>OZ007596.1:258670559-259270559 GCA_963931845.1 Maratus michaelseni | reverse complement strand
CTTTTTCACAAGCATCATCAAAGTATTTTAACCACGCCTGTATCTCAACTCCTAAATCTGGATCAAATGCTATAAATTTTGGTTCTGCCATAATATTTAATCTAACAAAAGAGTTAACTCGATCTTCTTTTAAATATCCGGATCTTAAAACATTAAATTTTAAACTTATAACACTATATACCATACAAATAACGAAATAGATAAAATAGTAAATAAATATGTAGTTTACGATCTCAGTAACATTTTAAAAATAATAGATTTTTTTTTTTTTTTTTTTTTTTTTTTTTTTTTTTTTTTTTTTTAAGAATATCTGTTCTTAAAACATGAAAATATAAATTATACCGCTGTCTCTAATATTACAATGACGTATCACACAAAATCATCAAATAAATTAATTAACCTTAACAACACTTAAATATTTGCAACAGAAATAAATTTTAAAAACAAAAATTTAATCAGCATAACATAGTATATAAAACCTTTAAATTTCAAGTTAGACTATTAAATAAATAAAACATTTTAAATATAACATAAACTAATAAATATCAACATATAAAGATACCAATAAATAAAAATACCAACTTACAGTTACTCTTGAGCATATTTCACAGAAAAGTTTCACACATCTAAAAATCTTTAATTTTCTTGATAACACAAAAGTTCTGCTTTTTCGCAATCCTTTAAAACCAACACCATGAAGACGCTTATGAAGATGAATAGTATATTCTCTAGCAACAACTTCACTTAGGCCAACTTTTCCTCTTCTTTTCTCTTTTAGGCTTGACCATTTTTAATTTATTATAAAAGTACAAAATAACAAAACACCAGACGTAAACGTGCTGTAATGGCGTAGACGTCCTCGTAACATATTCTTCTAATCGGCAAATTTCACGTTTAACTACACAAACTTTCTGTTGATCACCAGCATCCTGTTCGACTTATTATATATATATATATATATATATATATATATATATATATTATTATGATTATATTATATCTATCTATCTATCTATTCTACTCTAACTATATATATCACATAGCAACGTCTACATATGTGACCAAATGACGTAGTCGCACCACCTTCTTTCTATAACACTGCCAATCTCTAACTCAACGACATTTCAGTGTATTAAAAAGAAATATATAGAAATTGATTTTGTCACATGGAATTTTTTTAATAAAGGTCAATAATTGGTTGCTAAATGCAAATCAAAATAACTGTCGAAATTCCTTTAAGTACAAAAATAAAAAAAAATTAGTTTTTTATACATAATTTCTACTTACCTTTTTGTGATGCAAATCAAAACAGGCACTACATTTTTCTAAATGACTTTTATGTATACAAATTCAACTCAGCGTCAATATTTCGTTGAAGCTACATTTTTTATTCTTGAATATTTATAAAAAATACATATAAAATGAATTAAAAAGTCTTATTATGATATACATAATTTTTATTTTTACTTTCAGCACAGAAACACCAAACTAGAGCTCAACGTTAATGATTGATAGTCTATAAAACATTGAAAACAATAAAAATTTCAAAACATATTAGCAACGATATTATAGGGTTTTTCTATGTAAACATTTTGAAGTATCTATCACACTTTCTAATTCAAAAAATTCTATGCACGAATGCCAAACGGATAAATTTAAATTTGATGAAGGTATCTTTTTTTCAATTTTAGTAATAGTTATTTCTAGAAATGCAAATAAAATTCCTTTTAAATTATAATATTTTTGGAACAAATACTCATAGTAGACTATTGTGTTTGTAGTAAGTATAATTATGTTTATTAATTAGTATGTAATATAAAATCTAAAGAATATAATAACTCAATAAATTGAACAAAACAATGTCTTAATGTATACTACAGTTAGCATAAATCTGCAGAAATAAAACGTTGAACTTAGGAAGACATAATATTATAATGGAAATGATGTGTTGTACTATTTGGATAACAAGCGTTCGTTGGGATAAAAGCAGATAATTCTGCTGATAAAATTCTTCGGTTGGAAAAATTGTTTTCTTTGTTAGCTAAAACGAGATGTTTCTCCAATATACTGATTAATGTTTATCTGTCATTTATACAAAGGAAATTAAGGTTATTGCATAGTTATTGAATTACATCATTTTCTTACATTGTTGCTAAATATGTATACTTCGCAGATAGTATGTGTAAATTTGAATTTACTCATTCACACATAATTAAAAATATTTAATTGTAAAAAAAAATGTTTTAGTTTCGATCTTGTATTTGATATCTGCATTTTCGATTTAGTATTAAAAAAGAAATAGTGAAATAATTTCCTATATTTAATGTTTATAAAGAAAACCAGGAGCGGTTACTATTACAAATAGATTGTAATTTTAAATTTAAAATAAAATTCTAAGTATAATACTTTCAAATTTAATGAATTAAAATTTCAACAATGAATTGCAAAATTTCATATTCATTTTAGATTACATTATGCGCGAATATAATATGAAATACATTATACTGTATACCGAAAAATATTTTTTAACATGCCTAAAAATAATTATATTAAAGGGGACATGAGTGAATACTATCGTATTACCTCATTGTTAAACTTTTGTAGAAATCTGATTGTAAATTCAGAAACATGAGAACACGTACATTATATGATATTGTAAATATAAAGAAAATACAATTTTTATTCATATGTGTATTAAATATACACATTATTATTTTTAACTGAATAACTCAGTTGTAAAAATTCAGTTCATATGATTACAAATTAGTAGGATTGATTTTAAAAAAGTCCTTCCGGCCTGTACCGGGAGGAAAAAGTAGCTTTCCTATATCTTCGTTTTAAAATTTTAGCTAATGTTACACGAAAACAGCAAGTTAAAATACAAAGAAACGTTTACAAAAGATTCGTTAATACTGAATTTGAATAAGAATTTCGCCAAATTATTGGACAATAGTCAAATTGGCTTCATTTATAAAGACTTATTTTGGTCGCCAAATTTGGAGATATTTCGCCAAATGTCACAAATTTTGCACATTTTGTCGCCAATTTTGCCAATTTTCTCGCCAATGTCGCCAATTTTGGCGCTAACGGATATGAATATATAGTTTTATGCGTATGATTGGGAAAATTATTACAACAATGAAAGAAAATAATTTGCGAGTAATCGCGTTAATGTGCTGTTTTTTTTCAAAATGTCAGCCACCCTAGAATTTCAAACTGCTCTATCTCAGCCATTTTTTAAGATAGAGGTAAATCAAACAATGCTCTGGAATCCTTGTATCAAGGCCTAACACGTAATTAAATTTGAATTTTTAACTTTTTTGTATATTTATTTTAGTTTTAAATTTTTAAATGGCCGCCATCTTGAAACAAAATGGCGGAACAAGCTGGCCAACGAACTCAGTCGAGACATTGGTGACCTTAATACACACAATTAGTTTCATCAAAATCGATTTATAAATACGAGCGTTATCGTATGACATAGATCAGATATATATATATATATATATATATATATATAAATCAACATTTGAACGGAGGGTGGTTTTGGGGTGAGGGGGTCATGAACGGTGAAAATATATCGAAATTTTCCGGAACTGCTTTCCTCCGAACGGCTGCAATAGGTAGCTTTATACTTTATTGTATTGAAAGCTACCTAAAAATAAAGTGTTTAAATACATGTAGATCGATATAGATATAGATATAGATATAGATATCCAGCGAGTAATTGAGTTCCATTACCTGCAGTTTATTATGGTGAGCTGCCTACATTGCAGACCAAATGCTATTGCTAAAAAGGTTTCTTAAGTGGAATGCGCCCAGGTCGTCGGCCCATGTAGCTCGGTAGGTAGGCCATTGACAATTTAAATCAAAGGTCTTGGGTTCGGATTCTGGTATGGGCACTTTTTCACTCAGTTTCAAAAATTCAGATAACTTTATCAATTAGTATTAATGCGTTAAAAATAATAAAGTGTATGTACGTATCAGTCATTTGGAAGAGTTCCATTACCTGCGGTATATACCGTTGAGCTATCTACAAGACTGACCAGATGCTATTAGCAAAAGGTTTATCTGAGTGAAATGTACCCACTGGATGTCGTCACTGGTAGCTTAGTAGCTAGAGCATTGACAATTTAGGTCAAAAGAGTTGGTTTCGACTCCCGGTCTCAGAATTTTTTCGCTCAGTTGAATTTTTTTCGCGTAAATATACATTATTTTGTTTACAAAATTGCCTAAACGCATCCTTGTTCAATTCAATTTAAAGATAATTTATTCAGTCAAAAATTATTTTATATATATATTCAAAATATGATAGGATAAAGTTTTCACATGTCACTGATGTTTATTTTCATTAGAATTACTTTAAAATGTGTCCGACAGTTTGTATCTAAATGTTTCACTGATATTTTATACAGTTAAGAAATTTTTCTACAAAAGAAATCTAACACCATTTTGATGTGGCTTATTAAGTATTTCAAATTTAAAATAGTATGTTCATAAAGTAATCAGAACACATATCTTTAATATATTTTCTTTAATTTCTAAAAAGTGTTACATAAAACGAAAAAAATGCAAGTTAAAAGAGTTGTTTAAGTATGCCTGCATGTTTCGGCTCCATCGAAACTTTTCTGAAGACAAATTAGAATATCCCAATGCTGATTAGTCTATTGTGCATTGTTTTCAAACACCATCTCTTTATTTCTCACAGTACTACTTCTTCTGTGATGTTTACACTGCAATAATTCTAGGCATAATTTTGGAAAGTTAAAGAATGTTGTGTCATAACATATTGTACACATAAAAATACAATATGCAATAACACAACATCCATTAACTTAAAAAACTATGTCTATAATTACTGCAAAGTAAACACAGAGAAGAAACAGTAAAGTGAGAAATCTAGAGAGGGCGTAAAATCATGCATAAGAGATCATTCAGCAGTAGGATATTCTCTGATGTCTTCAGAAAGGCTCCAGTGAATTCGAAGTTTGTAGACAGTTTCATAAAATATTTTTTCATGTGTTTTTTATGATTTTTTATAAAACTTTTTAGCAATTAACGAAACATTATCTACATGTTATAAGATGTGTTTTGTTTCTATAAATTCCGCTTTCCAATTCGATATTTAAATATTGTTTTAAGTTTAATATTTTTATGTTTAATTCTATAACAGTTTAGCAATTAATGTTTACGTAAACAATGAAATTGTGCATCTTCATAGCAATTTTTATTATAAATGTTTCAATTTTTAAATGTAACCTCTGTTTCTTGTAATGTCTGTTACATAAAATGTCCGTTAAAACTGTTCTGTTACTTCTTTGTAACTTATGTTACAAGATGTTTTGTAATGTGTGTTACAATGTTTTTGTAATGTCTGTTACAATGTTTTTGCAATTTCTGTTAAAAGCATTTTGTAACAGGGGTTATGCCATTCGAAACTTTTTTTTTTACTCTTGCCGTACATACTGATATGATCCAAATTTTAATTTGATAAAGGAAGAATACTTTTAAGCTCTTTACGAATAATACAAATTATGCCATCTTAAAGCAATTATAGCATTATCAATAAAGCTTGCCTTATTGGTTTCTGTAACAAAAGTTACATATTGTTATAATATTTTTTCCTTATATATTTTTTTAAAGTATGACTTTCAAATAAAGGATCCTGTTGGTAAATGAACATCAAAGTTCCACATTTGGATGAATTTTTTGTAAAATAAATAAAGCAGATGTTGTCCAGTAACGCCTTTTAATGAAAATAGCAATATATATACATTTTCATTTAACGTATAAATAATGAAAAATTTATTTTATGAATATTATGTTTGAACCTCGCCACATTTAAAATGTAAACTCTATAGCCCACCGCATAGGATCAAAAAAATAATTGAAATGGAAGTTGCCAGGGAGACTGCGCCATTTTTTAGAGTTCACCATCAACAATTCAGAAATCAATCTGTCTTTAGACAGTCCAAGAGCCGGCCGTCGGTTTTCCTATGCATAAGATACAAGGGAAATTCGGCCGGCATAAGTAAGCCCTAACAAAGACCTATCGGAAGCCACCTTTATTAATTATTTATTCCTGCCAGGTCATGCATTTTTAGCGTCACTTCCGGTGTTAATTTTGAGTGTTTGCCTATGTATCGAATACAAGAATCAAACATATATCCCAATGTAGGTTTCAAAGTGTACATTAAGAATATCCCGGTCTGCCAAATCTAATCCTGCCGGAACCAGGCGGCAGACTTACTTTTATTACGTCAATTTTGAATGTTTATCTATGTATCAAATACAAGTACCGTACATACATCACAATGTAGGTATCAAAATGTACATTTCGAATATCCCGGTCTGCCAAGTCTAATCCTTCTGAAACTAGGTGGCAGACTTACTTTTATGAAGTTAATTTTGAGTGTTTACGTATGTATCGAATACAAAGACCGTACATACATACCAATGTAGGTTTCAGAGTGTACATTTAGAATATCCTGATCTGCCAAGTCCAATCCTGCCGGAACTGGGTGGCAGACCTACTTTTCTGACGTCAATTTTGACTGCTTGCCTATCGAATACAAAGGCCGTACATACATCACAATGTAGGTTTCAAAGTGTACATTATGAATATATTGGTCTGCTAGGTCCAATATGGCAGACCCATATATTTTTAATGTACACTCTGAAACCTATATTGTAATGTACGTACGGTCCTTGCATTCGATATATAGGCAAACACTCAAAATTTGACGTCATAAAAGTGAGTCTGCCATCTGGTTCCGGTCGGATAAAATTTTTCAGACCGGGATATTCTAAATGTACATTTTGATACCTACATTGTGATGTATGTACGGTCCTTGTATTCGATACATAGATAAACACTCAAAATTGACGACATAAAAATAAGTCTGCCACCTGGTTCCGGTAGGATTGGACCTGGCAGACCAATATATTCTCAATGTACATTTTGAAACCTACAACGTGATGTAAGTACGGTCCTTGTATTCGATACATAGGCAGACACTCAAAATTGAAAACGGAAGTGACGCAAAAAATCCATGACCCGGCAGGAAAAATAATTTAAAAAGATGGCTTCCTATAGGGCTTTGTTAGGGCTTACTTATGCCGGCCGAATTTATCTTGTATCTTATACATAGAAAAATTGACGGCGGGCTCTTGGACTAAGAAGGTCTATCGGGCAAGATCCAAATAAATGGTTGACAGTGTATGACAGGGTAGCCCGATTTAATCACTGGGATGAGAGTGTTCGTCTTGTAAATGTATTCTTCTACATTGAAGGCACGCCAAAACAGTGGCATGAAAATAATAAATATTAAATTGAATCATATTGACGCATTGGAAACTATGATCTAAGCAACTGTGGCCGAATGATTGGCATCCGAGCTACGAATACAGAGGTCCCAGAATCATACCCCGGCATATCCGAAAAGACAATAATTGCTGTTTTTAATTTCTTTCATGTTCTAAAATTCCTAGGACTGTCTTAATTTATATAGATAATTTATATACGCACTATTTCCGGCTCTAGCAGTTTCTAGAACAGACTTAATGTGGTCAGATAAAGTATGTAATCGTCATTTCCTCTTTCAGAACTATTTTAGGATAGTACGTAAACCACTGAGCTCTATAAAAATACGGAGAGCTAACTCACCCATCCACTTTCTGCCGCAACCGCATCACACTTTCAGTGCACGCAAGTAACGAATCCTGCACTTTTCTAAATATTACAGACAATTTTTTATCTTTTCCGCATATTTTTGTTACTTTTAGTTATTTCTACAGCTTTTTCATATTTTTATGAGCAATACTTAACATATTTTTCTTTTTTTATATTGAGCTTATATAAAATATCCTTTTTAACAAATATCAAATTAAATACTGGCGATGCATTTAAATAAAATCTCTAGTTTTTACAATAAAAAATGTATATCAGTGAAAATTGTACCACCTTGTCATAGTTTTAAAAGATAATCTAATTTGAAAATATCTACCCCATACTATGGGAGAAAATCTGTGTTTAGCCAGAAATTTTCCTCGGAAAATCTTTGGCATTGTATTCATGGGCGGACCGCTGGATACAATGTATCAGAATAGGAAGTTAGCTCTTCGTTCAATTGTGGAGCTCCGTGACATAAACTGAACTGACTGAGAACTCAATCATTCGAAGTGAGCTCTTGGTGATGTACGCTTAGTTAATTAATAAACCATTTAGTTCTAACTCTGGCGAGTACTCATTTCAACATCTAAGTAACAATATTAAAAATCTTTTTTTTTATATTGTTGTTTAATATGTGCTTTCATTGTTGCCTTGTTGAATAATAACAAGGTAAAAATGCACATATTATGAATATTTTCGCGTGAGAATATTTAATATATATTTTTAATTATTTAGAAACATATAAAAGATATATGAATTATAAAGATAAGTTTTTGAAAGGAATTTAAATGTAACCAATCTTTTCATTTCAAATATATAATTTGAATTTAAAAAAAAAAACATAAAATAGATATTTCTTCATGTAAACATACATAGACAGACTTTGTTCTTTTAAATATTTCACTTTTATGGAATGAAACTTGAAGAAATTTACCAAAATAGCGTGCCTTTAAAGGTTTTTTCAAAGAAAAGTTATTAGAATAAAGTCGTGTTGAATAACATTTTAAAATGAATGCAAAAGATTTTTTTTTTCAAAACGTTAATCTAACAATAGAATCTATGAAACATATATATTTGCATGTAAATATAATAAAGTATTACTTGTTACTGTAAACAGTAAACTGTACTGTAAACATGTCCATTGCATTAATGTCAAAACGACGAATGTTATAGTCATGAATGTAGTGTCTACGTATAATAAGTGGCTATAAGTTACGCGACGAAAGTACTTACAGCGCGAATAATCAGCAATCCGCCGAGTTATTATTGCTATCTCTAAAATTATTCACAAATTATATTTACAACCTCATTTTTTTTTTCTTTTCATCTAGATAGATCTGTTTTGAACAAGATTGAAAAACCCAAAATGGGCAGGTATATTAGCGGCAATGAAGCTGTTTCGAGAACATTTAGATTTCCAATTCATGAGAGATAGATTCCCTTTATTTCTTCGCCACAGTGTAAATCTGGAAATGGCCAGCGTGTATATTTCACTTAAGAAAACGCACAAAAGAGGATTTGGTATTCACGCAGAACAATGTTGACTCCTTTCTTTGAACTGTGTCAAAATGATTACTTTTCCAGAACCCTGTTGTTCTCCGATGTACCAAAATATTACATGTGGAATGATTCTCGAAAAGTGTTTATGCGCTGAACTCAGGGGTTCGCTGTAGATGGCCAACCTGACTATCAGAGCAACAGAAGCTGATGGCCATGTTTAAACTGCACATAATACAAATTTTGAATGCTTTTATCTACGAATTTTGTTTTACAATGTTACAAGTCCTCCTTCCTTCGAAGATGTTAGGAGTGTTTATGGGGACGTTTCTTACACTTTTCGTAAGACCTGAATAAAGACAGATATTTGTTGGAGGATGATGTACAGTACATTGCGATTTATCTAATCTGGAAGCTGCTGCGACTAAATCATCAAAAAACCGGAACAATTTATTTCCAAATCACAGCCGTTAATTGTGGAGATTCAGATTCTTAGAATTTATGGAACACACACAAAGAAAGTCATACTGAAAACATACGTCTGCAAGTTTGAATGATGATATCTACTGCATATGTTGATTTTACCCCTGGAATATTCATTCAAGCTCTTATCCTTATTAAAGACAAGGTTTTAGAAATGATAGGGAAAATAAACCAGGATATCGATCCTACTTCCGACATAAATCGTAATACAATCACTACAGATCTGATTAGAGAGACATTGAAGAATTGAGAAATTACATATCACAGAATGAATGGCTTTTGACTGATTGTCAAATAGCTGTTTACATTACCAACTTTGAAGAAGTATAAAAAAAGGGGGGCAGATTTGTTTTTGGTGGCAGAGGATGGAACAGGTAAGACGTTTCTCATGAAGTTATTAGTGGCTAAAATTCCAGACCAATCCAAGATACATTGCTGTCGCCTCTACTGGAAATTTTACATCTTTCCTCGCTGTTAGAAGAATAGCACATTCAGCTTTCAAGTAACCGTTTATCAGGCCCAAAGTGAAATTACCGTCTGCAAACTAACTATATGAAATGAAAAATCTCAGGCTTCACAGGAATGTCATGTATCGGATGAATGCACCATGTCACACAAGAATACTCTGCAGGCCCTCAATCAGACACTTCAGTTTTTAAGAGGCAATGATTAACTAATAGGCGGAGATTAACTAATGTTGTATTGCCTGGAGATTTCCGACAAACACTGCAGGTCATTCTGTAAGGAGCAATGACGGATGAAATTAACGCATGTCTTAAATCGTCATATCTTATGAAGCATATCTTATGTTTGTACTTTGAGACTAACTACAAGTAGCAGAATTCGTCTGCATGGAAACACATTTAATGGTCATTATGACGACCATCTGTCAGATATTGGAAATGTATTAATACCGTTTATACAGAAACTTGTCTGTTCCAAATAAGGAAAGCCTTTTGTAAAATAGTCATGTATGTTGAAAACTCAAGTATTTTCAAATATTCGACAAAATTTTGCAGACCATAAGAATTTTTTTCCAACGGCTTCGTGCGATTTTTGCACCACAAAATTATAGTGTAAACAGCATGAACTTGAAGATTCACGAAAAGTTACCTGGAGAAGCTGTATTGTACAAATCAATAGATACGATTATTGAAGAAATTGAGGCTGTACACTAACCTACTGAATTTTTAAACTCTTTGCACTTTCCTGGATTTCCAACGTATAACTTCATACTGAAGAAATTTTAAATTCAAGTTTCCGCTATATCCCTCAAAATCGTTGGTACATCCCTTTTCTGCAGGCATTTGAGGAGTAAGAAATTTTGGGATTACGTACGCCTAGATGAGACATTGGCAGTTAGCAGTGTTTGATTGAATGAAAGTCTCCCTAAAAAAATACCACTTCTGCACCAACCTCATCAAAATATTTTCATATTTTCATAAAACACGAAACAAAAAGCATTACACTGAGAAAAATGACACTTTCAAATCTGAGTAAATCGATGTTTTCATTTTGTTATGCAACTTTTTGTTTCAAATAGAACGACGCAATGCTTTTAATTCTGAAATACCCGAAATACTCAGAATATTGAAACATTGACATACTCAAACCTGAGCACATATAGGTCAGTTCATACTCATATTTGAAACATAGACGTACTCAAAAATAAATAGATTCAGTTCAAACTCATTTCTGAAACACGGAAATATTCAGAAATGAGCACATATAAGTCAGTTCAAACTAATTTTTAAAACATGGATGATGTTTTATTCTTGAATGTGTGCATTTTTTCAGAAATGAGTATATACATGTTTCAGACTTGAGTAATTTTGAATCGGAGCCATTCTGACTATGCAACATACACAGATTTGAGTATTTTTTGCTCAGTTTTGAAAATGTTGTTTTTAGAATGTACAGTTGCAATTTGTTGCCCTTTCCTTTGAAACCAATAGATTCAACGTGAAAAAATACTCACCACTGCACATTGGAAGAAGAGTTTGACCAATATCGTATCACATGTGCTTATTAGAAAAATATACGTTTTTATTTATGCAGATAGAAAAAAACTTGACTATCATCAGAGAGAAATAATAGTAAATTTCGAAGCTCTTTAAAGCATAGACAACAACTTTTAATTATGTTTTTACATATTTAAAATTTTAATTTGCATTTCATTTGAAAATTGTTTAATTTAAAAAACAAAAATAATTTTTATTAAAACGAAATCTGTTTTCTTTTAAAATGAATGTGGATTGTGACTCTGAAAAAAAAACGTTATTCTCATTAATTTAATTAAATTAGATATTTTGTAAATATAATCTTATGTAATATGTATCATTAGAAACACTAAGAATGTCTGTTATAATGAATGTAAATGTGTTACATAAAGATTTTTTCAAAATTTGTTTTTAACATTCTAAAATATAATGAGATTAGAATAATGTAGTAACTGTAAAGCGACTTCATTAATTTATTTCCACAGTTAAAATATAGCACCACTTTACCTACGTACGAAACCATTCATCCTAATATATTCAAAAATAGAATTAATTAGCGACGTTGACAATTAACAAGAAAGTGATAAATTCATGAATATTAATTAACGTATATTTTCTATCATATTTTTGTTGTTTTATTGTTTTTACTTTTTGTGTCATTTTTAAATTTACGAACTTGTTATTTGAAAAGATCTTGTCCGCTTTTATCTGGAGAAATTAGATTTTGCTTTCGTTTTAGAATTAATAAATACTTTAATTAGTAACTTTTATTTTTACATTTACTTTTATTAATATTTATCAGTATTGTAAATCATTTCATCTTCTTCTAATTCTAAATATGGTATTTCTTTATAAAGTGATATTAATCTGTACTAACAAATTTCTATTTGTACTAGCAAAACCTCATTTTTTAATTACTCATCATAGGTAGTATAGGGTAAGTCTTGTAATCGTTTTGAAATTTGAAAATTTTTTTTGACGGATTTACACGTTTCAAACACTGGTGATTCGGAATAATATATTTTTAGAGGAAAAAAAATGCCATCCGTCAGTCTCTGTGTGTGTGTGTGTTTAATCGCTCTATCTCCCAAACAAATTGAGATAGAGACTTGAAATTCGGTATGTACTTATTATGTAATAATGGGAAGAAGTTTATGGAATTTCAGTAGTCTCGATTATCCGGAACTATTTTTTTCGTACTCTCGAAATTGTCGCTCTGCTTAAAGCTATGTATAAAAATTTTCGAAATTATTTATTTTAAGAAGTGAATATAAAATACAATAAAAAAGATAAATTTTGCATAAAAAATGAAGTCGATCGGATAATGAGTTGCCAAGATAATTGTAATCCTATTTACCACACTCTTCGACTTTTTATGACCCTGTAATTCATTCAAATTTCAATTCAAAGATATGTTTTAATTCGAAATGAGATGCTTTATCCGACGCTGTAAACCGTTAGTTAATATGAATATCAAATTTGGAGTTATAAGGATGTTTCTCTTAATTAAAGTAGATGACGTCATCAAGCCACGATTTTATTTGAATTGCAATGCATTTTATTAATTGTTTACACATATTTTATTTTCATATTTTATATTATATATATCCATGATGGGTAAGTATTGCGGTGGCCCCCAACGACTAGTTTGCCTGATGGTTACAATTTGATAATTACTTAACACTGGAGGATGGTTAAAAAACACAGGGGAAAACAATATTTATCCACTTTAGGAATGACTATATTTACATTTTTCTTCAATTTTCTAAGATACCGATTACGCTTTTTATTATCTTTAATTTAAAAAAAAATCTAAAAAAATGACATGACTAAATGCCACATTAGTAATGTATTGTGTATTAATGCTCTGTGTTTACGTATTTGATATTATTGGCAGATGTAGAAAATATTTTTTCATTGCAATCAACATTTATTTTTGAAACTATAATGGGTTATTCGGAAAGTTCCTTCCGTTTGGGAAAACCAATTCGTACCGGAAAATCCCACCCTTGAATTATTAGACATAAATATCGGGATTAATGTACAATAAATAAATGATAGAATTTTCCGGTACGAACCAACTTTCCCAAACATAAAGAACTTTACTCACAATCCAATAGAATAAAGACTTCAGTTAAAAGAAGGGCTGACCTTTAATTTATAAATTAAGTAAGGTTATTACACTTATTATTTTGTATTTGTATGTTGTTGGGAAATTAGTTAGTCTACTTTTTTTTATGAGCCAAATAGTAATCCTTTTATTGTGAACGTAGTATTAGAGAAAAGATCTATTTTGGATACATCTAAAATAAAAATCATGAGAAGCGTATTATAATATTCTATTATGCTTCAATTTATACTTAATTATATTAAATCTAAACTTTTCATCAACTACTGCATTTTCACAAATTAATCTGTAAATAGCTTCATACATATATATTTGCGTACATGTTTGAAAAGAAATAGTAAATTTCCACATAATTTCAATTTTTAAAAAGCAAATTTAAGAAAAATAATCATATGATATAAGTTGTACTTAATTTTGACTAGTTAAAAAAATAAAAATAAAACTAAAATATATTCCTATCTGGGATATATTTTGCACACAAAAGATAATATTAACGATGCATTGAAATTTTTTTTCTAATTTTAACCAATAAAATTTATAATATTCTCGTCATTCTTATCATCTTTCTTATCATCTTGTGACAGTAGATCCTCCATCGTTATGGTAGGCAATAATGAACGTGCCTCATCTTCCATGTTTGCCACAACGTACTACTTGAAAGTATTAATTGAAAGCATGTACGACATATTCAATACGCATTAAGGGGAACAGAGAGGTTTGAAACGACGAAACATGATTGGCGTTTGAGCATGGATTAGAAAGCCTATAATTAATTTACACAATTACTTATTTCGCAATTAATTATTTACGTATTATGGAATTAATAAATATACATATTTTGTAAAATGCAAAAACAAACACAAAAGTTTTAATATTGTATGTAATATTAATCTTTTAAAGCAGGTTTTGCCACGATGGCTGATTTTGATGGGAAACGTGTCGAAATAGTGGTATTAAGCTAACACTAACTATTAAATATGAATGCTGAAGAAATGCAGTATGGAAATTAAATTAAATATAAAAAACGAAATACAAAGATGTCTTCTAATATGACACAAATCAGTGCCTCAAATATTTTCATAGAAAATCCAAGAACGAATGAAATAAGGACGTTATATGCATTAAAAACTTATGAAAAAAGAGATCCGTTTTCGCATATCGTCATACCCACTCACTTTCCATTTGTTCAAGATAAGGAAATAAACTGATTTTTTTTACTAATTAGAAATTTAAGAAATTTCACTTTAAAATTAAAAAACAATTATAATGTTAGGTACAGAGGTGTATTTCTGATGGCAAACATGATTTTTATATTTTTGATTAATTTTTTAATTTAAATATGCTTTAATCAAATAATACAGTTCATGATGATTATTATTCTACGTTTAGAAATCTTGATTAAGTACTTTTAATTTTTTTTTCTGTCATGTTGGTATATGTTATAAAAAAACAGCAAAGATTATTTTTCTAATGCATGTAATAATTTTCATAATCGGGGTCGCCTCAAATTAGAAAATCGTAACAAACTTTTTTATTGAACAGCAGGAACAACATTCATGAAAGTCAGTGTGATTTTTATAATTTTTTTTTCAACATTTTAAAACTGATTTTTAAGAAAGAAAAAATAAAAATATATATTACTGGCTTGCGTCTCTGGGTATTACAAGCCAGTGTTTGAATATCTAAATATGATAAATTTAATAGTTGAAATATATTTTTTATTTGTCTTGCAATTGGTTTGCTTACCAATTTAATAAAAATATTTATTTTATGTATAATTTTATAATTATTTTAATTTGAAAAGGCAATTAATATATCGATAATCTATTAATCCCTTTTTTTAATGTTTGCGTAATGTAAATCCCTTTTTTTAATGTTTGCGAGTTCTCTAAAAAAACGATAAATATTTTTTTTCCTTGAATTTACTCTTTAACAAATTAATTAAAATTTGTTTAAAGCATAGCTTGCGTGTTATAAAAATCTGTTGCTTGTGATTCTTCAAAATTACTTAGTTTATCATTAAATGAAGAAATAATATTACACCCTTTTATTTTTTATCGTGATACGATGAAACGCCAAGTTTTGTCGGCATTTAGAGAGTAATTCAAACGAAATCACTTGTGTTTATGATCTTTCTGAGGGCCTCGATAACGATAGCCAAGACGGGCGAAGCTCGTCTAGTTTTCATATAGACGTGTATGTCCCTATATTTCACCTTGCAGACACAACTACCCAGCGGAGACCACTGGTGTTTATGTGTGGAAATAACCTCAAGTCTCCCATCGTGCACTATGGTGGTTACTTGTCGGTAGCTATGGGAGTGAGGGAGATATTATGGGTGAAAAGTGGTCAACCTAGGGCATTTTCATATAGATGTGTGTGTATATTATTATTCTATATAACTATATTTCACTTTGCAGCCACAACTACCCAGCGCAGAACACTGGTGTTTGTGTGTGGTAGTAGCCTGGAGTCTCTCCCATCGTGTGGTATGACAGTTGCATGTCGGTAGCTGTAGGGGTGTGGGAGATATTGTGATTGAAATTGGTCGACGTAGGGCATTTCATATAGACGTGTTTATCAATATATTTCACTTTTTATCCACCACTATCACGCACAGACCACTAGTGTTTGTGTGTGGTAGTAGCCTCCAGTCTTCCATCGTGCACTATGGTGGTTGCGTGTCAGTAGCTGTGCGAGAGTGAGTGATATGGTGGTTCCAAATAATCGACCTAGGGCGTTTTCATATTACCTTTAATTTTTTTATAGTGATATGATGAAACACCGTTTTTGCTGTTATCGGCATTTAGAGAGTAATTCAAACGAAATAACTTGCGTTTATGATCTTTCTGAGGGTCTTGATAACGACCGTCAAGACGGGAGAAGCCCGTCAATTTTCATATAGATGTGTTTGTCCCTATATTTCACTTTGCAGACACAACTACCCAGCGGAGACCATTGGTGTTTAACCCCTTCGCGACGGGCGCCCTTTACAGAATTTTTAATCTTTTAACACCGGTTTTTCAAAAGAGAAATTATCGCCTATTTGAATCGCAAAAATGCGAGGATTAAAGAAGGCAACGCTTACAATAAAAAATAACTGGTGGGAATAGTCGAGGATTCTGAGCATCTTATGCGTCACGTATACGTGTCGCTCGTCCCCAAAGGGTTAAGTGTGGAAGTTGTGGCAATTGCTATGATAACCGCCAGCAAACGATAAAAGAGATATATTTCTTCTTTTTACTGGCAGCAGAAAATGAGTGCCGTTACCATGGCATCGCGGACGCAAGAATGTTTTAGTGGATTAGCTGAAAGTATGATAGTAAACGGAGTCAGAATTTTTGCTTGTTATTCTATTAAATAAATAATAGTAGAATTATTTATGTGCGGATGTTTATTTAGTGGAGTATCACCTAAATCACATTTCCGCCGTAAATGGTGACCATGGACTCTTTCTATGTAGCATTCGCAGATCAAGTGGATATAATACTTCAATAAAAATATTCGATCATCTTCATCTTAAATGGAAGCTTCGTTCCACGGTGATGAAAAGTAAATGCTGGTGATGAAAACGCTTAATGGAAAACAGATAAGTTATTCTGAATCATTTTTCTGTTTTTTTTTTTCTTTTCTGTTGTTAGAAAAGTTTATTTCGATTTAATTGTGCTATTTTCTCTATGTTCGTAACTATTAATCATGTCTAGTGTCGAGGCCGTTCAAATTCCTGTTTATAACAGATCCGACCCTGCGTTATGGTTTATAATATGCGAAAGCACATTTGCTCTTGCTACCTCGAAACCAATAACGGAATCTCTTACTAAATATAATTATGTAGTATCCATTCTCCCTCCCGACATTGCGTCATTGGTTCGCGATGTTCTTATAAAACCCGATGCTGCTGATCCTTTCACTAAATTAAACTAGTCGTTGGGGGCCACCGTAATACTTACCCATCATGGATATGCATAATGTAAAATATTAAAATAAAAAATGTGTAAACTACTTATAAAATGCATTGCAATTCAAATAAAACCGTGGCTTGATGACGTCACAAACTTTAAAGGCTCGATTACTGAACTGCTTGAAAGAGGTTTTTCCTTATAACTCTAAAATAATAATCCTATTAACTAGCGGTTTATTGCATCTGATTAAGCGTCAAATTTCCAATTAAAATATAACTTTGAAGTGAAATTTGGATGAAATACAGGGTCATGAAAAATCGAAGAGTGTGGAAAATAGGATTCCAAATATCTCGGCAACTAATCATCCGATCGACTTCATGCTTTATTCAAAATTTATGTTTTTTTATTGTCTTTTATATTCATAATTTTTATATACCTTTCATCAGAACGAATATTTCGAGAGTCCGAAAAAAATTGTTCCGGTTAATCGAGGTTATTGAAATGAAATAGGCTTCTTCCCATTATTACATACTAAGTACATACCAAATTGCAAGTTTCTATCTCAATTTTTTCGGGAGATAGAGCGTTTACAGGCACACAGACACACACACAGACACACAGACGGACGGCAAATTTTTTTTTCTAAAAATATGTTTTTCGGAATCTCCAGTGTCTGAAACGTGTAAATCCGTCAAAAAAAAAATTCGATTTTCAAAACGATTACAAGACTTACCCTATACTACGTATGATGGGTAAGTAAAACTGAAATAATTAATCGTTCAGGCGAACCTTCTGAGCAGGAGATTCGTAAACTTTTATCTGGAGAGGAATTAGGAAACCGTAAACCCTCTGAATTATTGAGTGATATGAAACGTCGCGCCGAATCTCTTAGCGTTCCCGAAAATTTAATGATGGAATTATTTCTTCAACGTTTACCGTCTTTGGTACAGTCGTTAGTCCGTCTACGAACATCAACATCAGAAGTTTTACGGCCGATTCAGAGAATTTATCCCCTAGAAGTATCTTCAAAATAGACTGAGGAACGAAAGGAACTATATTCATTTCCGACTATTCAGACTCTGTCTAAAGATGAACCTGAAAAGCGTACACGATGTGGGCGGGTAATTAAAGTTCCTCAAAAACTACGCTTATAATGTAAGAACTTTTCGTGACCAGTTGAGTTGTCTCTCACCAACTCAAGGTGGGAGGATGTCACGTAATCAACCAAATTCAATGGTTTTCCTTAAATTCATCTCATTTATTTTATTTATACGTTTTTGATGTTGTTGGCAACAATAGTTTTATGTTTGTCTAATTGTTTTGTGTTCCAAAGATGTAGGAAGTGAAATAAAACTATGAAAGTAAAACTAAACGATTTTTAATATAGGTCTCTATAGAATAAGATAAATAGTATTTTTTAACGAAACGTGTAAACGTTATAGTTTTTAATTTGAATAGAGACATTTTATTTTATGTTTATTATAGTTTTGCGTTTTCATTGAATTCTCAATCAAGCAAAGAACTTGAATGCCGATGTGCATATTAGTTATCTGACATTTATTTGGCGTCCGCGACAGTTTTTGCTGTTATCGGCATTTAGAAAGTAATCCAAACGAAATCACTTGCGTTTATGATCTTTCTGAGGGCCTTGATAACGACCGTAAAGACGGTAGAAGCCCGTCCAGTTTTCATATAGATGTGTTTGTCCCTATATTTCACTTTGCAGACACAACTACCCAGCGGAGACCACTGGTGTTTATGTGTGGAAGTAACCTCGAGTCTCCCATCGTGTACTATGGTGGTTGCGTGTCAGTAGGTGTGGAAGTGTGAGGGGTATGGTGATTCCAAGTGGTAGACCTAGGGAATTTTCATATTTTGACAAAAGTGTTCTAAGAAATGTTTGTAATATTCTTCAACGGTAATTGGTTCACTCAAAGTAACATTTAAGTTATAGATAATTAAGTAAGATGATTTCGTGCACCCTAGCGGTGTAAATTGAAACTAAACGATATTGCAGTGCGTGCGTAACATTCCTGCTATACAATGCTCCCAAAATGTCTATTTTTATCGAAAACGCAAAAGACAGTTTTTCATTTCCGGGCAACGCTGGACGGATCAGCTCGTCGTATATAAAATTTACATTAAAAAGTTGTTAGTTTCATATTCAACTACAAATAAATTGATTTTTTTAAGGTGTTGATTTTTTTTAAGTGCTTCGAACATTCTTTTAAAATATTGGAATATCCACATTTAAATTATAAAATATCCCTTAACGGTACATAATTTTTAATTGCCATATGACATAAATATTATTTTTATATTAGTTTCTTATAACATAAAAAATGCAAAAATTGGTAATATATATTATTTTTCTACTTTTCAATTAAGTAAACAAGTAAAAAAAAATATTAAATATATCACCAAGATTCAGATTTTATGTGAATTTCATTTTATACTTAACATCGACGTATTGAATACATTTTATTAATGTGTGATAATTAAATGATTCGGAAGTTCACTTTTCTAAATTTAAAGAATTTTGAACTATTCCTACTTAAAAATGACGCGATAATATTTCACTAAATGTCATCTAAAGAAGTTTTATCGACATTTTCTACCATTTTTCATCTTAAGATTAGAAAATTACGCGATATTTTGTGAAAAATGACAGTTTAAATTTATTGATCGTATCTTATATAAAAAATAAACTCATTGTTCCTTAATGTTGCATTTTATTGATATTTATCTTTTATAAAACTCACTCAAGATGTGTGACAATATATAATTTTTCGTAAAGAGAAGCACTTAATCTTTGATCTACGTAGTATTAATGTGTTTCAGACAAATATGACAAATACGTATATATGACATATAACAAAGAATAAATTTTCTAATACACAAAAAGAAAAAGTTAATGATCTTACTCTGTGACTGAAAAAGCCATGAAATGAATAGTTGACATTAGTGAAAAGTTTTTTCTTTAGGTTTGAAAATTCTTGTACATTCTACACCATTCGATAAAGGCAAAAATTGCACTTAATTAAAGTGAAGAATTTATAATTCTAATGATGAAGTTTAGTTCGTATTCCCAATAAAATGTATTAGGAGCTTCAAAAGTATTTTACACCGGAACCTTGCAATACACAGAAATTCATCTTTTTCTACAGTTTCACACATGGACAGACATTTTCTTTGCATAAATTGTTATTTTTAATGCTTACTTCTGACGAATATTTTCAGACTAAAATTACAAAAATCTCGAGAAATGTTATAATTGAAAATTGTATAATTTTGAAAGAGTCACAGAAAACAATATTTGTTTTTGATAGTCTGCGCTATTGTTTTTACATTCTCCTCTCTCTACAAGAAATTTTTGACTTTCGGTTTTCGACGGATTTATATATTTTAGAAGGACCTGAACACGATTTGAGTGTTTTTAGAAAATGTTTGTCCTTGAGTCTGTGAGTCCGTCTGTCTGTATGTGACAAAACTTTTGTGGGAGCTCCATCTAAAGAACTAATGCACGGAATTTAATAAAACTTTAGATTCAGTTAGTCCCTGATATATATTGGTGCTGATTAGGTTTAGGTGTAAATCACCCAACAGGTGCAGCTGCTATGCTGCAATTTTCACGATTTTCGCAATAGCCCTATCTCAAAAACTAATGCACTTATTTTTATCAAACTTCAGATTCAGTTAGACCTTGACATAAATAGATGCTGATTACGTTTTGGTGTAAATATCCCAACAGGGGGCGACGTAATGATGTACATTCTACTTTTTTCATGATTTTCACGATTTACTATATCTCAAGAACGAATGCACGGATTTTCATCAAACATCAGATTTAGTTAGACATTGACATAACTTGTTGTTGATGAGTTTTTGATGTAATCTCACAACAAACGGCGCTGATATGCTGCATTTTTCAGGATTTACGGGATTTTAGCGTATATAATTTTAACTTACATTACACCATATATCAAGAACTAAAGCAAGGAATTTAATAAAACTTTAGATTCAGTTAGGCTTCCATATAAATTGGTGCTGATACATTTTTAGAGTATTAGAAACATGTGTGAGATAGAAAAAAGTTTTAGAATTGGTACATCCGACTAGTTTTAAAGGTCATGATATAAAGTTATTGTAAGATGCCATTATTGACACCTTTTCATAATCTCTTTATTTGCAGAATTGCTGTAATTTTATACAGCTTGTGACAATTGTCTAAGATCCAATCGTTATTTTCTTGTTCAGGGATGAAGGCAATTTAAGAAAATATAGCATCAATAAGTTATTTTAATCTGAAAACGGAAATGATAACAATTATGATAACGATTGAAAGGGTGTTTCAATAAAATGATTTCAGTTCTAAATGGGAAAATAAAAAATTTCTAGAAATTGAAACACCATTATACTTTTAAATAAATTTGATAAATTTTTACAACATCTACATTATGCAGTGTACACTTTGTCGAAAACATTAACAAAAATATTGAATTCAAGAGGAACGTAATTAGAACACAAAACTCCACATTCCTTCACAAAAACTAAAAGCACGATAATTTAAATTTCGATATTCACTAACGAGATTTCATGAGTCTTCAACAAACTTTTTTTTAAGTACTAAAATCTCAGTAACATTTTAAATCATGTGACACAAACTTGTGTACGAAGGTCAGATGCAAGCTGCAAGAAAATCGCTTAACACGTTTGAATTATCATTTTTTAAGATAACTAAGCAACAACATGGAAATCTGATTAACATATTTTGTAACCTGCTAAAAACTCTGAAACTTCACCGAGCCATTAACAAAAATAAAAATAAAGTTTTCAAACAGATAGATCAGCCAAATCACGCAAACTTTCTTGAGATACAAAGACCGGATGTTCGCATACAGGGAAAACACCCATACTTATAAAACAGAGTTTCGCTCTGGTGTGTGCGATGGCTCGCGAAATCTAGTTAAGCTAGATGTCTGAAATTTTGGGTGAGTGTAGTCCAATGTATGTCCTAACGCACCTGGCACTCAGAATTTTAATATTTATAAAATTAGCCTAGATATTAATTAAAAACTCACTAAGCATAAAAAAACTCACTAAAGTGACTTTTTGTTGTAACCGCAAAAGAAATTACCGTTTTGATAATTCCAGACAACGAAATATTCCATTTTCTCTTATCCTCGAATATTAAAAAACTATTGGAGCTATCGATTTGAAACTCGCAGTACGTACGTAATTTACTTTTCAGATTCCAAAAATGCCAATTTTTGTGAAAATAGGACTGTAACTCTTCTTTATTTTGGCCAAAATCTGATCAGACTTGAGAATTTGATATAGACAGAAAAGAGGGTTACTGTAAATGGGGGCTGCAAGATTGAAAGTCAACTCACAGTTCTGTGGAACTATTCAAATAAATAAAACTATTGCGTATATCGATTTGATATTAAGCGTATAGACCTAAAAAAATCGCGATTTAAAAAATCAAAATTTCATAAAAATCGATGATTAACATTTCCTAATATTAATTTAAAACTTATTAATGAAAACGGAAAATTATTTTATATCTATTTCAAGAGGATAGGTGCACTGTAATTGCACAAGTTTTTATAATTCCAGACTACGTGATATTCTCTTTTTCACAATAGAAATGGCGGACTAGGCACTTTTTCGCCTCTATACAATTATTAAAACTATTGCATTTACCGGTTTGAAAATTACACACCCGCGCATAAACGTTACGCCGAGCCTAGATGTTTCATTTTCATAATAAACAGGTAATTGGAACCGAATAATTAAAAACTTTTTCGTTAATAAATATAATTTTTGAAGTCAAAAACACAGTTGATGTTCAATAATGCCGCGTTTCGATAATTGCCAGAAGCACGGGCTGCTAATTTTTAAATTCAGCAATTTTAATTCAGCGATTTTAAGGACATACATATTTTAAAATCTATATAAGATACGGATTTCAAAATTGAAATATAGGCGCAAAATGGTACGCTGATTAAGATTTTGTAAAAGTTGAAAAAAATCCACCGATAAGTTTTTATTTTATAAAAAACGTGATTTTTATTGAAAATAAATAATAATTGAACTAACAATGGCTATAAAAATGAAAGAAATATTTGCATTGTTTTCTAATATTTGCAATGATGGGGATGTGAGAAGACTTTTATTAAATATCGCATTTAGTCAATGTGACACATATTATTAAAATAGCAACTAGCGGGCTTAGCCCGTTATCGAGACAAAAGATGTATTTAACAAAGAAACATTTGTATTTGTTATACGGGGAAGAGGAGAACTATTTTTTTTAAATATCGCATTTAGTCCACATAACAGATATTATTATAACACAGCAGGCGTTTTTCGCCCGCTATCGAGTCCGTAATTTACACTAGAATTTTCTTTAACAGATTATTAGTTATATTTACGGGATGAAAAGGGAGGGGGAGTTAATAACTTTTAATAATTATGGTGTTTATGGTACTTCACCGACGCGCCCCCTGGCAGTGGTTTTTACATTATTTGATCCCCTTTTAATTAAATCCAAATGTACTGTTCTGATTTCGACAGAAAATTGCATTTAGCGAATTTAACATTTTTGGATACCTTGTTGTGATATAAAGATAATACCGGACATTTACGTTCCTAATAACAGTACACGAACCGTATTCATTTTATGCATACCGACAGCCAAAGTTAGTGATTTGTTGTTGAGTACTACACCGCGCGCCTCCACAACCGTAAAGGTTTTTTTCTCTAACTGTGTCTTATTTCAATAACTCGGCTAATAATGTTCCGATCTTCTCTAAATTAGTTCAATTTTGATGCGAGTACACATCACGCCTAATATATGGTGCCGTATGCACCGGGCATCTGTGCCAGAGGTTCGGAAAGAGGTTTGTTTAGAACAGAATGTTCCATGGCGTTGGAAGCGGGAACTAAATGATTTTCCGTAGCGTACGGGCATGCCCGGTATATAGTGCCGAAGAAATCGGAGACCATGGCATCAGTTTCGTTTCTAAAGTGATTAAATTTATTACACTGGCCCGCGCAACACCGGGCGGGACAGCTGTTGTTACAGAATGGTGGCTTTTTATTTTGAACTGTAGAATTTAAGGATGCAAAAGAGATACGTTTTGTCATTTAGTACATTCTTAAAATAAAATGTTAATCATTTTAATACACTTCTGCTGGGAGTTCTAATCGAAATTATTTTTCACAAGTATCATGAAGCAACTCTGATCCTTTTGCGTATTTCTTTTAATAACTTTACTTTTAAAAATATTTTTTTTTTAATTTTTTGAAAGTGAACAAACTATCTCAAGACTTATGATAACCAAATATCAAATAAAATGCAAATCATTGTGAGCATTTTTTTTCTTTTATGGCGATTTATATGATTAAAAAATAAATTAATATACATATTTAAGAACACTCGAGCATTAATTTACAAAAATTCTTTTGAAACTTTTATTAATATATTTGTTAAGATTATTATGTGTAGTAGCGAAAATGAATTTCTTTTAAATGAAAGGAAAATTTAACATTTCACAAATATTTTGGCAAGGAAATTTATAATCAGGTATTTAATTTAATTAATGAGCTAACATTAATAATTCTCTATTAAGTGCTTTAGAACATATGCTTTACAGGAAAATCTTATATTAATCTTATTTTACACATTAATTGCGTGTGTTTGTTCTTCTCCATAACGTTAAAATTTAAATATCATGTCATAAATATTTAGATTAACTTACATTCTTAATGACTTATAATACATTTAGAAATATTTTTTTCTGACTGGAAATGACGACATTTACGGGCAAATAAATAAATGGGGTAAAATATTTAGATTATTTATGTAACAGCTATGAACATCAGTAAGAAAAAAAAACTTTAATCGAAGAATTTATTATATTTTTTGACAAATAAATTATACTATGAAATCATATATTAACTATTCATATATTAACATATATTATCTTTTTAAAATATTACTAAAGAAATATAATGTCTTATACTTCTTTATTAATAAATTGAATTCAGTGAAACATGTTGAATGCATTTAAATATAAATATAAACATGATATATTTCGAAATTAAATACACCTCTTTATGCTTAAGAGTGATAATAATAAATTAAAAAAAATAGGAAAAGAAAATTTTAAATTTCAATATCGAAAAACAAAAACAAAAACAAATTATTTAATGTATTTTTTTTTTCGTAATTTATACGAGGTTTAAAATCCTGAATAATTTGTTGTTGTTGTTGTGTAATACATTTATTAAACTTTAAAAATAATTTTCCCCAAACACATCATCACAGGATTCACCAAATTCATCAAATTGTCTTTAAAGTAATATTTAATGTCTATTTTCAAAAAAATATATAATCCTCATTAATACCTAAATCATATTAAAACAATTAGTGGATTCTAGATTTCATTTACGAACTTTTTGTAAACCCTTTTTTCATTATCCCTTTATAACTAATTTAAAACTTTCTCGTTGTAGCGATGTGACATATATCCTGATTAAAATTATCTTACCCAAATTTCCCGTTTTTTTAATTTTTCGTCAAATATAATATTTATCAGTTGATGATACCTCGTTTTGATCATTTCTAAATTACGGGGCTGTTTTTTTTTTTTTTTTTTTTTTTTTGTAAATGTCATCCATTTCTATTGGGTGTAATTTGTATCATTTACTTATCTATTTATATAGAAACATTATTTAAAGACCTCTATATGAAATAAATTGTCGACATATCGTTCCACATTGCATATATACATTTATATAGTTATTTATTTCGAAAATTTTTAATATATTAAACATTCCTTTTTAACATTTCGCTTTTATATTATAAATATATTCATTTGATTTTTCTAAAAAAGCATGTATTCGATACATTTACTAAAATTATTTTCAAATATCTTCCTTTTATAACATGCCTTTTTTTGGCATTATATCATTTAATTTAAATCAAATCTTAAAATACATTTTATTTAATTGTCAAACTATAATATTAAAATATTTTTCTAAATTTCTTAGGAGAGTTTGTGTTATTCTGTGAATTCTGCACATATAGGGTTTGGAGTTAATTCAACGATAATTATAAGAGATAAGAGATAATTAGTCCCGATTTTTGCTATAATTTTGCGTTTGTCGATTATCAATAATGTCAACAAATGATGTATTTAAAAAAAGACGCACTGTATTTTATCTATACTATTATATAAGGAGAGAACGCCTCACTGACTGACTGAGTGATTCATCAACGCCCAGCCTAGAAGACTAAAGTCAATATTACGAAATTTGGACAGTAGATTGATGTTATGATCTAGGCAAGCAATAAAAAAGGCCTCTAAATCTGTTAAATGGGGAGGATCGAATGTTTTAGAGGATTTCGACATAATATCTCAGCTGTTGTTGTTAGGTATCAGTGCAAAATTCAGGAAAACAAATCTATTAAAAATGATTAAGACGTATTTCAGCGATTTTAGAAATTCACCACCTAAGAGGGTTAAATGGGGAGGGTCGAACAGTTTAGGTTATTTCTCCATATCTCAGGAACAGTTTTATGTAGGAGTTCGAAATTCAGGAAAACAAATCTACTAAAAAAATGATTCAACACGTATTTCAGCGATTTTAGAAATTCACACCCTAAGGAGGTGTGAATTTTCCATTTCTCAGCAGCAGTTTTATGTAGGAGTGAGAAATTCTGGAAAACGAATATACTAAAAAAATGATCCAACACCTATTGCAGCGATTTTAGGAATTCACCCCCTAAAGGGGTTGAATAGAGAGTGTCGGACGATTTAGGTAATTTTGCCATACGTCAGCAGCAGTTTTAGCGCGAAATTCAGGAAAACGAATCTATTAAAAAATGTTTAAACACGTATTTAAGCGACTTTTAAAAATTTCACCACGAAGTTGGTCAAAGGGGGGGGGGGTCGAACGTTTTAGGTGATTTCGCCATATTGGATATAATAAATACGATTAAGATTTGTATAAAAATTTGTTTGTTATAGCCTGGAATACCATTTCCTACTGTTTGTATTCCTGGTACTGTCATACGCTATATGTATAAATGTTCAATAATTATATGATCATGTTTTTTACAGAGTGACATATAAACACAATTTAAAAATAAGAATAATTAAAAATCAAGTATCAGATATAGGTTATTAAATACTTTTCAGCATTAAACTTTTGAATCCCGGAATGGCCGTAATCATCCCAATATTGTGAAACCCACAATAGCCCCCCAGGATAGCTATAAGGATTTTCCTTCCCCTTAAATGTGTCGGGGTGCTGTCAAGGGGGTGCTCTCTCTCAGTGATGGATGGATAATGTGTTCGCAATTCTAGACAGTACAGAAAGAAATACAATATTTTTTTTCAGTTACTGGAGCAATGATAAACAGAGGGGTGTAACAACTGTCGAAATTTTAATACAGAGATAAGGCAGTAGGTTCATTTCCACTACTTACTTAGTGCAAAAGGGGAAACGAAATAAACCATCATTTTGGGCTATTTCATTGGGTTTCTAAAGTCATTCAGTTTTTTAAAGCTTGGGATTTAAAGAGTTAACAAAATATTACTAAGAAATTTCATTTTTTCATACAATGAAATGAGACATCTAAATAAGCAATTTTAAATAAAATGCACTGCAAACGATTTTTTTCCATACATTATAATATAACGAATTATTCGTGTTACAAAATTACATCTAAATACAAGTGTATTTACGCAAGTTACAGCGCACATGGCCAGTCGGCCAAGCAAACCGAATTCATAAACAATTTTCGAACATGTTGAAAAGAGTTTAAAAAATTTATAAAAGAAAAATATTTTAAGACGGGAACAACTTAAATTAAATTGAGAATAATTATTTATTATATTACATAATTTATTACACTTAAATCGGAGCGTTAGCATGGACTAAACATAATTTAAAATAAGCTTTTATTAGGTATTTATTATTGCGTAATAAATTATTTAATTATGTAGATATACGTACACTTTCGTAATGTAGATAATTCGTACACTTTATAAAAATGTTTAAAAACAAAATCATTTTCGATATTATACAAAATTATTTTTCTACCGACTACATGTCATTTAAGTGCAATGATTGAGTGCTTGAAGTTTCAAAATTATTTTTTAAAAATTACTTAAAATTCAATAATTTTTGGAACATTGCCTACTAGAAAATGACGCGATGACATTTCACTAAGTAGCATCTAAAGAATTGTTATTGACATTTTATGCCATTTTTCTTATGAAAATGAGAAATTTATGCAACATTTAATAAAAAAATTAGAAGTTTATATTTATTAATCATATCATTTGTAAATAGAACATCATACTTCACTTAATGCAGTGTAATCGTTCTGGAACTTCACAGTCTGACAGTTTATCTGACAGATTATCATTTTCATAAATAAAAGCACTTAATCTTTCAGCTTTTTTAGGATTTTAAGTTTAAGAAACATGTACATGTATTAAAATTGAAAAACAAACTTGCTTGTGTATTTAAGCTGATGGAATCTACGATGTAATCATTATACAACTTTTAAAAAAATAATGTTTAAATATTTTAATAAATTAAGTGCTTTTTTTTTTTTTTTTTTCTGGTTTTAAAGTAATTAGTGGAAATTTTTTTAAGAATCTCTAGTAATGGAAAAGTTATTAAAATGGCTTGTTAAATTTTAAAATTCCTAAGTAATTTAACATTTCAAAATAACTACTACACTCTCAATTTAGTTCATCAAAAACCGTAAAATTACAAACAGCCATGTTACCTTGTAATTGGAAGGGTTTTTTTCTGTTATTTGAGGAAATGTCCGTCTTTTTACTGGATAATATCAAAAAATTTTCAACTTCGGTACATGAATTTTTTGTCTTATTTGAGAAAAGGAACATACTTAAAAACTCCGTTTTAGTACGAAAAAGTAATACGCAGCAAGTTTCCGTCAATTACGCAGCATCAGATGGGAGGATTAAATTTTACATTTGATTGGTGAATTTTCTGTATTTTGTGGAGAAATTGGCAAATCACAGCTGAAATTTTCTTATTTTTACTGGAAAAAAAGCAATGGAAGAAAAACTCGGATTTTTTAAAACTTCACTCATAAAAAGGAATTGATTAAAACTACAAAACATGTTTTGTTGAGTACATTTTGGTTGTTTTAGCAAAATTCAAGTAAAATTGAACCATTTTACTTGAATTAACAAAACATTTTTTTGTTGACAATACAATTTTTCACAACTGAATCTATTTGGACACTACACTGTTAACTAGTATTTTAAAAAAACACAAATTGCACAAATTGTGCTTATTAGTTGCTAAAATCAGTGTAAAAATTGTTTTAAACTCATAAAAGAGCTAAAATCCTACATGTTTCGGCTTATAAATTTTTCCATACTGTTGATTTCAATTTTCTCGTGTCGAAAATTAAAAGATCAGTAGTCGTTTGTGTTGTTCCTCTTCCCCGATGATGAAAAAAAAAACCGTTTAAAACCCCGTTTAAAGCCGAAACATGTAGGATTTTAGCTCTTTTATGAGTTTAAAACAATTTTTACACTGATTTTAGCAACTAATAAGCACAATTTGTGCAATTTGTGTTTTTTTAAAATACAATTTTTTTTTTTTTTTTTTGGAATTGCAAAAATAATTTTTTTTTTGTTGATTCAAACAAAATTTCCATTGACCTATGTTTAAACAAAATTTTTGTTTAAATATAGGTCAATGGACGTTTTGTTTGAATCAACATTTTTTTTTTTTTTTTTTTTTTTTTTTTGTAATTCCAAAAAAAAATAAATTGTATCGTCAGCAAAAAAAAAAATTGTTAATTCAAGTAAAATGGTTCAATTTTACTTGAATTTTGCTAAAACAACCAAAATGTACTCAACAAAACATGTTTTGTAGTTTTAATCAATTCCTTTTTCTGCGTGTTCTTTTAAGAAAGTGCTGCAAGTGAAATACCGTTTTAATTTTAGATAATATAAATTTCTAAGACTGCCTACTAGAACATTACGCAATAATATTCCACTAAATACCACCTGAAAAAATGTCATTGACATTTTCTATGATTTTTGTATATAAATGAGAAATTTATGCGATATTTAATGAAAAAAATGAGAAATTAATAATTATTCATAATATCATTTATAAATAGATGTAGTGATTGATGTAATATTTTTTTTTTCTTTTATAGTAATCTTTCAGAAATATCACTCATGATATGCGGCAATTTCACTTTTCTGTAAAAAGAAATGTAGTAAATATCTTTTCCGTAAATACTCATATGTTCAGAATATTATAACATTTCAATAACCTACAATAAACTTATTATTTTCTTAAAAAAAAAAAAAAAAAAAAAAAAAAAAAAAAAAAATATTCAGTACATTTTGCAGGGTATTGTTATTAATACTCTTATTATTGTTTACTGATTACTTCATAAGTTCGTAACGCATTTTGCGCGTTATTTCCCTAAAAATGTGAACAAAGTAAGAATATGCAAAATAGACTCTTTTAAAAATAAGCTCAATTTATAGAGTTGTGGTTCACTGCATTTTAAACGCTTCACGAAGTCAGGCTACAAGTGAGGTTGCTCCGCAAACGAATACATATAAGCATACAAATAAATCAGCCGGCCCATCACTCACGACGGACTTTTACCAGAAAGTGACAGTAAATGTTATCATTTTCCTAATAAATTTCTAACAGCCCCAAATGGAAGTATTTAAAAAGTTTTTTTGGACTTGTATCTCTTTCGTTCGGTAAATGCAAAAAATTTTCTGTAAATCGTTCGGTAAATGCAAAAAAATTCTGTAAATCGTTCGGTTAACCAATCTTTGGTTTTTTTTTTTACCATAACAGTATACATATAGTATTTATGTAGTGTATGTGTATGATGAATAGACTGTAAAGTCCTAGACCACTATTAACTATAAAACTGCAAATATATATTTTTTTGAAATATTTTCTGTAGCCATTTACCAATTCAAATGTATCGAAATGAAAAAAAAAATCACGACACACGGCTCCATGCGAGGCTAACGAAAAATACAGGCTACCGCGGTGCTTTACGCGTATCTTTTTTTACAGACCGCGGGAGTCAAGTGGTGGTCGAATCCACCAATGCAGGTGTACGAAAAGAGCAACACGTCACTCTGGCGGTCTGTAAAAAAAGATAAGTGAAATGAACCGCGGTAGCCTGTCTTTTTCGTTAGCCTCGGCTCCATGAAGCATCTAATGAATGTTCTCACCACTAAATGCACTACCACAGAGGCATGGGGGTGTAGAGGCGAAAGAGAATCTTTCGAAATAATGTACGGACAACATCAAATGTTTGATTTCATAAAACAAAATGGATTCGTCAATGTCTCAATCGCGATAGTTTAAGACACTTTAAAATCACTTAACCATGTTTCGAAGCAAACTTTTAATTGTTCGTTTGATTAAATGCTTCAAATGGCCATACATACTGATGCTAATCAGCTTATAAACAATTTGTAAAAAAATTGCACATTTTAAGTGATAATTTTTCGTATGTTTTCTAAATATAAAACGTTAACAAATAATGTAAAGAAATTAAATATAAAGATAAGCTTAAACAAAATCTTGCTGAGTAAGTTTAGACTGAAATCTCAAACTGTAATTGTTGTTTCATAAATGAATAATTTTACAAGTTCAAAATGTTGCATATTTATTTGAAAATGTACAAGGGTAAATTCGAATGGTTTATTCAACTTCAATTTATTCAATTGTAAACCAAAATTTTGTTTTTGTTTTTTTTCGAACATTTTCTGGTTTATTTTGAAACAAATCTTTGTTCAAATGATTTGAATAACTATAACACTTAAAATATACTATATAAACATTTTGCACATTCATTTAAACATACCGCCTTTTAAAAAACATATTCTATAAATATTTTACGACTAAATAAACAAACTTTAAAAGTATCGAGTACATTTATGCTATATCTGCATTATCTTAGAGAAGAAAATATTTTTAATTTCTTGTCTCCTACGTTTAGACGCTGTGCAATTCCTCTTATTGTAAACAGAAACTTCAGTAAATAAACACGCGCATATGATATTTATTTAGTAAATACTGATTTCAACTAACCTTTAGTTAGGGAAAATTTCTTAAAATAAACTACATGTGTAAATTAAAATGAATATATTGTAACATATAAAATGTATCGCGTGAGTTTTTAAAAATAAATTATGGCTATCTGTTATTCACAAAATTCTATAAAACACATGAATAGAATTTAATTACATATAAATTGATATTTGGGAAACTATATTTAAAAACAATTTTTAATTAAATATACATCTATTTATTATTAAAAGAAAAAGATTCGTATTGGCTGGTTAAAATATAACGTGCAGAAAATGATCGCTAAATAAAGTATGACACATATTCAATAAATGGGAATGAATTAACATATTAATTTGAAATAAAATGATCCGGGCTGTGTCAGGACATAGTCGTTTGATGAAAAAGGTAGAATACGAAAGTGTGCCACATCCTGTATTATAAAAGAACAAAAGTGCCATGTAGACAAAATACCACGGCCGTCGAAATCATTTTCGTGACAAAATTCTGTGTAGCCATCCTATAATAAATTAACGTCAGCGAAAACTCAAGCCGTACATAAACATCCCTTATTTCATATCCTTTCAAATGCAGCACATTTATTTTATATAACATTAATTGCTTTATTGTGATAAAGGTTTTCGTGATTAATATTTTTTTAATTGCAAATACATATTAAATAAAAGTGGAATCGAGATTTCCAATTAAAAAGTTAAAAGTGAACGGTATATCAAAATCTCAATACGTAATTAAAATATGTGTAAAATCCATAGAAGCAAACCTTTACTATTTTTTGTTACCACGTTTATAATGGTAGCCCAAATGAAACTGGCACTACTGTCGGTTTGAGAAATGGTTTAATGGTATTAATATAGATTAGTATACAAAAGAAAGAAGTAATATAGACGTAAAAGATACACTAGACAAAGTCACCTTGTAGGACCTGGGTGATAACCACATGCGCTTGACCAGGTCGTGACTTGTCGTCAGTACTGCTTCTCCCACTACGAAAATCTCTACACCATCGGAATACCGATGTGCGTGACATACACTCCGTGCCATATACCTTTTGCATTCGACGATAGATTTCACTAGCACTCACATTTTCCGCTGCTAAAAATTGCACGACATCGCGTTAACACCGTTTGGAGGCATCACGATGCCAATGATATCATTTAACGGGCTCCCACGCTATCACACACGCATCTGGTGGGATCTGACGATGTCGCATGTATTCCCAGCACTCTGCGCCCTCTGAAGGATCATGCGCGGTCATATTTCTCTTCAAATAATTTCTCTTCAAATAGGGAAGTTATTACAGCAATGCTACTTTCATTTGGGCGACCTTTATATTAAACAGGTGAATGTGCACTATTTAATTCACGATTTTTGTGATTAAAAAAGACAAAATAAATATTTACAAATAGTTCTAACGATAAATAGTAAACGTTGGCAGATGTGAAAATACTATACAATTTTACCAATATATTTTATAATTATAAATTAAGTTTTACTGTAAATAATTATTATTTATATGCCAGCGACTGCCACTGCAGTCTAATATGTTTTAGCGATATCTAATATTTTTATACCTAATACATTCAGGTATAAGCTTCTACAGAAAATTTAAGGATAAAAATATCTGCAAACATCGTCAGTCATGCCAGAATATCATCTTAGTTAATCCATCAAAGTTATAGGAAAAACAGCTCTAAGATAGTAAAGGGTACGCGCCCGATAAACAATTTAACAATCTTATTTTAACTGCTTCAGAGGATGACGTCATACACTGTAGGAAAAATACGGAACAAAGAAAAATAAATTGAATATTTGTAAAATACAATTTTATTTAATATAACAAAGCAAACATTTTAGACTACGTGTGAAATTCCACTGTCTCGATCGATCGATGGTGAATTTTCTTCTAAACATTTGAATTTGAATTTTTCTTTTTAATCATAAATATAAAATAAACACGTATGGAGACAACCCATTTTATTTTTTTATGTATTATTATTTTTTTTATAATCATTGTTGAGCAAAATATAATCCAGTATTTTTTATTTCTTTTTTCTTTTTTTCTTTTTCGTGGAAACACTGATTTGAAAAAAACCTTTGATTTTATTAATGAAAACAATGCGTATATATATATATATTTTTATTAATTGCAGTTTTTAATCAAAAAACGTGTTTTATCAAAATGTGTGTATACTATGTCAGAAGCCGGTTCAAATCAGTTCATTCAAATACTTCATTCATTGTTGTGCGTTTTGAAAATCCATAAAAGGATGTTGACAACAGATATAATATATATGAATGATAATCGGATAAAACATGTCATTCTATTCATGTATAGATGCAAAAGTTTTTTTTTTTTTAATGAAAGTAAGTTGGAGTGGTGTAAAAGGTAATTCTGGAGTGATATATAAACATATTTCAAGACTTTACTTTTGCAATTCTCAAATATCTTTTTATATTTTGCCGGGTATTGTACTTTTTTAGAAAAAATGTACTTTTATATTAGCCGGAAGCATGTGATAAATCGCCGCATATTTTGTCCATCGTAATTACCCATGTTGCATTCATTTCATTTAAAATATAAACGTATCACCGATTTCATTAAAAATGCATAAGTTTACATTTTAAAGACATGTTGTTATATTGCAGAATTTAAAATACACGTGATTTACCCATTTCATTAAAAAAATAATAATAAGTAGAAATAACACTACAAACCAAAACAGTTTATTTTAAAAAGATCACATTTTATTACATCAAAGCATTGTTTCTCATTTACTTTGGCGCAAAAGAAAAGTTGTTATCGGCGAAATTTTTGCCACTTACATAATTTATTTTAAATTACAATCAAAATATAAACATAATGAAAACAGAACAACTAATATTAAACCTTTCGCAATCTGTGTCGTCAGTCGTGTGCCATAGTATTATCTTTTTTTTCTTTTTTTTTCTGTATCTACATATCACTTGCGACGCTGTTGAATATGTTTACTCTTTGATGTAAACGTCGCATATTATACAGTTGATTGTTTTATTTTACCGAATTTGTAGTCTATTATATATATATATATATATATATCTTCTGTAAAATTGGTGTATTATGTAATTTATTTTGTAAAAATATTTACAAGTTTTTATCTCCTAAACTAAACAAAATATTGACAAAATGTTATTATATTTATTACACTTCTAATTCCAGAATAAATTTCCGAAATCGAAATTTGAAATAAAAGAAAATGATATTTTTAAAAACCAAAATAGTCGTAAAATGACACTGTTCAGTGTATAAAGATATTAAGAACTTGATTTAATGTTTTATAATATAGCTATCTTTATAGTTGATAACAACAAAAAAGAAAAAAGAAAGCTGAAAAAGACATCATAATCTGTTTTAATATTGATAGGTTATGTAAATTGGATCACAAAATATTAAACGAGTATCTTAAAAATAATTAATTTTGCAGTCACTCTAAAACAAGCATCTCTTTAGAACGAGTATCTAAAAAAATATATACTAAAGATCGTCTTAAAGAATTATGTACTTTGAGATTTAAGTACTTAAACATCATCACCAATATTCTATCAGCTCTTAGATTATCACTGAAGCTGCACATAAAGTAACATCACTCACATAAAACTCTAAAAAAAAATTGTAATACAGGCATTTTCTATTAAAAAATTTTTAAATCATAGATATGTTTATTAATTATGAATTTTTATATTATATTTTATATTAATTAGAACAATATGCGAAACAAATATCACGATTAAAATGGATATGTTATTCGATACGGGGGTTATTTTTAAGATAAGGTCAGTTTGTAATTGAGAGTAAAAATGATGCATTATCGCCGCATTCCACATACGCGTCTGCTCCCAGCATGCTTTGAGCGCGTTTAGACGTCATTTGCAGCCGATTCGTCTGTATGTGTGCTGAGCTGTAGATGTTTATAAAGTTTAAGAAAAGTGATTCGCCTGCCGACTGTGAAATACGTAATTCCATTATTGAGAGCAAGAAACTTCACAGCAACGGAAATTGGCCGTCAGATTTGTGATGTTGTGATGTCTACGATGATAATGTTATGAATAATACTAAAATTCGAAAGTGGGTTATAATATTCAAGGACAGACGGGTTAATGCCCATGATGAGCGACATCTTCTCTGATTTTTGAAGATTTGGTTCTTGTTGTGGGCAACAAAATTCGAAACTACTTACAATTCAAGATTTCACAGTTATCAATTGATTTTCAACCACGAGCGGATTAATGTGCATGATGACCGACGTCCAGAATAATCTTCTCTGATTTCTGATGATTTGGTTCGTGATGTGGACACCAAAATTCGAAAGTACCCACAATTCTAGATTTCACAGTTATCAATTGATTTTCAAAGACGGGAGGGTCAATATATATGATGAGCCACGCCCAGGAGGATCTTCTCTGAATTCTGAAGATTTGGTTCGTGGTGTGAACACCAAAATTCGAAAGTACCGACAATTCTAGATTTTACAGTTATCAATTGATTTTCAAGGACGGGTGGGTTAATGTACATGATGAGCCACGCCCAGGAGGATCTTCTCCGAATTCTGAAGATTTGGTTCGTGATGTGGACACCAAAATTCGAAAGTACCTACAATTCAAGATTTCACTGTTCCACACGTTTCAAGGTCAGTTTTGCACACTATTGTTTCGGATAAACTGAATTAAAGTCTGAATATTTCTTTGACGTCGGAATTGAAAAACTTATTGAACGGTATGACAAATGTTTGAAGAAAAATGGAAATTATGTAGAAAAGTAGATTAAAATATGTAGAACATGGAAAAAAAAATACTTAACGATATTTACAGTATTTTCCTTCCTATTAAACACGGACCTTTTAAAAAAAAAATAACCCTCATATAAAAAAAATGTGTTTTGCATTTAATAGCAAACTTCTGTAAAAATCTAATTATTTACGATATCTTAAGCAAAATTTATGTACATAATTAAAACACAAACTAGAAGGTAAAGATCTACACAAAGAGACATTTAATACGATTTCACTAATAATTCTATCAATATACTTTTTTAAAATTAGTTATAATTAACCTATAAGTCATTTTCTCAAATATAAGATAGCGAAATCGAATTTTTCTTAACTAGGCACAATAACAATTTTATTGTAATTTTCTTCTGAAATGTAAAATGTTAAAAACCATGTTATTCCACATGTGTTATCTAATAAACGCACAAAATAATGTATATTTCTCGCTAAGAGACTAGGATTGTGAATCATTTAAAAACATAATGTATATCTAAAGAACTTTCAGTACATAATTATTAGATTTTTCTAAAATTATTTTTATATACATTGAAGAATATGAATTGCATAAATATATAAATGCACTCTACAAGTATATAGGATACTTATATTGGAAAAAATATCAATTCAAGAGTTTTAAAAAGTAAATATAATTAGAGGATTAAACATATGAAAATGAAATTTCGCAACATAATTTTCAAAGAAAACCCAGCAATTAAGTATATACTGAATAAATATTTTACACTTTTATTTAAACTTAAACAAATGCCTTTTCTTTCGAAATGCAAATTTTATAAATAGATTAAGGCAACTATTATAAATATTTAAACAAAATTGAAATTAACAAATACATTTATTCCACATCTGCATTTCTTTACAAGAACAGGACTTGTGCAAGTTAATTTTAACTAATATTTTGCCTAGCACTTATTCAAAACAAAATTTTTATAGGAAGATTTCTGCTAATCTTCAATGTACATTATTTTAGTTTTGAAATAGAGGTATAAAATAATAAATAAATATTTATGACACCCCTACAGGAAAAACGTTTCTAATTTTTCATCCGCTATACTCTGTATATTCTAAATGTAACTATTTAAAAAAAGAAAAAAAGAATCTTGAATATATAAGAATAAACATAAGACATTTTATTTTAGTAATTTATATATTTATGTTCGCTTTAGCTTTCTGAAACATTTTTAGAAATTTGAATGAATACCTTTTGTCTTATGAAATATATTTTTTGCATTTCTTTAAACGTACTATGAATAACTAATATGCAAGCATTGTGTATTACAAAATAACTGTGTATTATAATTAATATATGAATGATTCTTTCTTCAGCTATTTTGCGATAAAAGATGTTTTAATTCGATATGTATGTATATTTATCAGTAAAAGATAAACTTTTATAAACATTTTTGCATTTTTGTATTATATTTTATATCTATTTATTTATATATTTACTGCATTTTTTAAATTTCTAAACATCAGAAAATTCCAATTATTACACCGAGGAATAAACACAAAATGTAGTTTGAATCGGTTTGCAATTTATATGAAAATTGCATCTAAATTTACTTAATTTTATGGATTTTAAAATAGATGGATTTTGAAATTTTTCAAGCAGGAATATTTTAAAATATGCATGAAATCCAATTACGGAATGTAAATAATTCAACATTTGCTAGATTCCGTGTAATATTCCATAACGAATTACCAACAAAATTAAAACTTTACAAATGTATAAATAAGTAAATCACAAATTTGACAAATATGTAATAGAACTCTGCGTTTAAACGCTGAAATAATAAGAAACACAAAGCCTGCTATAAATATTAAAATACTTGTCTATGCTGGCCCGCCTGTCCATATTCGGCCTGTTGGCATGCGGCTAACATGAAAGTATCAAAAATGGTTTATTGTGTAAAATAATGATTTTTTTTTGCAATCTAAGAAAATATACTTAATGTAAGAAACTCCACTAGAGTCAAAAAGTAAAAAATCAATTTATTTTAAATAAAAAAATAATTTTATATTTATGTTAGGTAGATTAGACAGTATATCGGATATCTTTTACACGAGAAGTTCGGATGCATTGTCTAGTATTCATTAAAGAGAAAATTAACCAATTTGCTTGATTTAAATATCTAAATTATAAAATATTTAAATCAAGATACCATTTTAAATTGCCAATGAACTTACGTAAGACATTACCCAAATATTTTACAAATACAAACTAAATTTTTCCAAAAACTTTCTTTAAATTTCAAATAAGAGATTGTCATACTCCTCCTTTATATATGTAAATCACAATTTATTGTTATTTGTATGTCCCGGTGTCATTTATTGCATAATATTACGGGGTATTTGAAGAAGTTTCAGTGCCACTTTTCAGAAACATTTCTGTTTATTTATGTATTTATTTTCATTTTTGAAAAAAAAAATGTTTAATTCGTGCTAACTTCAGGAAACAACAGTAAGGAAAATAGAAAATACAACTAATATAAAACAAAAAGAAAAGTGCCCAGTTAAACTGATGGTATTGATCTCACAGGCTATTCATACAACTGTTATATTATACTCTTATTTCAAAGAATCATGAACTTCGAAAAAGAAAGAAATGGACAATAAATTAAGGGTGGGGGATAGCCCGCCGTTTCCCCCCTTTATCTTAACCAATGGACCCCCAAAACTAATCAGGGAAGTGCCTTGCCACAATGAATCTATATACGAAATTTGAAACACATTGGGTAATTCTGCATGGAAAACCCATTTATCTAAATTAAGGGATGATTAAAACCCCCGTTCCACCTTTCTACTTAACCAATGGACCCCAAAACTAATCAGGAAAACGCCTTATAACAATGAACCTATAAACCAAATTTTAGTAAAATCGGATAATTTGTCATGAAAAACACATTTATCTGAAATAAGGGGGGAATATACCCCCGTTCTCTCCATTTATACGTAACCAATGAACCTTCAAAACTAATCACGGCAGCGCCTTACCCCAATGTGCCTATAGACAAAATTTGAATTATATCGGATAATTCTGCATGAAAAACCCATTTATCTAACTTAAGGGGAGATAAGCCCCCCATTTCCCCCTTTATACTTAACCAATGAACCCCCAAAACTAATCACGGAAGCGTCTTATAACAATGAATCTATAAACAAAATTTTAATCAAATCGGATAATTTGGCATGAAAAACACATATATCTGAACTAAGGGGAATTAGCCCCCCGTTCCCCCCTTTATACGTAATCAATGAACCCCCAAAACTGATCAGGGAAGCGCCTTATCCCAATGTGCCTATAAACAAAATTTGAATCAAATCGGATAATTCTGCATGAAAAACCCATTTGTATAAATTAAGGGGGGTGGATTAGTCCCCCGTTCCAACCTTTATACTTAACAAATGAACCCCCAAAACTAATCAGGAAAGCGCCATATAACAATGAATCTAAAAACAAAATTTTAATAAAATCGGATAATTTTACATGCCAATTTTACGCAATAATTTTACGCAACCAATGAACTCCCAAAACTAATCAGGGAAGGGCCTTATCCCAATGTGCCTACAAACAAAATTTGAATCAAATCTGATATTTCTGCATGAGAAACCCATTTATATAAATTAAGGGGGGGGGATTAGTCCCCCGTTCCCCCCTTTATACTTAACCACTGAACACCCAAAACTAATCAGGGAAGCCCTTTATCACTATAAACCTATAACCATAATTCGATGCAAAAAGGATATTTCTATCAAGAGTTATCGCGTTACGTACATATGTACATACATACATACGTACAGACATACGTAAATACAGAACCGGCAGGCACATTAGCTCTCAGGCTTTGATAGCCTGTGAGCAAAAAGAGGATAATTGTAGTAAATTCTTTTTATATGAGTTCTATCATTAAAGGCTGAATTGCTATACACCACTAATTTTTACTGTTTTTTCTACCGGTAATTGTAAAATTTTATTTTCACGGTAAATGTCTAGTACAAATTTGCCACAAGCTTTATTTTTCAAATATTGGTCGACAAAATAATTTAAAATAAAAAAGAAAAGTGCCCAGTTAAACTGAGGGCATTGAGCTCACAGGCTATTCACACTCATTGTATATTATGCTATTTTTTCAAAGAATAATGCCACTCGAAAAATAAAGAAATCGACAATATATTAAGTCGGGGGATAAGCACCCTTTCCCACCCTTTATACTTAACCAATAAACCCCCAAAATCTAATCAGGCAAGCGCCTTACCACAATGAATTTATAAACAAAATTTGAAAAAATTTTGATAATTTTGCTTGAAAAACCCATTTATCTACATTAAGGGAGGTGAGCCCCCCCCCCGTTCCCCCCTTTTTACTTAACAAATAAAAGCCCAAAACTAATCAGGCAAGCGCCTTACCACAATGAATCTATATACAACATTTGAAGAAAATCGGATAATTCTGCATGAAAAACCCATTTATCTAAATGAAGGGGGATTAGCCCCCGTTTACCCCCCTTTATACTTACTCAAAGAACACCCAAAACTAATTAGGGAAGTGCCTTATCACAATTAGTCTACATACAAAGTTTAAAGAAAATCGGATAATTCTGCTTGAAAAACCCATTTATATAAATTAAGGGGGGGATTAGCCCCCCCCGTCCCCCCCCTTTATACTTAACCAATCAATCCCGAAAACTAATCAGAGAAGCGCCTTAACACAATGAACCTATAAACAAAATTTGAAGGAAAACGGAATAATTCTGCATGAAAAACCCATTTATATAAATTAGGGGGGGGGGATTAGCCCCCCGTTCTCCCCTTTATACTTAACCAATCAATCCCGAAAACTAATCAGGGAAGCGCCTTAACACAGTAAACCTATAAACAAAATTTGAAGGAAAACGGATATTTCTATGAAGAGTTATCGCGTTACGTACATACATACAGAACCGGCGGGCACATAAGCTCTCAGGCTTTGATAGCGTGTGAGCTAAAAAGTGTAGCTTGTGGCAACATACTAAAGATATTAATGAATTAAGGAGGCAACCACAGTTACAAGAGCCTGTGTAAATAAACTGGTATTGACTTATATTTTTCTCCGAATCTACTTAAGTGATTTAAATTTTTTGCTTTTTCTTTATAGTATAATAATTAGATATATTTCAATATTTCGTTACTAGTAACAATTCCAGCCAACAGGACCATCCAGATTTCAATTTGCTGTATAATACGGTTAGTCACTATTTCCCCTACTACAAGTACATTCGAGCCCAATCCATTCTGGTCTGTTTACGATGTGATTTTAGCCACGTTTTGCAAGCTATTTCTTTTATACAATGTCACAGTCTCAAAGTGTCTTATATTCGTCTATGTATTTTGTCTTTCGAAACATTGGCATTGATATTATTTTTAATTTCCCTTATAGACACATTTTATTTTCTAACCAATATTCCAATTTTTCGATAAGTCTGCACACTTGTTACACGTGTCCCCCGCATCTTAACATTCATTCAAAAATGTTGTTTCTAGAAAGTACCTGGTATATTCTTCGCTTTCAATGATTTGAAATTCTAGAAATTTCAACAACGACACTATTTGTCTATTTTAACTTAAAAATATTTCAAGTTTCATCTTTTGAGAATTCCGTAGATTTCGTAATCTAAGATAACCAATGGAAGTTAATATACTGCTCAGAAAACGTTTGACTGGTTGTAACGGTATGTTGGTTTAAAATAATCCAGCATATATAAACGTTTGTATAATGTGCGCAAACTTCCGAGACAGTGGTTTTTTAACAAAAGTAAAAAAAATGCGTATTTTTAAAATGAATAGTGGTGATGAAACCATTTTGATATCTCTACTATGTTTCATTTCAATTACATTTTGAGTATTTATTGTGAAATAATTCCACATATGTCTTCTAGAAATATTATTATCATATTTATGTGTGTGCCTAAACTTTTAAAACATAAAGTAAATGTACAAAAAAAATTAGAATATTCGTTTAACAAATATAATAAACACTATTAATAATATAATTTTAAACCACCAAGAAATATGAAAAGAAACTCGTAAACCACTTTTACTACTTGATTATTGTCTTTTCTTTTATTTGTTTTCTCTCTCTCTCTCTCTCTCTATATATATATATATATATTCATGAGCATGAAAGGCAAAAACATATAAATTCATTTTCCTTAGATAATAAGTGTATTGAAATAAACGGTTCACTTCTTTTAATCAGTTAATTGAATTATCTCTTGAAATATAGCGAAATATATTTTCGTTACAGAATTTATTTCGGAAATATTGAAGCTATATATTTTTTTCCTTTTATTCGTGTTATTTATTCAATTCATTAATCTCATAATTTAAAAGTATTCTATGTATTTAATGAAGTCATCAGTGATTTCATCAGTGATTTTTTACCTGTTTAAAGATATTCAGTTCATTTTTTAATATGCATAATATAATTTTTTTTTTATATAATAAGTCTTTTTTCTGAATGGGTTTTTAAAAAAATAAAAATTTTATTCTGAAATGAATTTTTGATTTTAAAAGTTTATTTTTTTTTTTTTGTACAAAAAGTAAATTTTTTAATAAAAATTTTCATTTTGAGAAGGCGTGTTTCTATAAAGCATTACATTAAAAAAATGTGTTCATGTGTATATATAATGTTTGAATTTTTCTTTTTTACGCTTTATCAAATTAAATATTACTGATTTGCAATAATTCTCTGTGGCATAGAGTTTTCACCTCCAAAAATTTGTAAATAATTTATTTCATCGAAAACCATTAAAAAATTCTGCTGTTCTCGATTTAATAGTACAATACATTTTATTATCATTTTCATTGTTAACGCTTTTGACATTTAAAAAAGCAGATATATAATGTATATTTTTTAATAACAGTGAAACTTTTGAACCATAAGTATAATAAGAGAAAAGGTTTTTCATGTAACGATCTCAAACAAATTACCAGATTGCTTCAAGCGGCTATGCAAATACCAGATAATAGATTTATATGACAGTATATAAATAATTTCGAAATTAATTCTGATTTGTTAGGTATACATTTTTATTTAAAATACTCCTATCACAAATCAACTTAAATCAAGACATCTGCTTTGCGTTACTTCTGCGTTACGTTGCATCTGTTTTACGTTAAAACAGGAGAATAGGAAACCATTTCATTATAAAATAGCAATTATTTAAACCATTGCATTATGCATTTATTTTGTTAATGTTCTTTGCGAAATATTTACGTTAAAGTGTAATTGCATGAAACGGAAAATTGTATTTTCTGCTTTGATATGAAGCGAAATATTAGCTTTAATTAGGAGAGAACACCTGACTGATTTGTCATTGTAGCATTCAATGTGTGTTTTTTTCCTTTTCTAATTATTTGTGTGTTCTTTTTGTGTGTTTTATTTTTCGTGCCCTTAAAAAAAAAGAAAAAGAAATCTTGTTTTACATTAAAGAAAATGTTATTACATTCCACAATTATCATATCTAAAGAGTTTTTGGTAAAATGATATATGTATTCCGTGAGCGTCTTAATGTTCGTTAAAAATTTAAAAATTCGTTAAAAAAAAACAAATTATGCTAAAAAAATGCGGTTTGCAGGAATGGGATTAGAAAGAGATCCGATTTTTCTTAATGTAAAAAAAAAAAAAAACTTTTCTTCAACAACTACCGATAGATGGCGTCGCCTGCATAGTATGAAGCATATTTATACCAGTCAGGCTTTGAGTAAAACCCCTTAAAGCAGACAGATTATTCATTCGATGCTATCAATATGATACAGTTACCAGATGAAACGCTATCGGTTAAACTCGGTTACAAGAACTGGGATTAAGCAACTCTCAGCACGGCAAGTGCTGGGTTTCAAGTGCTGGGATACTGAAGCTTATCCGACGCTTCGAAGAAATGGGTCTTTTACTATAAACCTAATTTACATATAACTGTTTTATATTATGCAAGCCAGCGCCAGCTATCGGTAATTCTTTATCCACAACTTTTTTTGTTATTAAAAAAATCTGATCTCCCTCTAATCCGATTCCTGCAATTTTTTAGAATCATTTGTATCTTTTTCAAGAATTAGTAAAGTTTCACAGATGTTCATCAAATTCGGCAAAATGACTGAGGACGAGAAAAGACTCTGTTTCATGTGCTGGGATACTGAAGCTTATCCGACGCTTCGCAGAAATGATTCTTTTACTTTATTCCTAATTTACATACATCTGCTTCATATTATGCATGCCAGCACCAGCTATCGGTAATTCTTTATCCACAACTTTTTTGTTATTAAAAAAATCTGATCTCCCTCTAATCCGATTCTTGCAATTTTTTAGAATCATTTGTATCTTTTTCAAGAATTAGTAAAGTTTCACAGATGTTCATCAAATTCGGCAAAATGACTGAGGACGAGAAAAGACTCTGTTTCATGTGCTGGGATACTGAAGCTTATCCGACGCTTCGCAGAAATGATTCTTTTACTTTATTCCTAATTTACATACATCTGCTTCATATTATGCATGCCAGCGCCAGCTATCGGTATTTCTTTATCCACAACTTTTTTTGTTATTAAAAAAAATCTGATCTCCTTCTAATCCGATTCCCGCAATTTTTTAGCATCATTTTGTATCCGTTTCAAGAATTAGTAAAGTTTCACAGATGTTCATCAAATTCGGCAAAATGACTGAGGACGAGAAAAGAGTCTGTTTCATGTGCTGGGATACTGAAGCTTATCCGACGCTTCGCAGAAATGATTCCTTTACTTTATTCCTAATTTACATACATCTGCTTTATATTATGCATGCCAGCGCCAGCTATCGGTAATTCTTTATCCACATTTTTTTTTTGTTGTTGTTATTAAAAAAAATCTGATCTCTCTCTAATCCGATTCCTGCAGTTTTTTATTATCATTTGTATCTTTTTTAAGAATTAGTAAAGTTTCACCGAACTTATGACACACCCGGTATATATATTCATCTATTAAAAATTCAGCAAAATGACTTAAGACGGGAAAAGAGTCGGTTTCATGTGCTGGGATACTGAAGCTTTACAAACGCTTTGGAGAAATTGGTCTTTTACTATAAGTCAGATTTACATACATCTGCTCCATATTATGCATGCCAGCGCCATTTATCGGTAATTGTTTAACCACAACTGTTTTTCTTATATAAAAATTCTGATCTCCCTCTAATCCGATTACTGCAATTTTTTAGCATCATTTGTATATTTTTTCAAGAATTAGTAAACTTTCACCGAACTTATGACGCACCCGGTATATATATTCATCTATTAATGTATGAACTTAAATATTCCTAGATACAATATAAAGTGCACAAAAATAACTAAACTATGAAAATATTAAACAATATCATAATATAAAATTATTACAAACAGATAAACAATAAGTAAATATCACAAGCCGATAGACCAGTCATTACTTTTCAGTGGTTGGAAAGGCAATGGAAACGCCACTCTCCTGCCTTTCAAAAACAACAACAAGACTCTAAGCAGGTTTTGTGAAGCCAGCCATTCTTACATTCAACACAAAATAATAGCCATTGTTATACACCCATTAATAGCTATTGATAAAAACTAAAACTATTTCAACCAAATGTGACGTTCCAAATCTATACTTAATATTATAAAGGAGTAAAGATTGTTTGTTTGTTTGTTTGTAGTGGGTAATCTCTGGAACTACCGAACCGATTTCAAAAGTGATGGTGGCAAATTGATGGTGACAACCCCTGCTCCAACATAGGCTATATTTTATGTCGGTGCCACTAACCATAGGGGGTGCAGGAACAAAAAACGTTCTAAAATTGCGATTTTTCAGCTATCAAACTGGCTATCAAGCCCTGTGAGCTTGCCAGCCGGTTCTGTATGTATGTATATACGTACGTAATGCGATAACTTTTCATAGAATTATCCGTTTTCCTTCAAATTTTGTTTATAGGTTCACTGTGTTAAGACGCTTCCCTGATTACTTTTCGGGATTGATTGGTTAAGTATAAAGGGGGGAACGGGGGGCTAATCCCTCCTTAATTTATATAAATGGGTTTTTCAAGCAGAATTATTTCGTTTTCCTTCAAATTTTGTTTATAGGTTCAGTGTGTTAAGGCGCTTCCCTGATTAGTTTTTCGGGATTGATTGGCTAAGTATAAAGGGGGGAACGAGGGGGGGCTAATCCCCTGCTTAATTTATATAAATAGGTTTTTCATGCAGAATTATCCCATTTCCTTCAAATTTTGGTTAAAGGTTCACTGTGTTAAGACGCTTCCTTAATTAGTTTTCGGGATTGATTGGTTAAGTATAAAGGAGGGAACGGGGGACATATCCCCCCTTATTTTATATAAATGGATTTTTCATGCAGAATTATCTCATTTCCTTCAAATTTTATTTATAGGTTCACTGTGTTAAGGCGCATCCCTGATTAGTTTTCAGGATTGATTGTTTAAGTATAAAGGGGGGAACGGAGGGCTAGTCCTCCCTTATCTTATATAAATGGGTTTTTCATGCAGAATTATTCCGTTTTCCTTCAAATTTTGTTTATAGGTTCACTGTGTTAAGGCACTTCCCTGATTAGTTTTCAGGATTGATTGGTTAAGTATAAAAGGGGGGAACGGGGGGCTAATCACCCCTTAATTTATATAAATGTGTTTTTCATGCAGAATTATCCCATTTGCTTCAAAATTTGTTTATAGGTTTATTGGGTTAAGAAGCTTCCCTGATTAGTTTTTGGGATTGATTGATTAAGTATAAAGGGGGGGGGGGAACGGATGGGGCTAATCGCGCCTTAATTTATATAAAAGGGTTTTTCATGCAGAATTATCCGATTTTCTTCAAATTTTGTATATATATTCATTGTAATTAGAGATTTACCTGATTAGTTTAAGGGGTTCATTAGTTAACTATGTAGGGGGGGTAACGGGGGGATGACCCCCCCTTAATATATTGTTTATTTCTTTATTTTTCGATGGGCTTATTTCAAATTCTTTGAAATAAGAGTATAATATACAATTAGTGTGAATAGCCTGTGAACTCAATGCCCTCAGTTTAACTGGGCAGTTTTATTTTTATTTTTTATACTGAAGGAGCTATAAATTTAAAATTTGTCATTGTAGTTACTTATAAGATGTAAATGCTCTCTAAGAACAAAATAAAAAAGAAATTGAAATTTAAAAGGGTGAAATGAGCGAAAAGCGTTCTAAAAACAGTCTAAATTACAATTTCTATGAAATCTCTGGAACTACAGAACCGATTTCAAAAGTAATGGTGGCAAATTGATGGGGACAATTCCTACTCCAACATAGGCTATATTTTATGTCGGTGCCACTAACATCAATGGGGTGCAAGATCGGAAATTTGCGAAAATTGCGACTTTTTTATACTGAAGGGGCAAGAAATTTTAAATTTAGTATTGTAGTTACTTATAAGATGTAAATGCTCTCTAAGAATAAATTTTAAAAAAAATCGAAATTTAAATGGGTGAAATGAGCGAAAAGCGTCCCGAAGTCATTCTAAATTACAATTTCTATGGAATCTCTGGAACCACGGAACCGATTTCAAAAGGGATGGTGGCAAATTGGTGGTGACAATCCCTGCTCCAACAGCCTCTTTAATAAAAAACTATGCGTTGCTGACGACTGGGTTTTTCGCTAATTGTTGCACCAGATTAATCTCGGAAAATGAAACATTTGAAGTTACTGAAAAAATGATAGCTCAAAAAGTATTTGTCAGAAAATTGTTAGAAAACTGCATTTGAAAGGTAAAAATTTGTATTTTTCTTGATATAAATTTCAAATCTAATGATTATGCCGTTTTTCAAATATTGAATTTCAAAAATTACCAAATTTTCCAATGGAGAACCATAGCTAAACCTTCATGCGTGAAAAGATAATGATAAGGGCGACGTGTCCTGACGTGTATATTGGCTATAGCACGAGTCACAAATTATAGTAGCCTTATTATTCTGTTAAAATATAAAAGTTGTTTATGAAATGTCAATATTTTGTTTGATTAAAGGTTCGTTAAAAGAAATTGACCAGCGTAGCGGGCGTAGCTTGCTAGTAACTGAATAAAAACGTATAAATATAATCAATGATTTATAATTAAACAAATTATTTCGTTTTAAAAAATAAAATGCAAGGTGGTTGGTATCCACTCAGACCTGCAATGAAAGTAATATGGGTAAAAAAAATCATTTTACTAAATGAGATTTGACATTAGTCCATTAAATTCTAACTTGGATTTTTTTTAATTCTTCTTCCAGTATTCTAAATCAAGTCCAAAGAAAATCCATTTCAGCAGTTTCCTTCCGTTTACTGTAACACCCACCATTAAATATTCTATAAAACAGACCTTGGGCAGGTCATTTCATGTCGTAAATCTAGAAACCAGCATGCATATTGGAACACACCTCCAATTTGAACTATTGTCAATTCTTCTTCAAAAATAATTTAATGTAATGTTGTAATAAATTGCTTGAATATATTTTGTAAAACAAATTTACCAAACATAAAAGTAGTTATTAAAATTCGATTGAATCAAGTAATTTGATTTAGTTATATATTTATATATTTTTAAATGTAAATTAGAAAACCAATGAAATAAGTTTATTGTAAAAACATTAAAAGTTTTTTCTTTTGCCATAAAGATCTAAATTAATGTTATTGCTTGAAATTTGAAAAGAAATATCTAAAAACTGTGCATTGGCATCACTATTATTAACCATATTCAAACTCAAACATCCCGGAGAAATTTTATTGAATACATTACACAAATCAAAATCAAAAATAAATATATCTATAAATATGTAAATTTTTACAATACTTAACATTATAATTATGTTTAAAATAAAATTGTAACAAATTTGCTGCTGTACTTGAATTGTTTGTACCCATGCCTATAATACATAACAGTTTAAAAGGCCTTATTGAATGTAGGGAAAATTATAGTAAAAAATGGACTCAATGTTTTCAAAAAGAAATCCTGTATTTATGAAAAGTTAAATACATCTTTTCCAACACTTTGAAACGAGAATTGTGTTTTTCTAAATACTTTTATTATTTTCAATTGAGCAAAAATGACTATTGATTTAGAATTAAATTTTGAAAAACATTTATATTTTTCAACAAATTTGAAGAGGAATATTAAAATTTCTATTAATATTTTTAGAAGTACAGCAAATGAACCTAAATTTAATAGATGTCTTGTGAAACTTAGTAATCATAAAAGTAAAATCAATATGTGAGGATTAAAAAATTTGAAATTATAAGAAAATAAGGATTTGCACTGTTTTTTGTACGTCAAAACCTTATTACGAACTGAATTTAAATACTGATTTATTTTGATATAAAATTCTTTATTTATTCATTCAATATTTATTTTATCAATATAAAACTTCTTTCATAAAATAGCGTAATTATTCGTTGCTTTATCAACCATAAAAATAATAAAATTCGTCTGCAAATCCTTAATATAATTTGAATCATTACTATTGAGTACCTGGTATTCATAAATTTTGCAATTTATAAAACTATTCAAAATTAATTTAAAATATTTAAAATGCAATTTTTTTTTCAAAATACGATTCCAATGGTAAACCAGTGCTATAATTTTGATTTATAATAAAACTGTCAACATCATTTTGAAATCTGCTAAAGGCTTTTTAAAAATAACGTTACCATTCCTTCTAATTTTTGCACCAAAATTCTTTAAATGGTTTAAGTATTTTTACTAAATATATTTTATTTATTTGCAATCACATAACCTTGAAAACCATCTATGTAATCAGCATATTTCCCACTACTGCAAACACAATTTAAACATGCAACAATATCAACAAAAACAATTTGTCTGGAATTGAACATTTTAGTATCAAAAGGTTTTTAATAATTATATGCAACAGAAATTAAACATTTTTTTTGTATGAAAGGAATCACAATTATCTTTCAGAATTTATTAAAAGATTTTTGTCGAAACTTAATTTAAAAATAAATTATGTCTCTATTAACAGTTTCGTTTACAAACTAAATCTTTAAATAGCAAAGTTTTACATTTGAAATTAACAAAGAACAATTTTAACCTCTTTAACATTTTAATTTTCAATTCCAATATTTCTGCTTTAATAAACTATTTGCAAACTAAATATATTAAATAAATAAATATATTAAACTAAATAAATATATTAAATATATTAAACTAAATATATTAAATAAAAAATATTTACAAACTAAATCTTTAAATGGCAAAGTTTTACATTTCAAATTAACAAAGAACAATTTTAACCTCTTTAACATTTTAATTTTCAATTCCAATATTTCTGCTTTAATAAACTATATATTGTATGTTGAAATAAATTTGACTCCTAAATCTTTTAATCAAATTTTATGAATAAAAACTACACCTATGGGAAATTCCTGCTTCATTTATTAGTTTTCAAACTGATTAATTAGATTTTGTATTGTTAAAATGTAAAGCTTAAAATTCATTGACGGAATTCCTGCTAATCAGAAACAATTTCCAATTAAAGTTAATCAATAAACACCATGAAACAGAATTTAGAATTAAAGTACAATGAATAAATATTCCATATAAATTAATTGCAACATTTTGCCGATAATTAAGATGTAATGCTTGTTCAATAAAGTTAACAGAAGTGTAATGTATATGTTTCTGATTTGGATTCATTTAAAATGTGATAGAAGTTTTAGAACAATCTTACGCTGAGTAAAAGTCATTAAACTATGATAATTATAATAATTTATATTTCTATTTGATATGATCATTTTAATATGCAAAATTATACAAATAATAACAGGAATATTTGAAACAAAATTAATCAAAACGACTTCACGTTACATTTTCTAATAAAAGTCGCGATTGCAATTTTGCAGAAAAACTCTTATTTTTAAAATCGCGCATTGTTTCTATTTGCTTATTGGCACCATCTGGCGTAATTCAACCAGAGTCATTTGGTACAAAATTCAATTTGTTTTATTACCATTTCCGTGTTTTTATATATGAAATAGTGTCTGCAGAAGCAGATTGCGGATTCTCACATTAGAAATTTCTGTCGCAAACTGTTACAGCCCACATTCAAGAATTTGGCAATACACCTCTGGAAAAGTTCGATAAATCGTGCGAGACATAAATATTAGCTTGAAGATAATGTCAGATTAACCAATTTTTGTCAGAAATCATCTCGACTAAATAAACTTTATTGCTCGTATTTATCCACTAGAGTTGCAAAGAACCGGTTTATTCCCAGATTTAATTCCAATAGACCCGGTTTATTCCCAAAAAACCGGTTTATTTCCAAAAATCCTGGTTTATTCCCAGGTTTAAACCGGGTTTATTCTAGTCTTTGCAACTCTATTCTACACTATCTTGTATATAAGCGCACTCTAGTTGCTTCATCGCTCATAGTTTGTTCAAAATCGTCTGGATTAATCAAATTTTATTCATCATATACCACCACCTTATTATTCATAAAGGTACTGTTGTTGCTCCATTTCTCTTGATTCTGTCCAAAAGCCGATCAATAAAATTATATTAATCATAAGCCACTTCTCACACATTTATAAAGTCAATCTATTGCTCATTGTTTGTGTTCAAACGAGATAGACATACGTGTACCAAAAGATTTGACGTAACTCTATAAAATAAACTATTCACGATTAGCTAGATACATTTCCCTTAAATCAAGTGAGCTAGAATTGTAGTTCAAATGTTACATGCAAATTGGTTCAGTTGTTGTTGGGAAAATTGATGACATGCACATATATATATATGCAAGAATGTCATAAAGAAAATTTACTGATATGTGAATCCCCAGTCGCCGCTTAGTTAACCAACCGAAATTAAATGCAAGATATAGTTATTTTAAGGTTTGAGCTCGAGATTGTGGTGAACAAGATCAATGAAGCCTGCACTGTTATGGTTACAGTGATGTTATAGCACTGTTATAGTTACAGAATTTTTCCATTGTGAACACTCACTTTTCAGACCGATAAATGACTAACGCTTTGAAAAAGCACTGAAGGCAAGTGGTACATGCATCATGAAAAACGATGAGGTAGGATACGTGTTAAGAACAGCAATTTAAACAACCGATAGTACCGAAACGAAAAAAAAATATTACTGAGATTGCAAGTTTTCCATACCGTTTTTTTTAAGGTTTTTCCCAGAAACTATGATTTGCGCTTGGTGTTTTATGATTGGTGCTCGTGCGCCTGGCCTCTCTGTTGTTATTTGTTTGCATGTAACCTACATAACTATTTTTTGTACTAGATGTATTTCAACCCTTTTTATGTTTTTCATCGCGCTGATCATTTTCGGATGGAAAAAAAGTCAGCGTTGCAATTAGAGAATTTCGAATTTTTTTCCTTGTTACTGTAACGGAGTAAGTTTCGTTGCTCTTGGTCGCCACAGTCTCGAGAGCATATCTTCAAATAACTATATAAATAGCTAAATGTCAATTTTATTTTGGTTGGTGAGACGGATTCATACACCGAAAGCTTTTTCTATAACCATCCTGTACATACATACACACATAACGACGAAAACAAGACACATAACGAAGAAACCAACAATCTTCTTTTTTTGAAGTCAACTGAATTTTTTTATTTTATTTATTCGCAGCAACAGACGAATTTAATATATTATTTAAATTCATGTTAAGTAATAGTTCAACTATTTTATATATAATTTATTTTAAGGTGTAACACATATTTGAGTCTCTAAAAGTTAGGACTTCTTCGGAATTTTTTTAAAGAAATGTGAATTGTTTACTTAAAATACATTTACAAATCTTTTATAATGCATATATTAACCTTTATGCCGTTGAGTTTTCTCCCTTCGGTTCTTTTCCCAATTGATTGGTATTCGATGTATTCGAATGGCATTTAGTGTCGACATCTATTGATGAAAGTATTAATCACTTTAGAAGACGTTAAACACATTTGTAACGTTCAAAATCTTGAAAAATTCATATAGAGAGCCTGCAGAGTGTCCATAACTTAATAGAATAGACTTAGATGTTACACGCTGGGCGTGTTCTTAACTGCCTAAGGATGAAATAAAAATAAAAAAAGGTAATATATAAATGCATTTTTGTTTAGTTGATATATTAAACTAAAGGCACCCTGAAAGGTGCCGAGAGGGGATCGCTTCAAAAAAAGACGGTCAAGTGGTGGACACGTAAAGTCGTCGTGGACTCTAACTAGAACAATACAACAAAATAATTAATTGTCTTAGTACAAAGGCTAGGAAAATAAGTTGCCATTTTAGAAAATCTTAATTTTTAATACATTGACATCGATGCAAAGTAAAAGTTCAACAATAAAATCGGTTTCCTAAAAGTACACAGAACAAGGATATATGACTATGAATATATAAACAAAAAATTCTACAAATAGGTGAGTTTTTCGCATTGCTAAATAAGCGTGAAACCAACAGAGTGCAAAATGCCCCGGACACTTGGAATAACGCTCTAATGCTCTACCATTGAGCTACGAGGACGATACTCTGCTTGGCGTCAATCATTCACATACCACGATAAGGCTGCAACCACAGCACAAGATGGAAATGTCATCTGAAGACAAATATATATTTTTTAAAGTTACTTAATTGATATCTCGAATAAATAACCGACCATTTTTTTCTAAAAGCATTATAAATGTTGAATTATGCTGAGTAATATGTAGTTTAAACACAACAGAGATTCTTTAAAAATAACATAAACAAAACAAGTTTACTAAGATAACAATAACTACAGCTGAGGATTGCATTCGCACACAACTATATAACTGGGTTAATATTCCTATAAAAAACAAACATTCGTATCTCAATACAAATCTAATTAGCAATCTTCTCCGAGCATTGCATAAACATTCAGTCGACAACTATATCCAAAAACTATAGAACAACTGCTCGTGCTTGCGTGTTTTTCTTGGTCTTGCGTGAACTCACCGCCTTTTATCGCTGCTCGTGATTATTATTAATTCATTGAGTTAATATTATTGTTGTTGTTACTTTTGATAATTCCCACATAAATATCCCTTGATGAGCATTCCTCAACTCCGCCGCTAAGCGCCCGCAAAGTAAAATTTGTGTATAACGAAAAAATGCGATTTGTCTTAAAACCTATGTGACCTGGAATAATCGCTATAGTTTCCCTGCAAGGTGTAAACAAAATCCTACGGCACCTAATTTTTTCATAAAATTAGTTTCAGTAGATTTAAAAATACAGGAATGACATCAATTCGGCGACATCTGAAAGTATAATACCTAAAATTAAAACAAATGTATTTTTGTTTTCGGTTTTACGGGATCTTTCACACGATACTCCACGCGCTGTACTAAAATAATATTTTTTTTCAAATAACTTAAAAAGCCCCTAATTTGTTCCAAAAAATATTTGTGTACAGCGAATAATCTATAAATATTGGGGTCAATATCTCTCCCAAGTTTGAACTTTCCATGTTCCAAAGTTTACGAGGAAAAGGGAAATACACTGGTGATCTTATAACAGTTTTTTTTTAACTACGAAACCCTAATAATGAATAAACAATATGATGTATTCTCTGTCCTAAAAATATATTCACAATTTTGTAAATTTTCATAAAAGGGACAATGACGTAAATTATGCAAAATTATTTTTAAAGACAAAATTATTTATATAGAAATTCTTAAAGTAATTTTGAGCATTCTTGTAAAGAAGACTCATATCCTAAATTAATTCATGCTGCATGTTTGCATTTTGCCTTTTAATGTATATGGTACAGTTATCTGCTGGTAATAGCATTCTGAAACAATAATACGTATTTTCATAAAAAATATTTTTATATATGAAAGTGTGATACATGAGCAAAATAAAGTACCCCATCATTATTTTGTATCATCAATATCGCATTTAAAAAATTCAGTTCGAAAGTTTCTCAACAAAGCATTGCAACCGATCGTTTTTTTATATTTTATCTTAAGATTTTTAATGTAAAATACAATTTGGGTAAGACGGAATAGGATGTAATTCTGTAATTTTTCATATCTGAGTGATTTGTGCGGAAGGTAATATCAAATGTGTCTTTGATATGATCTTTCATGATATGTTTGATTCAGTCTGATATTTGTATTTGTTTGAAAACATATTGTGATTTGGTTTTTATATTTTGTTTATTTTTTTTGTTTTTATTACGGCTTCTGTACACTGTATTACGACTGATTAAGATACTCTTAATTTGTAAGAAGTTACTGTGCCTCATACCTCGATAGCGACTGCCACATTTCAAACCATGATTTGAACTTTTCTGAGATATCAAAGAAAGAGCATGCCTCACGTTTGCTAGAAATTCCTATAAATATAATAAAGAACTTTATGATGGTGACTTTCTTACACAACCTTTCTAGTGTATCCGAATCGTATTGAAATGGATTTCAATCCGAGTACCTTGAGGGTTATTAAAGTAAGGCGACATCAGTAGAGGTTCTCCTCGAAACAAGTTATTGCCATTGGAAACGTTTGCAGGTTTCTGCTTTTGAAAACATCTATACTCGAGAAATAGAAAAACATCCAAATATGCAACTGATTGCAGTAAATTACAATCTATGTACTAAGAAGCAGAGAATGTTCCTTGTACATGTATCATAGGTTCCCAGCTTTACCAAAACAAAATACCTCCAGTTGTCACTGAGCCACAATTGCTATATACACTTTCAATTTTGTACGCTAGATCTATGGATACATGAACCAGATGCTATATATTACTTAGCCTACCATTATCGTGATGCAGTCGTATTTGATACACAACATTCCATTCTACCTGTAACCGTCAAAGGTCCACTCATAGATTCTCTGGTCCATTTAACACGTTGAATCAAGTAATATGTATTGAAATGTGGTACTCTTGTGCGCCTTCTATTTTTAAATCCATTTGATGGATAGAATTGAGTAACATGTCTATATGTGACTTGTACATGTACATGTATCATAAGTTCCAAGCATTATCAAGAAAAAACACCTCCAGTTGTCGCTGCTCCATAATTGCCATATACACGCTCAATTTTGAATGTTAGACCTATGGTTTCATGAAGCAGATGCTATATACTACTTAGCCTACCATTATCGTGATACAGTCGTATTTGGTAAACATCACTCCATTCTGCTGTAACCGTCTATGGTCCACTCATAGATTATCTGGTCCATTTAAAACATTGAATCAAGTGGTACTCTTCTGTGCGTCTTCTGTTTTTTTAAACCTATTTGGTGTAGATAGAATTGAGTAACATGTCTATAAATTATCTGTGTCGCAAAATAATTTAATTGCATGTTTTCAAGAGTTAAAAATTCAGTTCGAAAGAAAGTTTCTCAGCAAAGCGTTGCAATCGATCAATCTCATTCCATCAAAAGAGTTTTTTTACATTAGATCTTATGCTTTTTCATGTAAAATACAATTTGGGTGAGAAGGAATATGATGTACACTTCTTTAATTTTGTTTTTAAATCTCTGATTGATTTGTGCGTAAGGTAATATCAAATGTGTCTTTGATCTGATCTTTTATGATATGTTTGATCCACTCTTATATTTATGTTTGCTTGAAAATAGATCATTAATAAGGCTTTTGTACACTGTATTGCCCTTGTTTAAGATACACTTCATTTGTAAAAAGTTACTGCTCCTCATGCCTCGATTGCCACTGCCACATTTCAAACCGCGATTTAAACTTTTCGTTGATACTAAAGGAAAAGTATGCCTCACGTATGATACAAATTCCTATAAATCAAATAAAGAAATTTGTGATGATGATTTGCTTGCACAATCTTTTTATAGAGTATCCCAATCGTGTTGAAACGGATTTAAATTCGAGTTTCTTGAGGGTTATTAAAGTAAGGAGACATCAGTAGCGATTATCCGTCAAAAAAGTGATTTTCTGTGGCAAGGTTTGCATGTTTCTGCTTTTGAAAACATTTATACACAGAAGGTAGAAAAGCGTAAAAATGTGTAAGTGATTGCCTAGATTAGAAACTACGTACTTAGGAGCAGGTAATGTGTTTTGTAAATGTATCATAAGGTTCCAAGCATTATCTCGAAAAACAGCTCCGGTCATCGCTGAGCCACAATTGCCTTATATATATAATTCTACTGTAATCGTCTAGGGTCCACTCATAGATTCTCCGGTCCATTTAAAACGTTGAATTTGATAAAATGTATTGCGAAGTTGTACTCTTGTGCGTCTTACGTTTTCTAAATGTATTTTGTAGATATAAAGTTATTAACATGTCTATAAACTATCTGTGTCGCAACTAATTTAATTAAATGTTTTCCCGAGTTAAAGTTTGCTATCATTGGTTAAATTCTATATAGTTAAAAAGTTGTAGTCGATGTTGATTCAACCTCCTGTTCATTTTATTTTAACCAATTACAACTTCTTTTTACACTATACGTGTAATTGCGCCTTACTTTTGTTACAATGAACATGAAAATAATATATTTCAGCTTTTCCTAAAAATTAAATGGCCAATGTCACGAAAACCTAATATTTTTCTTCAATCAAAGGGGTATCGAGATATTCTCCCATCATGTAACTTTTAAAACATATACAAAAACCATACAGAATCGGCTGAACATGCGTACGAATGAGGTGCAGTGCCAACTTCTCTAATTTAATCGCACTTCAGTGCATAAAAAGAAAATCATTCATTTTACATCCATAAAATCTTTCTTCAGTAAAGATTAACGTTTATTTGCTTTATAATTTACATCAAAATAAGTTCGAAATTCATTTAAATACAAAAATTAAATATTAGATTTTTATTCAGAATTTCTCCGTAATTTTTACTACAATAATACGTTTAATAAAATAATAAAAAAATATGAATACGAAATCAACGCAGTCCTGATAAAAATTTTGTGGAAGTTACGTATTTATTCTTGAATATTTATAAAAATATCTTAAAAAGGAAATAAAAATTCTTATTAGAATTGACATAAAGTATTTTTTAAATTAAGCTTAGAAACACGAAAATAAAGCAATGTCTAATAATTGATATAATCCACAAACATTGAAATTAATAAAATAATAATGATAATAAAACTTTTCAGCAATACTGTGTAGTATTTATCTATTTAAACAAATATATATCATAAATTTTCTATTAAAAATATATACACATGTGCCAAACAGACGAATTTAAACTGAATGGATCTATACAGGGTGTCCCAAAAACATTGACCTCGGATTTTAATTCCTAAATATTGATCATAGACGTATAGTATAAATTACAAAGTTATGTAAAATAAGGTACAGACATTTATAAAATAGATTAAAATTATCAGGGGATTAAATTTGTATAAATAGAAATATTAAATATTTATACTGCCACCGTACAAAAACTACCAAATTAGTAAAATCTACCCCATACACGAATGTACAAAATTTCAGAATTTTATCATAAAAAGTCGCAGAGATATGAAAATACATAAATGATGACTTAAACCATATGAGTTCGCAAAGGAAAAAAATCATGACGGATAATCGCGTTTCTACAGTCGTACAAAAATTACGAAAGAAAGCAACTTTTACATAATAAGTAATGATTGTGCTATTTATTGCTACAAAATGACTGTATAAACTATGTAGAAATGATAACTTTACGAAAAAATTACAAAGCTTGTTCAAAATGTTTACATTTCTGACAAACATTTCTAAGCAGTTTTAAAGTTCATTGAAACTTTAACCCTTTCCGGCACAGGGGTTCCAGTCCGGTCACACCTACTTTTAATTCCAAACTTGCATACGGCACCAAGAATATTTTAATAATATTTTGTTTCTATAATAATAGCTTAAAATAAGGAGTTCGTATTTTCTAAAAAAGTCGCTTGTAAATTCCGGTGTCAGGCAGCAATTTCTCATTTTACGAGCAGACTTTGTCTGTGCTGGAAAGGGTTAAAACTGCTTATTATAAATAAAACTTGTATATAAATAAAACTATATACAAGCTTTATTTATCAAGTCAAGTTGTCAAGTTTTATTATATAAAACTTTTTATATAAATAAAACTTGTCATTTCCAAGTTTTATTTTGTACTTCATTATGTAAACTGTTAAGGCATTTTTCAGGAAGCATAGTTTTTTAAATTTGTAAACAAGACTAAGATAAGAGCCGTATTTTATTTGCTTATGATGCATTTCAGCGTCGCGTCATCTGCTCTCTAGCTGTAAAAAATTATATTTTAAATCATGTTTAACCCCTCACCAACTTTCCTTAAACATATCTCAGAGACATTCTATGATAAAATGCTGAAATATTTTACATGACCTTATTAGAGTATAGTGCATATTTTCCGCTTTCGGAAGTTGTTTGTACGGGGGTGGTATAAAAAGTTAAATTTTGTATATATTCAAATTTAATTCCCTGAAAATTGTAATCGATTTCATAAAATTATGTATTTTTTTTTTCCGAAAATTTGTAATTTATAATCAAAATGTCTATGATCAATATTTAAGGAATAAAATACGAGTTCGTAGTTTTCAGAACAACCTGTATATATTTTTTTATTTAAGTAGTTATCTTGCAATGTAAGTGAAGTATGTTTTAAATTATAATATTTTTGGAATATATGCTAATAGCAGATTTATTGTGTAAGTGGAGTAAAGTTTATTAGTTTATTAGTCAAATAAGTTTATTAATTTCATCATTTAGTATGTAACATAAAATTCAATGAAAGTATTACCTAAATAATCTGAACAAAACAATGTGTTCATTTATACCACAGTCGGCATGAATCTGCACAAATAAAAGGTTTAACTTAGAGAGAAGTAATATTATAATGGAAATAATGTGTTGTACTATTTGGATAACAAGAGGTCGTTGAGATAAAAGCAGATAATTCTGCTGATAAAATTCTTCGGTTGGAATTTTTTTTTTCTTTGTTCTGTGAAACTAGATGTTTCTACTATTTACTGATTAATGTTTATCTGTATTTTATATAAAGGAAATTAATATATTACATAGTTATTGTTTTACATCCTTTTCTTACGTTGTTGCTAAATTCGTGTACTAAGTAAAGAATGCATGTGTACACTTGAATTTACATATTTACACAAGACTTTAAAAATATTTAATTTTACTTAAGCTTCTGGTTTAGTTATTGTTTTTTATACTTGCATTTTCTGCTTATCTTTACAGGGGGGAAATTCTTAATTTTAATGGTTATAAACAAAGTTAGTAACAATCAGTAATTAAAGAGGAAAACAATTTAAAATATAAGGTAGTTGAGTCAAAAAAGGCCATAGTTAAGCATTGAGGATATTTTCTAATGACTTGTAAAATAAAATGTAATTACTTTAATAATACAATTTCAAAATTGTAGATTGTGGGCATAGTGTTGGATAGTGTTTCAAAAATAGCCCATATGTTGAAATCTTATTTAACATATGAAAAATTACTCTGCAATCTATTTTACTTCGAGAAGAATATTACAATGTTCAATTAAATGTAAGTATATAATTACAAGAAAAGAACTGGAATATGTGCATATAGGAGACTTATTGTGTAAGTTTACTATATAGGAGACTTATTGTGTAAGTAAGTACAAATAAGTTTATTAATTTCATTATTAGTATGTAGTATCAAATTCAAAGAAATTATTACCTAACTAATTTGAACAAAACAATGTCTTAAAGTATGCCACAGTTAGCATGAATCTGCACACATAAAAAGTTTAACTTAGAGAGAAGTAATATTATAATGGAAATAATGTGTTGTACTATTTGGATAACAAGAGTTCGCTGAGATAAAAGCACATAATTCTGCTGATAAAATTCTTCCGCTGGAAAAAAATATTTTCATTGTTCTGTGAAACTAGATGTTTCTCCTATTTACTGATTAATAATTATCTGCATTTTATATAAAGGAAATTACTATATTACATATTTATTGTTTTACATACCTTTCTTACGTTGTTTCTAAATTCGTGTACTAAGTAAAGAATGCACGTGTACACTTGAATTTACACAGTTACACAATAATTTAAAAACTTTAATTATACTTAAATTTCTAGTTTGAATATTGTATTTTATACTTGCATTTTCTGCTTAGCTTTACAGGGGGGAAAATTCTTATTTTTATGGTTATAAAGAAAGACAGTAACGGCCAGTAATAGAAGAGTAAACCAATTTAAAATATAAGGTAGTTGAGCCAAAGGAAGCCATAGTTAAGCATTGAGGATATTTCATAATTTTTTGTAAAATAAAGTTTATTATTTTAATAATATAATTTCAAAATTTTCGATTATGGGCATAGCGTCGCACAGAGTTTCAAAGGTAGCTCATAGGTTAAAATCACATTTAACATGTGAAAAAATACTCAGCAAACTATTTTTACTTCCAGAAGAATATGATAATGTTCAGTTAAATGTAAGTATATAATTACAAGAAAAAAATACAATAAACATTTTTCAAAATATACTTTTGTAATCGGAATCCATGCAGAGAAAGTTCAGATGGAACTTTCGATTTTGTCTTGTTTAATAAGTACCTGACTCTCTTTATGTACATATTGCAAGCATTGATTACACACAATCGCATGTCCGTTAGTTTGTCTGTCTGGCAAAAACGGCAAAAACACTTTATTTTTGGCTGGCGATTGCACTTATGACAGGTATGGAAGTATCAGTTGGTTTCGGAGTCTGTTTGTCAGTGTGACTGATTGGTTTTTGATTTTCTTATTATGTTTCTTACTATTATGCTCTGATGATTCTTTCTTTGTTTTGATATCTTCGAGTTTTTCTTCTTAATATTATTATTTTCTGACACGAAAATATTTTCAACCACTTTTTGAGCACGGTAGTTCAGGGATTTTCTTGTGGGAGTTGCTGACTCCTACTGGGGGATCTCTGATGGGCTCAATAGTGTGAAAATTGTTGAAGTCTTAAGCATTCTGTTTTGAAATTTGCTTTTACGAGATTGATTTCCATATTTTTTTTTGTAAGTAGGCCCACGTGTTCCCAAGGTGGCCCGACACCAGAGCCACATTGAGCACATGCATTTGGTGGCCATTTGCACGACGCAAAACTAATAATCTGATACATTTATTAGAATTGAAGTAAATGTAGTTAAAGGGATATAAATAAGCTTACAGAAATCGTGTCGTAACTCAAAGGTCTAAGAATTTAAACCCATGTAAATTAAAATAACTTCTTACATGAAAATTAAAACGACTACTCCTCAAAAGTGAAATCATTGCATACAATAGCGGACGATCAATGTGATCTCTTAAATTTCAGCCACGTGCACTACAGATACATGACTAAGAATGCAGTAGCGCTCTCTTGTGATTAAAAATGAAATTAATTCTACTTTGGGGGAAGGGGGCTACCTTAGGGACACTGGCCACCTTTGGCTCACATACCTTCATAAAATGCACAACTGTTCGAATAAAAAATTAAAGTATAAAATTTTAATTTTTTTAGAATTGAAAATTTAATAATGAAATGGGAAATTATATATTCATTCTACATTACATTATATGCCAATAGATTATGAAACATTGCAAAAAAAATAAATATGCTTAAATATGACTATGTTAAAGGGGACATAAGTGAATAATATCCTAAAAGGTATTTGCTATGCTTTTGTGGCATTCTTACAGATAAATTAAGAAAAAGTGAGAACATGTACTTTTAAGATAATATATATTTGGGAAAGTTATAAATTTTTTCCTTAATAAGTATATTAAATGTACACTATTTTGTTTGCAAAATTTTCTAAACTCAACTTTCTCTTCTTTTTAAGGATAAATGTTATTAAATCAAAAATTAAAATCTATTATCAAATATAGGATTGGATGTTGGATTTACGTACCAATGATGTTGTTACCGTTTCGCTGTTCTAGTGCTGGCAACCCCTTATTTGTGGTCTCCACCGACTAGGGAAGCGATTACCAGTTTTAAACGTCACAACTTTCTTAAACATCTTTAATTTAATGTCTTCACTTTAACGTGTTTAGCGCTTAGCGTAAAATCATAGCATTCGATGCACTGTTAAAAATTTCCAACAAACTGTCCAGTTATTCGACCATTTTTAAATAAAATTGTTAGATAACCTTAATTTAACTTCACTTTGACCATAATATGTGCAATAATATGGTCGGAATAAAGTTAAATGACCGTAACGTAACCGTTTTCTATAAAAACGGTCAAATGGCTGGACCGTTTTCTGCACATTTTTATGAGTGTGTCTTACGTCGTTAATAGGGTGATTAATATAACAATTTTCCCCAAAGTTGTCTTGTGGTGTTGAGGCTCTACTGAATTCACAGTGTAGATGCTGGCTTTCATAAGTCATTAAAAGTGTGATCCGTATAACGTGACCGAATGGGTAACATAAATCGGTTAAAAGACGATAAGCATAACGTGGGAAGGGAGGACTCGCAACTAAACAGGCGTTTCGCCTTTACACACAGGTTTTAAATCACGTTATTTTGTAATATTTCATCCACATTTTGTCACATATTTTAAATGGTTAGTAGATAATAAAAAATAGCTACAAAAGTAAATGTACTTTTTAATTGCGCTCGAATGACAATTTTAGCAAAAGTTGTAAAATTAGCGTATTTGCTTAGTTCAGAAATGTACTGCTATTTCCCGATAGTATTATATTAAATGTGTATTACAGTATTAAACAGAGAATATAACTACTCAAATATAGTAGTAGATTTTTTAATTAAAAAATCCGCTAAATTGGCAAGAACTTTCTTCCGAAGATCGATAAGTAGTCGTAAAATAAGGAAAATTGTAAAAAAAAACCCATCGAAATTGTATAAAACAGAGAATTATAATTATAATTTAAAAAACTTAAACTGAAGTGTATGAAAATCTACCTATTAGGTGCTAAGTGTTCAGACTTGTGCGTGGAGCAAATTATTCTGCTCATTACCAAAACCCATACCCACAAAATACACACAAAAAAGCAATATTAGGTATCGGAGATATCTGAAATTATCCAGTTTAAAAAATTGTAGTAGATATATTAGTGTATGAAATTATGAATATATATTTATTGGTTAGAAAAATTTGAAGGAAGAGTAAATTTTTATACATATTGTGTTGGATATGAAAAAATACATGGGCTTTTTATGTCCACGACTTTGTTTTCTTTTCCTTAGATAGAACACTAAAAAATATTTCATGTTATGTCTCAGATAAAATAATTGTTAGTTCTTTTAACTACAATATTCTCATTTATTTATTTTCTATAAATTTGTTTTATTTATTTTTGCTTTTTAGCTTTTTGGACTGTTTAAATGACTTAATCACGGCATTAAAAGGATTATAATTTGAAGTATTATAAAAAATGCGATAGGTGTCTGTCTTTTTTATCGAATATACAGTGTAAATGGTATAAAACAATTTCTTATGATTATGCAAAATATTTATTTTTTTTATTGGGTATATTGAATGAATTTTTATTTTTAACCTCTGTAAGCTCTGCTTCTATATTTACTTTTATTAGGATTGTTTTAAAATGTGTCTAACAGACACTACCTTTAATTTATACTGTAGGGAACATTTTCTACAAAAAAAAAAAAAAAAAAAAAAAAAAAAAAAAAAAAAAAAAAACTAACACCATTTTGTTATTGTTAATAACATATTTCGAATTTTAAACAGTACAGTCATAAAATATTCTGAACACACAGATTCAATATCCATTAGTTAATTGTTAAAATATCTTATTTAAAACCGAAAAACGAATGTTGAAAAAGTATTTTTTTTTTAATCTGTCTACATGTTTCGGCTTCACCAATTCTTTTTAAGACAACTGATAATATCCCATTGATATTGCACCTATTAAGCATTGTTTTGAAGAACCTGTGGAGAATTATAATTTTTAACGCCAGTGGAGCGATAAATGGTTGTCTATGGATCTGTTGTTTACGATGGGTTTGCTCTCCTCTTGGTCGCATTATAATATGTGTAAACTGTATTGATAGAAATGGATGTAAAAATATGTTTCGTCTTTATCTGTAAACAATGTAGTATATTCTATATATTCATCAAATTAAATTAAGAGAAAATTATACTTGCTTTATTAGTAAACAATAGAGACATAGCCATCTATTTATACATTAAAATATTACAATTCTCCCCCACACTCTCTACCTGGACTCTTGAGAGTACATAATAGTAAATCATCATGAACACGTTCTCATAATAAACATGAATTTAAATTAAAACTCAAATCGGATAAAATAGAAAATTTTCAATCTACACGTACTAAACATTACTACAAAATTATTTATGTCGTTTTCAACAGTATAAAGGATTAAACATAAAATTATTAATTTATTTTGAAGATAAATAAAAATATGACACTCTTATATCATGTAGCTACTAGCTACATGAACATATCTGACCACATTTTGTACATGAATAAGATTAATTGGGGATATATATATATATATATTAGATTATTATATATATATATATATATATATATATATATATAATATAAACAAAATAAATACCATTATTCACACTTCAATCACCTTTTCAAATTCAAATAAGTTTAAACTAAATGGGTAAACAAACAAATTGCAAGTTATAAAAAATATTTCAGCTATTAAAGTTATAAGGGAATCGTATTTAGATACTCAAACAATAATAAAAAATAAACAAATTTAAAATTCAAATACTGAAATCATTTACCATTCAAACAATCCAATTGCGAAGGGTACAAAAGTTGTATGGGTTTTCTTAGCAGTCCTTTAGCAGTTTTTATTATATAAGCACGAATGAATTTATCTCTATAGAAGCAAAATAAACTTGAGTCATGAAAAACACAACACTCAATTGAATCAAATTCACCTCTGTACTATAATAATTGTTTAAAAAAAACACAAAATGTCACAAAACATATATGAATCATTTATTAGAAACTTTTACTTTAAGTGTTTTAAAAATATACAAAACTGTATTTCACATTAAAAACCTAGCGCTTTCGAGCCGCTCTGGCTCATCATCAGGGTTAAAACATCACCACGCAGATACACACAAAAAACACAACTAGTCTGAAACACTGTAAAAACAACACCACAGACATTGATGTTTTTACAGTGTTTCAGACTAGTTGTGTTTTTTGTGTGTATCTGCGTGGTGATGTTTTAACCCTGATGATGATCCAGGACGGCTCGAAAGCGCTAGGTTTTTAATGTGAAATACAGTTTTGTATATTTTTAAAACACCTAAAGTAAAAGTTTTTAATAAATGATTCATATATGTTTTGTGACATTTTGTGTTGTTTTTAAACAAGAATTTATCTCTTCCAAGAATTACTTCGTCGACTCTTCCTAAATCCCATGTCATATATTCTAATACGAGTAAATCATGTGTGTGTGTGGTTATATATATATATATATATATATATATATATATATATATATATATATATATATATATATATATATATATATATATATATATATATATATATAATGCAAATTTTATCTTAAAAACGGCACTAACGATTTTGACGAAATTTTGTATCCTACTGTTTTGGGGCACCAGAAAACAATTAGGCTAGGTCACATGTTCGAGAAAATTCGATTAGTGGGTCATTTTGGGTCACCATGGGTCAGTATCAAGCTAACTGTATTTAAAAAACGGTTCTAAAGATTTTGACTAAATTTTGTATCCTATCATTTTCGGGCACGAAAATGATTATTGGGCTGGGTCACATGTTCGAGAACTTCCGATTAGTAAGTCATTTTTGGGTCATCGTTAGTCAAGTTAATGTTATCTAAATAACGGCTCTAACGATTTTGATCAAATTTTGTATGCTACGAGTTTCGAACATGAGAAAATCATTGGGGTAGGTCACATGTGCGAGAAAACTCGATTATTGGATCATTTTTGGGTCACTGTGGGTCAAGCTAATTTTAACTGAAAAAGGCTCAGACTATTTAGACTAAATTTTGCATCCTATGGTTTTCGGGCACAAGAAGACTGTTGGAATATGTCCCATGTTCGAGAAATTTTGATTAGTGGGTCATTTTGGTCATGGGTCATGATGGGTCAAGCTATTTTTATCTTAAAAACAGCTCAGACGATTTGAACTAAATTTTGTGTCTACGGTTTTGGGGCACGAAAAAATTATTGGGCTAGATCATATGCTCCAGAAAATCCGTTTAGTGGGTCAATTTTGGGTCACTGTGAGTCAAGCTAATTTTATCTAAAAAACGGCTCAGACTATTTTGAGGGAATTTTATATCCCACGGGCTTCGGGTACAAGAAGACAATTGGACTTGGTCACATGTTCGAGAAAAATTGATTGGAGTGTCATTTTGGTCATGGCTGATGATATTTGAACTCAAAGCTAATTTTTGCAGAGAATAGCTTCGTCTTCCCTGCTCGTCAGTTTAGATTTAGAGGTACTACATACTCGGACAACATCTCCAATTTTTACATTTTTATGTCTCATAAAAGTTTTAAATTGATGATCTGAACTTAAATTCGATAAATATGGTAGGTTTTGCAACAATTTGATTTGGTAACGCGTTCTCCTTAATAATGTTTCTTTGGTAGAAATTTTATTTTATAATTCGGCAAAATGTAGAGGGAAACAAATATTTTTTCCACTTAGTTGAAGGACTTAAAGTGATATAAGTGGTTCTGCCTCACCGAAATCGCTTGTCGTATAGGTTAATGGTCTCATATTTATTATTGCTTCTATTTCTGCAATGATTGTTGTTAATTCCTCAAATGTAATGAGAATCTTTACCAATTTTTTTCTTAGGAGTTCCTTTATACTTTTTACTAGTCTTTCATAGAACCAGCCCCACCATGGAGGGGGGTTCATGAATGATAAATTTCCATGCCACACCTTTGTTTTGAGTTGATATCCGGAATTTCATTAGCTTTAACACTCTAATTCCCATGGTAGAGTACATTCTAGAAATTCCGTAATTCAGAAAATCCGAATTCATACCAGAAAATTTCAATAATGAATTAATGATGGACTGTTTGTTATCAAATGAATCAAATATTGCTATTTTAAATTTCTGGAATGAATATGGAATATCTGAATTAAACAATCTATTTAATTGGAAACAGTGGTGGTAGCATATATGCTACCATGGGCATTAGAGTGTTAATGATCATTTTTAATGTGTTGTTGTTTTCTGTCAGCTTCCTTAAAACTCATTGCATTATTAGAAAAAGAATAATTTACAATTTCCACGACGAAAACACACACACACAAATAGTTATATCCCTTGCTTCTTGCAAATGTACGACTCTTGTTGTGGCGCAAATAAACACTACAATATATGACTTCAACGTTTTTTAGTCCCAGTTTTTGTGATTATTCGACCTGTAAAATCCAATCCCATAACGGCAACAGCAGGCGATTCTGAGATTCTTTCCTTCGAAAGCTAGGCAGTTATTTTAACAGCTGGTTTTGCATTATATATTTTTCATAAATTAGGTATTTCCTAATAATTTTACTGATTAATTTTCTTACTTGTAAAATACAAATAAATTTCCAGATTTATGCAAGTGTAAAAAAAAAAAAAAATCACTATGCGTCAATTTTCTGTAATCTGGCATAATTGGAACTCGGTAAATGTCTCATTCTTTCCCTATATGACTAGGTTGATCTTATTTGAACTAAAAGAGCCATCATTAAGGGCCACGAAGGGATCAGGAGGCATCTATCTCCAGTACATATATAAACAAGTAACCAAAATCCGCTATAACCTCAGAATAATGAATCAATTAATTCATGAAAATACAAAATGTGTATCGAGATAAGAAAAAAATCCTCGACTGCGCTAAGTAGGAGTCACATATTATGGTTTCGTTCTCTTGGTATTACCTATTTGCTAAATCTGCTGCTTATATAGTTTTCTTTTGAATACGAACAATTTGCTTTCGTAATCAGAAATTAGCATTTTGTGTCTGGTGTTTACTTTTCAACACCAGAAAATAATTTACTGTAATAGCTTCATTTTAATTTGAAATAAAACTAGTCCTTGGGGCCACCGTAATACTTACCCATTATGAATATGCGTAATATACAATATGGAAATAAAACATGTGTAAACTATTTATAAAATGCATTGGAATTCGAATAAAATCGTGACTTGATGACGTCATAAACTTTAAATGCTCTATTACTGAGTTGTGTAGAAGAAACATCCTTATAACTCCAAAATTGATAATCCTATTAACTAACGGTTTACTGCATCGGATTACGAGTCTCATTTCCAATTAAAATATATCTTTGAATTGAAATTTGCATGAAATACAGGGCCAAGAAAACTCGAAGAGTGTGGAAATTTTTATATACCTTTTATCAGAACGAATATTTTAAGAGTCCGAGAAAAATAGTACCGGATAATCGAGGTTACTGAAATTCAATAAGCTGCTTCCCATTATTACATACTAAATACATACCAAATTTGGAGTCTCTATCTCAATTAGTTCGAGAGCAAAGCGTTTACAGACACACACACACACAGACGGACGTCAATTTTTTTTTTTTCTAAAAATATGTTTTTCGGAATCTCCAGTGTCTGAAACGTGTAAATACACCAATTTTTTTTTTCAAATATCAGAACGATTACAAGTCTTACCCTACACTACGTGATGGGTAAGTAATATGATACATTCTATTTTTAATTTTTAAGGTTTTACGGGGTTTTTTCTAGACATAAAATAAATAGCAAATATTTGTTACAGCGTAAACGATGAGAAATGCGTTATAAGTTAATTTTTGAAATATCCGCTTAAATTTCTCATTAAGGTATTTTAAAACGATGTATATCATTGCGTTTCGTTTCAAGTTAATTATAGTAATCACATTTCATCTGAAACTCTGTTATTTAATTGTTTACTTCAATTATTATTGCGCAAGTTTAATCTTCTATGCATTATTAAAGTTTGACAGCAATATATATAATTAAATTTAAAGAGGTATAACAATTAAAAGCTAAATGAGTGTTTATATAAGACCATAATTATTTTTCTCCAATTTGAAATAAGCATATACGTTAGAAAGGTTTATTTCTGTATTTCAAAATAATTAGCATTCTTAATTCCTTCAATAAAATGATATTTTCAATGTGTTTATTAAATCTTTATAATTAAATTAAATTAAATTAGATTATTATTTATTCAAAAAAGATATAAGTGAACTAATTAATAAAACACATTTAATTATAATTAGAAATAAATAAATCAGTTGTGTATATATTATGTTTTATTTTAGAATTTAAAATTATAATTATTAAAAGCTTTTAATTTAAACATCTTTCTTATTTCGGGGGTCTTCAATCGTTACACAAATTAATTAAATGTAAATTAAAACTAAATTGCGTCATAATGTAAATATTTATTTAATTTTCCTAATGTCGTATGGAATAATTTACATTTAATAATGTTATTTTTGAAGTAATCATTAATTTTTGATTGCCAGTAACACATTTCTTTAATAAAACTGCTATGCCTTTCGTTAAAAATACATGATAATTGACCATGCATTTTTAATAAATATTAAATGTTTGAATGTTTTTTTACCTTTTATTTTATATTTGATTTTAAACTTCTTCCATTTCATGCAAGAAAATTATTTTAGATTTAGCAGCAACCTACGTGAAATTTTAATAGATACATTGTGAAATTTAACTATTTAAACAGACATTATTTAATAGTTCTTATTAAATTAAAGTACTTTGAAAAGTTGTTTCAATGCTTTTGATGTTTAATAACCGTCAAAAAATGCATTTAATAAACATCACGGAATAAAAACATAAAACTCTATCTGTAACAAAGGTTGCATTGAAAGTTCACAAATTTCAAAACATGGCAGTATCATATATTCAATATAAATTTACCAGAGTGAGCGTAGAATATTAAATGGAAAACTAATGTTAATAAAAATATGTGTACGTAATAATTAATTATATAAATTTTGTAAAATATATAATGGACACAAAAGAACGATTCTATTCTGCTAGAAGTTTTAGCAATGCATGTTTACAAACAGTACCTATCATCATTGTCTGTATTCATGACATACATAAGAGTAATTTAAAATGTGATAATTTATAATATAAAAGTTTGTGATTAGTAACACATAATCATTGTCCATATAATTATGAAATATCTGGTGCACCATAAATTCGTTAAAAATTGCAAAAAATCATAAAAAAGAAACAAATAATGCTCAAAAATTGGGGTTTGCAAGAATGGGAAAACAAAGATTATTGTTTCAAACATTACTGGTAAATGGCGCTGCACGCATAATATGAAGCAGATTTGTGCAAATCAGACTGTCAATATAATTCCGCAATAAACACAGATTCGTCATTCGATGCCCGCAGCATACTATCGTTACCAGATAAAGCGTTGTTGGTTATAATGTTTTAAAAAGCGTGGAATCTACAACTGGCACATTCCAAAAATTCCGAACGACAAAATGGCTAAAGACGAGAAAAGGGCATGTTCCATGTTCTAGGATACTCACTGATCTCTATAATAATACGGAGAGTTAACTCACCGATCCACTTTTTGCCGCAACCGCATCACACTTTCAGTGCGCGCAAGTAATGAATCCTGCAATTTTCTTAATATTACAGGCATTTTTTTAACTTTTCCGCACACTTTTTGTCATTTTGGCTATTTCTGCTGTTATTTCATATTTTTATGAGCAATACTTAATATATTTTTCTCTTTTTTCATTGATTTATATAAAATTTACTTTTTAACAATTATCAAATTAAATATTGGCGATAAATTTAAATAAAACCTGTAGATTTTACAATAAAAACTATATATCAGTGAAAATTGTAGCAACTTCGTTATTTTTTTGAAAGATAATCTAATTTGAAAAGATCTGCACCATACTATTCTATGGGAGAAAATCTGTGTTTTGCCAAAGATTTTCTTTGGCAATTGGAAAAGGTTTGGCATTGTATTCATAGACGGACCGCTGGATACAATGTATCAGATTAGGAAGTTAGCTCTCCATTCTATTATGGAGCTCAGTGGGGATACTGAAGCTTTTCAGATGCTTCGCAGAAATGGGTATATTACTATGAACTTAATTTGCATATACATGCTTCATATGATGCATGGCTGGCCCATCTATCGGTAAATTTTTTCACCACAACTTTCTTTGTTATTATAATAAAATCCGTTCACCATCTAACCCCATTCCTGCAAACCGCATTTTTTTTGCACCATTTGTTTCTTATTAATGAATTTTAAAATTGTAACGAACTTATGGCGCACTCGGTGCTTCTTTTACATAAATATATTGTTTTCTTTCAATAATACAAATCAATTTCGCATTTACATTTATAAACTTTGAAAAAAAATTAAATACTTTTATTCATTAAAATCATAAGAAGAATCTAATTTGATGAACTATTAAAGACATCCATTAAGTTTAGTTTATCATTGGATCTCTTAACTTGGAAAACGCATGAATGCACCGCTTCAATTTTTAATTATCACTTGAAGCATTTAAAACATAAACACTTTCTTTCAGATAAACTAGTTGTAGAAATCTTCATCCATGAGAAAATTTCATATTCGAAATGTACTCAGTAACTATTTTTCTAAATACTACAATAAAGAAACAGAGAATTGAAAATGTTCATGAAAATTTAAAAAGTGTGAATTCCGTTTGCGATTATGCATCTCTAGAGGAAATCACTAATTAAATATTTTCAAATATATATAGAAAAAGGTATGAAATATATTTAAAATGTTTAATTACTTTTAGGCACTTTATAATTTAAACCATATTTATATTTTACTCGATTAATTAATTGTTTCTTTTTTTGACAATAAATTTTAATTATTTTTATTTTAATATAACTAATATTAATAAAAAAACCTTTGAACATTTTAAAACCGTCTTCAGCTGATTTAAATAAAATTAGATGTTTTTTTAGGAACTTTAAATAATAAACGAGTCCTGCTTTACGCCGCTAAAATTTTAGAGATAGGTTGAACCAATTTGTGGTGCTGCAGTAGCTGCAACCGTAAAATGGTGAACGTTGTGCCAAAATTTCATGCTAATGTAGAACCATAATATGTGATCGTAAATATGTGATTTGTCAAACGATAAAATTGGTGAAATAGCGAACAATAAATTGGTGAAATGTGGAACCATAAATGTCAACCTGTCACAAATTTACGGTTCAACCTTTCACCAATTTATGGTTCAACGTGTGACCAATTTATGGTTCAAATTTTCACCAGTTTATAGTTCAAATTGACACCAAATGTTGGAACTAGGTTTCAATCATTTATGGTTACAGTTTCTGCAACACCAAAAGCTGATTCAACTTGGCACCAAAAGATGCAGGAAGATAACCACAGACTTTCGGTTCCCCCATAGTGTAAAAATGTTTTTTTTCTAAGATATTTGACTGCTTTAATATAATTTAAGGTGCACTATTTATGGCTTATCTTATTAATTTTCGCTTAAATATTATTTATAAAATGAGAAACCTAGATTTATTTAGCAAATTATAATACATTTCATTTAGAACAATTTGATTTTTTTTTAATATACTCATACTCATACTCCCCCCATACTCATAGCACCATCGTAGGTTTACATGTTTTACACTTTCATTCACATATTAACATATATAACAAGTGGGTAAGTGTGATGAAAGATCGCACAAAGAGTTTCGTTTAACATTCCTTTTAAAACTCTTCATCCTTTCTTTAATAAATTCAAATACATTTCATTAAAAAAAAGTCATGTTTTTACTTAAAGTAAAAATTTACCGGTCTATTTTTCTCGTTTTTTCGAAACACGGAACTGGTCTGATAGCGGGGGAAACCCGCTATTATACTTTGTCATAATAATATCTGTCATGTGGACGAAATCGATATAAAAAAATTCAATTTCAAAATTAAACATGTTGTATAGACACCTTCAAAATGTTAAAACATGCCAATATTTCCACAATCGGGATTTTATCATAATTCAATACGTTCCTCAAACTCATATGACGTTGTAATCACTTGCTGACGTCATACCTAATTGCTTTCTCTATTACTCATATTGATGCTCTCATTGTATTTTTCTCAAACATTTGAAAAAGCCCGTTAAACGTTAAACTTCCAATATGATGTCAGATTAATTTTCTATTTAATTATCTAAAGACATCATATTAACCAGCTTTCTGTACTTACACATACTCATACTCCTTGTATTATTGAGAAATGTTTTAAAATTTCCGTTTTATTACCAATATGACGTCATATTAATATTTTTTTCAATTGGTGAGACTTTTTTCTTTCATTTTCATTTTTGCATGGAAATCTTTCAATAGAAAATTAGATATTGTAGAAATAATTTTATTGTGAATTTTTAATTGTTGGAAACTGGTATAACGAAAAATGTTTAAATTTAATAGAAAAAGGCGGTTAGATTTTTTTATTATTATTTCTCTGCATTAAAATAATACGATTTTTTTAATTTTTCTGATTTTCAGCTTCATAGTAGGTATTCAGCTATAAGTACACAAAATATCAAGTGTGTAAGTTATATAGTTTCTGAGAACCGGCTCTGTGACAGACAGACAACGTTGCGGGACGAATAGGGTTACAAAACCCTAAAAACTACAATGCTGTTATTAGCGTTTCGTATTGGAAACAGAAAGAAAAACAAAAATAAATTAATATAATGGAAACACATTATAATTTGCTAAATAAAGCGATGTTTCTAACATTTATAACACATTAAACAATCTTCAAACGAAAATCAATGACAAGCAGTAAATGTACCTCCTAAATTATATTACAATAATCAACAAAAATCTTAAAAAGAAAGGAAAAGAAAACAATTACTCATTGGAAGGGAGAGGGTGAGTAAAATCAACGCTTATCAACCCACCTCTTTTTTAAGAACCTACAGAAATCACACAATGAAACGAGAACACTAATGTTAAACCTATGGGAGAAATCTTTACAGATTCCTCGCTTCTATTTTAATGTTTTTAACATTTTTTGTATAGGATACCTGAGGTCGATACTTAATATTGTGCGTTTGTAATTTTTCGAATTTGGTTATAGATTTTTTTAAAATTCTTTTAATGAGGTCAGTTTTATTTTCAGAACCGGTTCCAATCGTGAAAGTGTTCTATAAGTCATATTTAATTTCAATATTTTATTCCTACAGATTTGTGAATCTTGTGACTATGAGCAAAACAGATTTATATGTGTTATAGAAAAAGATTCATCTATTTTTAACACTTTCCAACCTAGTTGAAAAGTGTTTATGACTTCGGTTTGTCTGGCCGTCTGTCGTCTGCCGTCTGCCGTCCGTCCGTGCTCCAACTCCCGTAAATATGCTCGAATTGCCCTGCAATTTGTATATGTTATTGTCGTTATCTATAGCATGTTTCCTATTTCAACTGAAGTGTGTAGCACTTATAGTTTTTTTACAGGGACACTCAAAAGAATTCCGTTACTGTTGCAGAAAGAGAGAAAATTATCCCTCTCCTGTCAAGGTCATTTTTCCAGCACGCGCTGTAACCCTTTCGTTGCGTGCACATCTTTTGTATGCAATAGTCGACGCACCAGACAGTCGCTTAAGAACTCTTCTCAGATCAACATGTAAATAAAAGTTTTGTTCTGTTTTTAACTATCGGCTGCTTTTCTTTCCCGGCCTTTGGAATTATTTATTTTTAATTTAAGTACGTACGTCACATTCTGGCATCCCACTACCGAGATGAATGTTGATTATGACATTCTTATTTTGCCGATAGTTAAATGTTAAGCTTAAGTAAGTTTAAATTAAGTATTTAAGTATTTTTTACGAAAAAAAAATATGACGGATCTAGAAAGTACAAAGCAGCAGAGAAAAGCCACTAGATCATCTTTTACGAAGACGTCTAACAAGCTACAAGAACTAATAAGTGCCGCTGCTCCGGATTTAGATGATGTGGAAATACTGCTAGATCAACTACAAGAAAAATATAAAATGCTCCGAACTATAGATGAAAAATTTTTAGAATTTTTTCAAAAACAAAGCTGCTCTCAAGAAGATTACGAAAAGGAATATGAAGCAGCTCAGGAATATTACGAGAAGATGTCTACGTTAAAGGTGAAATGTAACAGGTTAAAAACGAAGCTTAGTTACAATACAGTAAATGCTGTTTCCTCTTCTTCAATTATGGCTTTACCGGTTGCTAAACAGAAACTCCCGGAAATTGAATTAGTTAAATTTGACAGCAACCCAAAAAATTGGCTCACCTTTTGGACGCAGTTTAGCAAAATCAATGAAGATCCAAGAATAGATGTCCGCGACAAGTTTCAGTACTTACTACAGTCTACTAAGCCTGAATCAATAGCTCGACAAATCGTGGAGAGTTTTCCTGCTACAGAATTAAATTACGATAAAGCATTGAACTATTTAAAAGAACGTTTTGGAAAAGAAAGTGTCCTTATACAGATTTATGTTCGAGAACTTTTAAAGCTGGTTATTACGGACAAAACGCAAGTGAATTTGCTGACTCTCTATGACAAACTACAAACGCAGCTGCGTGCCTTAGAATCTCTGTGAGTTACTCAAGACAAGTTTTCACATATGTTGCTCCCATTAATAGAGTCCGCACTCCCCACCGATTTAATTAAAATTTGGGAGCGACAGAAAAGTACATTAGCTGAAACAGGTAAGACCGATTTAGATCTCTTAATGGATTTTGTTAAAAATGAAGTAGAAACTGAATTTAGACTTAAAATCACTCGTGATTGCTTAAATTCTGAAAAATTAACTGTTAAGAAAAATAAGCCCTCTGAACCTAAAAGCAGTGTGTCAACTGCTTATGAATTACTTAATGCCAATAATGGCAACAATAGCAGTAATTTTCCTGAAAATTCTAAGTTTAAAAAATTTGATTGTATTTTTTGTAGTAAATTTCATAATTCAGAGAACTGTAACGATGCTTTTGCTATGAGTTTAGATTGTAAAAAAGACATAGTTAAGAAAACGAATGCTTGTTTTGTATGCTTAAAACGAAATCATAAGGCTAATCAATGTAAGTCAAAACATCGATGCCCAATTTGCAAAAATCGGCACTTTGTAATTTTGTGTCCGGATTTAGTTTCTAACAAAGTTGATAATATCTCGGTTGGAGATAAAAGTGAAAACAAAACAAGCACTCTGAATAATTACATTAAAATTTCAGATGTACTCTTGCAAACTTTAATTGTAAAAATTCATAATGGTTCTAAAACAATGTTTATTCGTGCTATTTATGATAGTGGTTCAATGAAGTCTTATATTTGTGAAGATGTTGCACAAAGTATGAAATTTAAGTGTATTGGTGAAACGAAAATTAAGCAATCTCTATTTGGTGGTGTTGAAACACCAGAAAATGTATATAGAAATTATTTAATTGAATTAAGTGATGTAAATGATAAATATAAGTGTAAATTAGAAGTACTTAGTCAGAAACGTATTTGTTCTGAAATTAAGCAAATTCCTTCTGGTCCTTGGTTAAATGAACTTAAGTTACACGGAATTAAAATAAATGATTCAGAAAACAAACATTTTAAAGTTGATAAGGAAATAAAATTGTTAATTGGTGCAGACGTTGCAGGTAAGCTTTTAACAGGAAACATTGCAAGTCTTAAATGTGGCATAACAGCGATAAATACGAAATTAGGATGGACATTAATGGGTAAATTTAATCCTGGCACTGAGCCAAATTCTCAGAGTACAGCTTCTCTTGTTATTTCTTCTCTTTTAGTTAAAAATCGGTGTATAAGTGATCTTTGGAAGTTAGATGTTTTGGGAATTAAGGAAACCCCAATAAGTAAAACGAAAGCTGAATTGCAGGAGGATACACAGAAATATTTTGAAGAGACTCTAAGTATAAATAATGAGGGGCGATATGAAGTTGTGTTGCCTTGGGTTCTGGACAACACTCTTTTACCGGATAATAAAATAAATGCGGAAAAATCTGTTTTAAACACCAAAAGAAAATTGATGAATTCCGGAAAGTTTAATGATTATTGTGATATTTTTGAAAACTGGTTAGCTCTCAGAATAATCGAAAAGACATCGACTGAGAAACTAAAGGGTGTTCATTATTTACCTCATAGGGCGGTAATAAAGGAGAACAGCACCACGAATATAAGGCCAGTGTTCAACGCTAGTTTTCATTTACCTGGTTTTCCATCTTTAAATGATTGTCTGGCTACGGGTCCAAATTTAATAGAAATGATCCCCTCAATTTTGAATCGTTTTCGTATGAATTATGTAGGCGTCACCGCTGATATTGAAAAGGCGTTTTTGCAGATTGCGATAAAAGAAAGAGACCGAGATTTTTTGCGGTTTCTGTGGTTTGATAAAGAAAATCAAGAACAGGTGAATGTATATCGGCATCAAAGGGTAGTTTTCGGCGTTACATGCAGCCCTTATTTATTGGCCGCAACTTTACTTTATCATTTAAATACGGTTCCAGAAAATTTAAAGCACTCTGCAGATATTTTGAAAACAGCCTTCTACGTAGATAACTGCGTAACAAGTTTAAATTCCGAGATAAAAATGAGAAAGTTTTTCTTAGAATCAAAATTAATCATGTCTTTAGGTCATTTTAATCTAAGATGTTGGAAATCCAATTTAATTAATGAAATATTTGAGGAGGATTCCTCCACGAAAGAGGATGTTTCCCTATTAGGTCTCGTATGGAATACACATACGGATACACTATCGTGTAAAATAGAACAGGCTATAAATCCATTAGAATCAGTCACAAAAAGAATAGTTTTGGCAGTAGCACACCAAGTTTTTGATATTGTTGGTTATACAGCTCCAGTGATGCTAATTCCGAAACTAATCTTACAGGAAACATGGAATTCAAAACTAAAATGGGATGACAACCTACCCGATGATTTGGCAAAGAAATTTAAATCGTGGAGAAAAAACTTAAATTTACTCTCATTGATAAATATACCTAGATGGTTTGGGCTTAAACAAAGTGATCAAGAAATAAGCTTGCATTTATTTTGCGATGGCAGTAAAAAAGCACACGGTACCTGCGTTTTCTTAAGAGCGGAAGACGACGATGGGGTAAAAATTAATCTAGTACAAGCAAGATCTAGGGTAGCTCCTTTAAAACCCATTACAATTCCTCGCTTAGAGCTTTTGTCTTGCAATATTGGCTCTAGGTTGTTATCTAACATAATTAAAGATCTAAATTTATCAGGGGTTGATATTTATTGCTGGACCGATTCTACAACAGCCTTATGTTGGATTCAGCGAAAGCAAAATTGGGGAATATTCATTCAAAATCGGGTTACAGAAATTAACTCATTGACTTCGCCTCATTGGTGGCATCACATCTCAGGTTCTCTTAACCCTGCCGATTTGCTTTCAAGGGGGTGTTCTGCTGAACAGTTAGTTGAGAGGAAATGGTGGGAGGGACCTGATTGGTTGCACGAAAAAAAAGAAAATTGGCCTAAATTGAATGATGAGCCAAATGAAGATTTAGTCAATTCTGAGATTCGTAAAACAGTTATAACAACGTTAGTAAAAAATGATGAAGATGCTAAGTGGTATTATAAATATTTTTCTTCATTTAAGAAAATTGTAAGGATGTTAGCTTGGTTTTTTAGGTTTTACGACAAGGTAAGTAAAGTTGACAAAAATCTTTCAGGGGACTTATCTGTACAAGAAATTGAAAAAAGGGAAAAGGCTTTAATGGTACTAATTCAGAAAGAATCCTTTAAGGGAGAAAATGATGAGAAATTAAGACAACTTAGACCAATAGTTGATTGTGACGGCCTTATAAGAGCTAAATCAAATGTTGTGTATCGGGAATATAAGTACGATTTTAAATATCCTATTATATTACCATCTGATCATTCTGTTGTAAAATTGTTGATAATGAGTGTACATAATGATTTATTACATGCTGGTACTTCATTGTTAATGTCAAATTTAAGAGAAAAGTATTGGATTTTAAAATCTCGCAAGACAATAAGAAATTGTATTAGTAAGTGTCTAAAATGTCAAAAGTTTAAAGCGAAAAAATGTGAGGTCATCCCAGGAATTTTACCAAATGATAGGGTCCGCGATGCTTGTGTATTTGAAATTATAGGATGTGATCTGGCTGGACCACTTTATTTGAAAGATGGTAGAAAAGCATATATTGTACTGTTTACTTGTGCAGTCTATCGTGCCGTCCACTTGGAATTAATCACTTCCTTATCGACCGAATCCTTCTTTCAATCTTTAAGACGTTTTATCGCACGCCGTGGACGACCTTCTACCATATATTCAGATAATAGAAAAAATTTCATAGGCGCGGAGAAATTTTTGCAAACTGTAGACTGGGATGGTCTCCGTTTTAAAGCTGCTGAACAAAAAATTCAGTGGAAGTTTAATCCTCCATCCGCAGCCTGGTGGGGCGGATGGTGGGAGCGTTTGATTCAGATTGTAAAACAAAGCTTAAGAAAAATATTGGGTCGTGCTTCTCTTGATTATGAAGAACTACTAACTGTATTGTGTGACTGTGAGAGAGTTGTTAATTCCAGACCACTTACTTACGTATCAGAGGACATTGATGAGGACTTTGCTATAACACCAGAGAAATTTTTACATGAAACTCCACAGTCAGGTGTACCTGATATTGATAATGTAGATAAAGTGAAATTGAGTAAAAGAACTAAGTATCTGCAGCGGATAAGAGAAACTTTAAGGCTTAGGTTTCGTACAGAGTATTTAGGGCAGTTACGACAGCGGTCTATAAAATGCTATAAAAACAAATCACTTAAAGTAGGAGAAATTGTCCTACTTGAAGATACTAATAAAAAACGTTCCTATAGGAACCTAGCTCGCGTATTAAAAGTTATACCAGGTCGAGATGGCCAAATAAGACTTGCGCTTATAAAAACAAACAATTCTGAGTTATTACGGCCAATTCAGCGATTGTTCAGATTAGAATTGGAAAATCCAATACAAGAAACAAATGATGAGGCTATGCCTTTAACCACCAGTAGTGGCAGAATTGTCAAAACACCTGTAAGGTAAATTTTATATTCAGAATATTTAATTTCAGTAATTATTTTACTTAATTTCACTTCTCTTCTTTATATGTATTCCAGTGTTTATTGTTATTTTGCATATACTGTATACTGTATTTATGTTGTAATTTGTAAGGTTGTATTTTGATTGTATAAGTGATTTCTTATGTAAGTACTATGTATTGTGTATTTTGTGCATAATATAAGTAAAGATTTTGAGTGTTTAGCTGCCCACTCAAAAGGTGGGAGAATGTTGCAGAAAGAGAGAAAATTATCCCTCTCCTGTCAAGGTCATTTTTCCAGCACGCGCTGTAACCCTTTCGTTGCGTGCGCATCTTTTGTATGCAATAGTCGACGCACCAGACAGTCGCTTAAGAACTCTTCTCAGATCAACATGTAAATAAAAGTTTTGTTCTGTTTTTAACTATCGGCTGCTTTTCTTTCCCGGCCTTTGGAATTATTTATTTTTAATTTAAGTACGTACGTCACAGTTACATTACGGTCTATGGGGAAAAGTCATTTGCGTTTTATTTTAATGATGTTACACAATTTCAAACAAATCATAATTGATATATATCACTAAGTTACATTACAAAAAGCTTAATATGGAATAGGGTGTACATAGCACTTATAGTTACTTTACAGGGACAGTCAAAATAATTCCGTTACATTACGTCTATGGAGAAAAATCGTTTCCGTTTAAATTAAATAATGTTTCACTATTTTAAACGCATTGAAATTTATATATGTCACTAAGGTGCATTACAAGAGGCTTACTACAGAATATTGTGTGTATAGCAGTCATCGTTCATTTACAGGGACACACAAAATAATTATCTACTGTCTGTTAACAATAATTCCTGGAAGTGCATTTTAAGTTGCTGAACTCGATTTTACATTTAACTCACTTTTTGTCTATTACTTGGTGTGTATAAATTCTGTAGATAACATACAGGGCAGCACAAAAGTTCGCGAACACATTTCCGTTTATGGACAGAAACTCCAGAAGGAGATTTTTAGACTGTGCTATGCGTTTCCTAACTAAACTAAAATTTATCGTCCTATATAGTATATATACAAATATCCTCATATACAGGGCAGAATAAAAGTATTCGGATATTTTTCCGAATATAGTATATGTTGGAAATATATGCTGGAAATTCCTGAAATTACGTTTTTAAATATGTTATGCGTTTTCCAAATTGTTTTCTTAGATGTTATCTTTCAGCTTATTAAACGGAAATGATTTGTAAAATTATTTTGGAAGCGTTGAAAAGTGTTACGTAATCTATGCTTGACGCATGATCTTTCGTTCTTGTTTATTTTTTGAAAAAGTCCATGAAGCCTTTTCAAAGTTATGTATGACTTTCATCTATTAATCCAGAAATAATCCAGAATAGTGACAGAAATAGTCGCATAACTACTATCAGAGGTCTCTCAAACCGCTTAATTGAAAAATGAATAAAAGTTCCGATTAACTCATAATAACTTTTTCTGTACTAAATTTTATGTACAGGACTACTGTAATTAAAATTGATATTTTCAGAAGTCCCCTGCAATAGTAATACGACTGTAAACAAAACAAAATTTTACCAATATTGCAAAGCTGAAATTTACAAGTTAAACTGCAAAAATTTAAAACTGGTCATTGGGGGCCACCGTAATACTTACCCATCATAGATATGCATAATGTAAAACATGAAAAAAAAAAAAAAAAAAAAAAAAAAAAACATGTGTAAACTATTTATAAAATGCATTGCAATTCGAATAAAATCATGGCTTGATGACGTCATAAACTTTAAATCGAGGCTAACGAAAAAGACAGGCTACCGCGGTGCATTCCACTTATCTTTTTTTACAGACAGCTAGAGTGACGTGATGCTCTTTTCGTACACCTCCATTGGTGAATTCGAGCATCACGTGACACCCGCGGTCTGTAAAAAAAGATATGCGTAAAGCACCGCGGTAGCCTTTCTTTTTCGTTAGCCTCGCTTTAAATGCTCTATTGCTGAATTGCGTAAGAGAAACATCCTTATAACTAAAAATGATAATCATATTAACTAACGGTGTACTGCGTCGTATTAAGCGTCTCTTTACTAATTAAAATATATATTTGAATTAAAATTTGAATGAAATACAGGGTCATGAAAAATCGAAGAGTTTGGAAAATGTGATTACAAATTTCACGGTAACTAATTATCTGATCGACTTCATTCTTAATGCAAAATTTATGTTTTTTTATTGTCTTTTATATTCACTCCTTAAAAAACAATTTCGAAAATTTTTATGTACCTTTTATCAGAATGAATGTTTCAAGAGTCCGAAAAAAATAGTTCAGGATACTCGAGGTTACTGAAATTCAAGAAGTTTCTTCCCATTATTACATACTAAGTACATACCAAATTTCAAGTCTCTATCTCAATTTGTTCGGGAGATAGGGCGTTTACAGACACACTGACAGACGGACGGCAAAATTATTTTTCTAAAAATATATTTTTTGGGATCTTCGGTGTCTGAAACGTGTAAAACCGTCAAAAATTATTTTTCGATTTTCAGAACGATTGCAAGACTTACCTTATACTATGTATGATGGGTAAGTAAAACGCTGCGATCTCAGAGACCGTTAACAGTAATTAAGGGTTAAATTACTCGCTTATCTGTTTTTGTTATAGCAATATCAATGTTTGATTTAAGAGTTTTCAGAGAACTTTTAACTGAATTATTCAAATTACTGCGGCTTAAATTTGTATTAAAGTCAACATTACTCTTAATGAGATGCCTAATGAATCCGTCTGCAAAGGGCATAAAGCATTATATAGGTCACATATTTCTGCGGTTTCTTGCCATTAGAAATTTGCATATTTTGATAAAATTTCTTGGAATAGAGCACGTGTGTGTTCTCATTGCCATAAAATAGATTTGGAAAAGAAATTTACTAAATTAATTAGACGTTTCGCTATTGGAGTACATGATAATTTACACATAGTAAACAGTCAAGTTGTGGTACATTTGTCGGATTTTGAACTTAATGTTAATCCTATTAATGTTCTAAAACTAAATAACAGTTTTTCAACTTGTAAAAATCCTTATATTCCAAAATTAATTGCTCCTATTTAAAGGGGTTGTAAGTTTAGTGTTATCAAATATCAATGTTTGATTTAAGTGTTTTCAGAGAACTTTTAACTGAATTATTCAAATTACTGCGGCTTAAATTTGTATTAAATCAACATTACTCTTAATGAGATGCCTAATGAATCCGTCTGCAAAGGGCATAAAGCATTATATAGGTCACATATTTCTGCGGTTTCTTGCCATTAGAAATTTGCATATTTTGATAAAATTTCTTGGAATAGAGCACGTGTGTGTTCTCATTGTCATAAAATAGATTTGGAAAAGAAATTTACTAAATTAATTAGACGTTTCGCTATTGGAGTACATGATAATTTACACATAGTAAACAGTCAAGTTGTGGTACATTTGTCGGATTTTGAACTTGATGTTAATCCTATTAATGTTCTAAAACTAAATAACAGATTTTCAACTTGTAAAAATCCTTATATTCCAAAATTAATTGCTCCTATTTAAAGGGGTTGTAAGTTTAGTGTTATCAAATATCAATGTTTGATTTAAGTGTTTTCAGAGAACTTTTAACTGAATTATTCAAATTACTGCGGCTTAAATTTGTATTAAAGTCAACATTACTCTTAATGAGATGCCTAATGAATCCGTCTGCAAAGGGCATAAAGCATTATATAGGTCACATATTTCTGCGGTTTCTTGCCATTAGAAATTTGCATATTTTGATAAAATTTCTTGGAATAGAGCACGTGTGTGTTCTCATTGCCATAAAATAGATTTGGAAAAGAAATTTACGAAATTAATTAGACGTTTCGATATTGGAGTACATGATAATTTACACATAGTAAACAGTCAAGTTGTGGTACATTTGTCGGATTTTGAACTTGATGTTAATCCTATTAATGTTCTAAAACTAAATAACAGTTTTTCAACTTGTAAAAATTCTTATATTCCAAAATTAATTGCTCCTATTTAAAGGGGTTGTAAGTTTAGTGTTTTATCCCCTTTACAAAAGGATTACATTAGGAATATCATTAAGGATAATGTTTACTTTAATACGAAGGTAAGTCACAGTAATTTGAATTATTCAGTTAAAAGGTAACTGAAAACCCTAAAATCTAAACCTGATATTATTATAACAAAACCAAATAAGGAAGGTGAAATTGTGGTATTAAATAAAGCTGTTTATGTACAAAATGTTGTGAAATTAAATTAATATTTAAAAAGATCCGTCTGGTTCTGAAATTCCTTCGTAGACTTCCTCATAAATCAGTGTTTTGATCGACTTTTGAGTAGAACCAAAACTTAGTTCATTTAAGCGCAATTTCCAAGGTTACTCCTGTAGTATTGAATTCCGGGATCGTTGTTAGTACATTACGAAGATACACATTAACGGATGTAAGGCGTGATAACAAGTAACCCAGATAGGAGACAGCTGAGCAGGCCATACATTCTTTATTTTGGAAAAGCATATTGATCAGGATACAGAGGTAAATTAATTTATCACCGGACGTGCGCCGGGAACTAGAATACAATCATACGTACCGAGGCGGGTAGCAGCAGATTACATCATGCTCGAATAGAGCGCAGGCAGAAAAAAAAGAAAGTACATGCCATGGGCATAACTTACCAGAATTCTTTTAAATTCGCCAAAAAGAGTTTAAAAAAAGGTTAAAGTTGGCGTCATTTTCAAAGAACAGAGATCATATTATTTGAAAATTATATTATTTCTTTGGACAATAATTACAAATTTATCTCTGAATAACTCTTAGCCAAAACAAAAACCTAGAAAGACACTAACTTACATATCATGACATTTTTATGAGATAACGGAAATCTAAAATTATCAAATAAATAATTACTTGTGATTTATTGGCAAAAAGCAATCATTATAAACTATTAGCTTAGAAAAAAGTTATCGAAATGATTAATGACAAACATCAAGTGAAGGAGAATGTTTAATATTATAAAGCAAGGCAAAATAATACTTTACGAAAATTTATTGGTTGGAAAATTACTAAATTATTTGGAAAGCGCAATACGGGATTAATTTCCAATATGCTATTGCGCAACGCAGAAATAAAAATGTTGTTTTCTTTATTTCATGAATACCTTCACCGCTTAGAAGGAAGTAAATTTAAGATAAAATTATTTTGTGATTGTAATATTTCATTTACACTTTGATTACATGTTTAGTTGGCAAAATGTTTAAGTGATGCAACTGACAAATGAATGTAATTTTGAGCTATGTTAAGGAAGCATATAAATATTAAATATTTGTTAAATAGGGCTGTGCTTAAAATGGCTATCGTCAAATTTTGTTATTTCTAGGACGAAATTTAAGAATTAGAATAAATGAAGGATGAATTTTAAGAATAAGAATAAAAACAAGGAGAATAAATTAATATATGATAATTTATATCATAACTCCATGCATAGTGGTGTTTCTCAAATTTAAGAACTACCATATTTCGGTACTTATAATTATTTTAATCCAGATATTGGCACAATGTTGAACGGAAATTTTTAACAGTACATTAGAACACAAAGTGCAAATTGATTTATTTTATAAATTTAAAAATATTTTTATTTTTTGTGTGCTGGAATTTAAATTTCACACATTCATGCGATTTAAACACTACGCTTGGGTTCAAATAACCATTTACCGCACGACTCTTTCCTTAAAAACATCTTATTAGTTGCAATATAATGCTTTCTTTTCATTGTAGACATTTTATCAGAGTTTTTATAAACCAGAATTTTTTTTTTAAACATTGAATTTATTTTATAGTTACATATTAGGTAGATTCCAATACAAAAAGTAAAATGCTACTTATGACATTAATCACCGCTATATGACCTTTATCAGCTAAATAGAATCCGGCGTATATTTTAAGTAAATTAGTTCTCTCATTTGGATGGCAGTTTAACATTTAAAGAAATCTGCATTCGATATTAGATATTAGATATTAGATATTCGACATCATATATTCCATATTAGATATTCGATATTCGATTCGAGATTCGAACTTACATGTCCCAAATTAACAGACATGGCGTCTAATGGGGTAACACTCGTTTTTTCGGTGTATAAACATCCAAGCCGTATGTTTCGCTAAATTTCAGCAAGTAAGTACTTAAAATTTCTTAAAAAGTGTATTATAAATTATTTATGATATTAAATAGATATTTTTAGATATCATTGTAATTTGTAATTGTATAAAAAATGTTTGAAATACATATAACCCAGAAAATAAGATACTGTTTTTTTTAAAAATAATTTTACAAATAAAATTTATTTAGTTAGTTTAAGATTTTGAGACAATTTACTAGATATATTGAGTTTAATACAAAATGAATGATTAGTAGTATTAGTATGGGGAAAACAAATAAAATTTCTTAGAAAAAGTAGTACAAAATAGCTTTAATTTAATCAAAAAGTGTATAAAGTTAATCTTTATATGAAATTGTTTGCCAAAATACTTTGATTTTATAAAAAGAGGACTATTTTATTGCATGGTGTAAATTTACTCGTTACAGTAACAATAAACATAAATTTTGGAACATGGTATAGTGTTTTATTATTATTATTATTATTATTATTATTATTATTAGCAGTAGTAGTAGTAGTAATATATGTCGTATATTTTTATATTAAATGCAGATATATAAAAGAAACATATAAATAAGAATATTGATTCATAAAATCGTATAAAAATTTATATTTATTTTTACAAATACAGTGTTATAATCTTATATTAAACCATAATTTATTACATTAAATATCCATGTACAATTTATTTTAAAATAAATGAAGCATAAATTAAAGAAGAATTATCACAAATGGAAAATTTTATATTAAATCATTAATTGCATAATGTAATTATATATGAAGAGGAAAATATATTGTTTAAATGATGATACATAATATTTAAAATGCGTATTCTTATTATTCTTATTATTATTATTAAATAATACGTTTTTATTTTTTCAAAAATAATATTTGAAATCATTAAAATTGAAAGAGAATTCAATGTAAAATGTTGAAAATTTTATAAACAAATTTATAACCCCCAACACAAATATTTTACATTAAAAAAAATTCAAAGTTACATGCTAATTGTATAATAAAATGTAAAACAATAGTCTTTTTACAAAATAAATTCCATAATAAAAAATGTTTTAGTTTTCAATTCATTGGAGAATATATATATATATATATATATATATATATACCAGTATATACATACCTATATATATATATATATAGGTATATATATATATATATATATATATATATATATATATATATATATATATATACCGAGCATTAAAATATTTTCCTGATAATTTAAATAAAATTATTTAATACACATTTCGAAACACAATAATTAAAGTCAATAATTCCTGTACATTTCTCGCATTTTGATAAATCTCATAACATATATATAATTTCGAAAAAGATTTTTTTTTTTTCAAACAGAAAGGTTTTTAAAAGTAAATATAAATTATAATAAAATCACGAGTCACATTTTATACAAAATAAAGAATTTGCAGAAGCATTTAAAATATGGATTTTTTTAATTAAATGTTCCATGATTTGTATAGTCCAGAGAATTTCGCATAAATAAGATTTGTTATTTATTGTGCCTTTTAAATTGTTCTTCCATTTAAAAGAAATATGTAGTTTTATATTTATACTTTATAATTATACAATTTGATAGATAGAGCGACATTCAGACAAAACCAAATCATAGACACTTCTTCATCAACTTTTTCTTTTACAACATTCTGAGCAATTTAAGATTTGTAAAGTACGTAGCTCTTGAAAAATCCATACAGGATTTGAATAACGTATTCTATCTGAAGTTTCTATGCTACATCTATTATTTTAAACAGATTATGCAGGTGATGCGTTTTTGATTTCCTCAGAACTGTAAATAAACACATGAGCATACACGCTTCGTTTTAAATATGATACTTATTTCACAACAAAATCTGATTTAAAGTGATAATTAAATTATTTTAAATATTCTCACTATTTTCAAAATATACACGTACAATGAATATTTCAATTGAAAATTAATGCATGTTTAATACATTACTTGGGTTTTAAAAAATGTTTCTACAGTATAGAATAATCAACATTTCTAGAATTACATTTTATCTATTAATTTAGTTAAAAATCGTATAAAACCAAATTGAAATGCTTAAAAAACAAAAAGACGCGTTTTTTTTTTTTTTTTTTTTGTATAAAAAAAAAAAAAAAAAAAAAAAAAAAAAAAAAAAAAAAAATCAGAAAATGCATAGCATTGAAATTATCAAAACTCAATTCATTTTGGTAGTAAAAAAGCGGAAATGTTTTTTATTGTTTTTCTTAGACACACGGTAACAATTTTCTATACATATGTTATAGGGAAAGAAGTTCGTATATAAAAGTAAATTTGGAATTTTAGCCTTTTGAAATCCAAATTCTATAGTTGAAAGCTATAGTTGATTTTTAAACTTTTTGAATTCAGAAGTACGTTTATTCTATAATCATTTTAGCAGATCATTTTATTACTTCTCTTTTGAATTGCACGGTATATATAATACACACAGAGCAATACATAGAATCTTATGTTTTCCATTTTCACTTTTACACCTTTAATTTCACGCAAGTGTCTACCAAAATAACAAACTTTAATGCCTGATATTTAAAAATTAAATAAAGATAACTTGGCACACTCTTAAAACTCAAAATTTAAACTGAATAATTTCTAAAATGCAGGGTGAAATCTCCAGTTATTGACACCTAACTAGTAACTGATACTTGAGCAAAAATCTAACTCAAATAAGCATTTTGTCGTAAAATTCTGCAAAGTAATGTCACCTAGTGGTAAATGAGACACTTATTTTTATTTTGGAGTCACTACTTAAGAGCCAAGAACATATTCAATGAGGAAGAAACATTCAAGAATACAAAAGTGCCATTTTGAAGCAACCATCTTATTTCTAATATTAAAGAAGTTTTTTTCTAATTTATTTGTAATCCAATCATCTGAAGCTTTTTTCTTAAAGTTATACTTGTAGAAATTAGTTTAAGTATGCATATGATATATTAGAGCCATGATTTAGGGTTTATAGTTATTGAATTTGGCTTAATGGGAAGGTTTTATTTATTCGTTCTTCGAATTTCTTATCACCAGTCTTTAACAGAGGTGTGAATTATATATAAATAAAATAAATAAAAATAAATTTATATGAATTGATGTTACAGAAAATGTATTTAGTAACACAACAGTAATCAAATTTAATTCCGATATTAAAAAAATTAATTTTGTATAAATATATAAAACTGTATAAAATGAATATGTAAAACTATAACACAATGGACATTATTTAATCTAAAAAAAACATGCTTTTTCCAAGCATGATCGATTTTATGTATTTTTTTTTATCCATCCTTATAATGCTAATATATACCAAAATAAAAATATTACTTCCGTACACTCCATATGCCAAAATTGCTAACTTGTAAATTACATAGAGAATATTTTTAAATACTCCATTTTCGACACCAAAAAGAAAAAAAAATATGTTCATAAACTACGAGGTGGATTTCTCGGGCTGACACAGAGGTGGAACAAATATGACCAAATGAGAATGATGTTTGTAAAGTATGATCCTTTAGATGGCATGCTGTCGAGTTTCAGACGCCTGAATTTATTGGTTATCCCTTGGCGATAAACTAAATTAAACAAGTTTTGACATTTTCTAAAAATGGAAAAAAGTTAACTTCGAGCTGACATAAAGTACTTTGTTAAAACAGGCTTAACCCCGAAGGCAACACAAAAGAGTTACATTCCAGCTTAAAGGATTCTTGTCCTTCATATTCGACGATAAAAAAGTGGGCTGCTGAATTTAAACATGGTAGTAAATCAATTCACGTGATGAACGCTCAGGGAGCGTTCCAAAACCGCTACGACTAACGAAATCGTCTCCAAAATTCACAATGCCTTATTCAATGATCGCCGATTGAGATATACCCAACTTACTGACATTGAAAACATCTCGATAGACCGTGTCCACTACATTTTACGCGATGTTTTGGGTATGAAAAAGCTTTCCGCTCGATGTGGGCTTGTTGAACGTCGACCAAAAAGCCAAAGAATGAACAATCCTCAAGAGTCTTCTGAAATGTTTTTTTTTTTTTTTTTGCATGTTGAAAACTGAAATAAAATATTGTCAAAAATCTTGTATTTTCTTTGTCAGTCAGGGAATTTTTGGAACCATCCTCGTAGAGGTCTGCAATAATGAATTTACAAAATGTCTTAAATGTATTAAGTTGCAAGGGGATTACATTGAAAAATAATATAAAATTTTGTCAAAAATCTTGTGCTTTCACTGTCATGCCAAGAACTTATCAGCTCATCCTCGTATAGTGATCCTAAATATTATTAAACTTTGAGTAAGTATTAAAAACAATTTAAAAATTTAATAGATAATTTTTAGTAGAATTTTATATATTCACCATAGAAATGGGCAATGTTCGCAATTGCTCACCTTTACTTTGAAATGTTTTCCTGATTTTTTTTCGTGAAACTATCATTTGTAAGTACTAGGCGATCCAACTCGAGCTTTTCGGGTTACAGAATATAGGTAGAAACTATTTTTTTTATTGAAATGTCTGTAAGAATTTTACATTTATTATATTTTGAAATTGCCCACCAACAACATCAAAAAGCATTTGTATGTGAGAAATATTATTAAAGTATTAACAAAAAAATTTGAAATATATTTATAGCAATAATATTAATAGCGTATTAGTCGCATGTCAGGAGTGAGTAGTTTAAGAAATCGCCAATGATTTCGCTACTTAAAGCAGAAATTTTTATTCTGATAATTTCAGTGGTTTTAATAAGCAGTTCGATTGCATATCTGTTAAATTTCTGTTTATTTTATGTTATTTTAATTATTTATTTATTAATCAATGAAGTTTTAATTTCGTTATGGAATATTATCTGATAACAACAAACTAATTCAACTAGCTAATTCAACTAGCTAATTCAACTAGCTAATTCAACTAAACCAACTAACTAACTTCAACTAATTAATTTTTTTCTTGGTGCAAACAGGTTAATAGTTCATAATCGGGCTCCACGCGATAAAGATAGATTTTTTTTTTTTTTTAAAGTCATGTTTAAAAGTTATTTTAAAAACCATAAAAAATCAGTCAGTTGAGATGCACTTAAAAAAAATAATTTCAAAGAACATTATTTTCCTTTTTCACTGCGTAAAAATTGAAATGAAATTGTGTGACGTTTAGAAGTTAAACAATTGCAGTAAAAACCAAATATATCGTCCGAGTGTTGCCACCATCAATTTGATGTTAAAAATAAACACGGACAGATTTTTGCTTTATAATAAAAATTTTATGCAATTCTAAACGACTTTAAAATTTCAACGAAAAGTTTGTTAACTATATAAAAAATTAGTTTATCGTAATTAATGAATTAATAAAATGCATTGAGATAAATTGTGATGTATAATTAGCTAAACTTTTCTAAAAGTTATTGCAAGCATTACATTTTCGTAACAATGTATTACATACTTCTATTTAATAAAGCAGCAGTATAGGAAATTTGAAACTCATTGTAATTTAACAATTGTTGCACTCGCATGAATTTCAGCTGCTAAATTATCCAATTTGTGTTGAAACAAAATTAATTGCACACATTAGTCACATTTCTCTATTTAGTAAGTTTAAATTATTTGTGTATCTATAAAATAAATTTTAAAACAGGGTAAAATTACTTAGAGAATGTATTCTAGTAATATAAGTGCATAAAACAATTTAAATAAGTTTTATTTCATTTTAAAAAGTTTGTTTTATGTATGATAAATTAAAATTGAGATGAAATTAAAAATAATACGCAAAGAAGTTACAAATGTTTTATGTCGATAATAAAACGATTATAAAACGATTATAATAACGTCTATAAAAAAACTATCCCGACATTTGGGCCCCTAACTATCATACCATTCACAGAAACTGAATGAAATTTTGGAAAAAAGGTATTTTGAGGTATGCGCTCAAGAATGATATGGAAAACAACAGTATCACTCAAACAGTCACGGTTGCAGTGAGGAAATTTCGAAAAAATCAAATGGCAACACCAGTTTTTTGTATTGGAATGTGATCTCCATTGTGAAAAACCCTAAATAGCGTTGGAACGGCAACTGTAGCATGAAAATCACCGGCGGTAGATAGGCTAAAATTGAGAACAACAAATAAGGACAGAGAAGCAGCATAAAATAAAGCATTTTATTGTGTTTCACAAATTTTTCACATGACCTCCTTCACACACGATGACAATTTGCATGCGGCAGATGGTGGATAGCACTACAGCACGTTTCATGGCAAGAGGAATTTCTTGAATCGCAGTTTTGATGGCATCTTTGAAATCAGATGCAATTTGAGGACGAAACTGATACACTTTGGATTTCAGATAGCCCCACAGCCAGAAATCCATTGGTGTCAGATCAGGAGACCTTGGTGGCCACGGAAACGTGAAATGACGGGAGATAACTCTGTCACCAAACTGTTGAGTTAAGACACGTTTGACTGAAGACCCGACATGTGGAGGAGCGCCATCTTGCATCCACACAACTTCAGATACAGCATTTTGCCGTTGCAATGCGGGAATCGCGTAATGAGTTAACGTGTCCAGATAGCGAGCCCTCGTTACTGTACACGTTTGCTGATCACCGGCAGTAACCTCTTCAAAAAAGTAAGGGCCGAGGATGAACGTACTCGTTATACCGCACCACACAGTCACTTTTTCCTCGTGTAATGCACATCATGTGGATTATTTTCTGCTCAGTGCACACAATTTTTGGAATTCACGTTACCAGTTAACGAGAAATGCGCCTCATGTGTCCACAGAATGCGTAAAGGCCAGCTGCTATCTTCATGGTACCAGATAAGGAATTGATTTGCAAAATCCAGCCGTAATTAATAGTCTCTCGCTTCCAACATCTCGACACGCTGGAATCCATACGGAAACATATTTAGAACAGAGCGCAGAATCTTGCGTACAGTTGAAATCGGCAGAACCAGAATACGTGAAACACCGCGTGCAGTTGCGGGACGAACTGTGCTTATCGTCTGATGGACTTCAGCAACAGCTTCCACAGGAACGGAAGGTCGTCCAGACCGAGGTCGATCGCATGTGCAACCAGTTTCTTCAAATTTATGAATCAAGTCCCGTACAGCTTTGACAGTGCACGGGCCTCGCCGTAATCCATGGTTTCTGCGGTAAACACGCAATGTGTCTGCGGCATTTTGTACATTCAGGTAATAAATCTTTACGATTTCCCCACGTTCTTTCCCTGAAAGCGGCATCTTGTTCGGAATGGCAGAAAGGAACATACGCGGCTCACATTTCACAGTGCCTTTTCTTTCACCTAGCGTGACGACGTCAGTCATGACTGTGTCTTACGTAGAACCCGAAATTTGCGTTTCTTGGTTTCTTCTTTTCGTTTTGTGGAGAACTAATCAGGCTGGGAAAGCAGCCGAAGAAACGGTGTGAGGTGTGACGTAAATGAAACGAAAATTAATGCTCTGGCGCACGACAAAGTCCTTTTTACTTTTCCTTTGCCTAGTTTCAGTGATTTTCATGCTACAGTTGCCGTCCCAACGCTATCTAGGGTTTATCACAATGGAGATCACATTCCAATACAAAAAACTGGGTGTTGCCATTTGATTTTTTCGAAATTTTCTCATTGTAACCGTAACTGTTTGAGTGACACTGTTGTTTTCCATATCATTCTTGAGCGCATACCTCAAAATACCTTTTGTCAAAATTTCATTCAGTTTCTGTGAATGGTATGATAGTTAGGGGCCCAAATGTCGGGATAGTTTTTTTATAATCACCCTGTATGTCGAAGCATTCACTTTTTCAAAACATATATATGTTACATATATTACTTATTTCCATGTTTGAAAAAAAAAACTTAACGGAAAAACATTAAAAAATTTAGTCTACAATCTTTATTAGCATGATATATTTTGACAAGAAAATGTTATAAAATTATAAAGCATTGTATAGATTATAAATAAATTGAAAGTTTCTTAAACGGGGAAAAATAAAATATGACATATTTCATATGACGATGACTAAATGCTGAATCGCTATTTTTATAATTACAATCAGATATAATTACAATCAGCTTCTCTGAGTTACATTTTTTTAGACAGATGTTGTTATGGTAGTACACAAATTAATTTAAATTTATTTAACAAATTCGTTTTATACATGGTAAATTAAAGTTGAATGAGAGAGAATAAAGATCAATGTAGGAAATTATAAAAATGTTTTCGCGATAATTTTAAAGATATTACAACTTCAATAAGATGCTTTAAAATAATGTAATGACTATGAAGGCTTTTCTACTACACATAAGTTAGGTGAACCAAAGGCGTCCATAGTTAAGATTTCAGGATTTTTTATAATTTTCTGTTTGGGTGTGTGTGACTTAATTTTTGTTTGTAAAATTTTACACTTATCTCCTACACATAAAAATTATACTTTTCTTTGTAAAATGAAATTTAAGTACTTTTATAATTCAATTTCGAAATTGTAGCATGTGGGCCACCTTTGGCGCATAGTTTTCCAAAGGTGGTCTATGAATTGAAATGACTTTTAAAATGTGAAAATATACTTGGCAAACTATTTTGCTTATCTTACTATTATGCTCTTACCTTAGAAATCTTACTATTATGCTCTGATAATATTTTATTTCTTTTGAAATCTTTCTTAATCCTCTTATCTTATAACACGAAAAGACCTTGAAGCCCTTTTGTGCACGTTAGCTCAGGGATTTTCTTCTGGGAGTTACTGACTTCTTTTGAGTGATCTCTGGTTTTAACAATAAATGGCAATACGTTTTTTTTCGGATATTTATGTTGAAATTTTGAAAATCAGCTTTACTACACTGTTTTCCACATTTGTTTTCTAAGGTGGTCATCTTGGGAACATGTGTATGGTCGCCATTTGCACGACGTAAAAGTATTAATCTGATACGCAATTTTAAGAATTGAAGTAAATGTTTCAAATGTAAAAGAAAAGGAAATGAGATTTCAGAATACGCATCATACCTGAAAGTTCTAAGAATTTAAACACGTGTAAATTAAAATATCTTTTTCCCTGGAAATCTCACACCTAATGGAAGAGCACTCCATTCGAAACGAGAGGTTCGACGTCACTCTTAACGTAGTTTGACACCACAGCTTATGAAACAGTATTTTTCAGCTATGCTCTTAAAATCAGTTTAGCTCTGCTGCAAATAAAAAGAAAATGTCTTTGAATTTGCCACATATGCTATTATTGTTTTTTTTATAAAAGAAAAATACTTTAAAGATGTAGGATACATGTCTGCGTGCCAAGGAAAATGCGACAATGTTCTATGTTGGCAGGCGTGACCTAGTTCGCCGACAACTGTAATAGACAAGAATAAATCCTAATATTTTTGTTTCTTTGAATGACAACCATACAAGTAGATGATTCGAAATTATCACCCCTTTTCGACAATATTGCAAAGGTGGTGAAAATATGTGAAGAAGTACGGTGTTTTCTTATGTCTTTTATTGTTCCTTGTAAAAATTAGCAACTTTGGTTTTGTAAAACATATTTCAATAGATTTACGATAATTGTTTAAATATGAAATATTTTTATGGTCTGATTAAATTGTAATTTTAAATAATTTGTACTGTGTGTCATTGAATTTGTTTAATTTTGATTTTATGAAAAATACCCAGCTATGCATATAAATATTTCTTCCCTCTTTATTTCTTGATTTAAATTTGTATACAATGTTTCAAATCAACAATTAAAGTTTTTACACATCTGTTTAGTCTTTCTACTGAATTTTAGAAATGTTATTTTCTCAAAAGCTTACACGTCTCCGGTGCAACATCTTAAATTTAAATCCTTGGTGTTTACATGCATTAGCATTGTTTGTCAAAGAATATAAATATATATATAACTGTGAATAAAATGCCATAATTAATGTAACTCGATTTTCATCTAGATTATGTAACCTTAACAATTTGATAATTTCTAAAGATGCTTGTCAACAATTAATTTTGTTTTATTTGAAAATTCAAAAGATATTTCCTATTCAAAGAAACATGTAAATATTTGATTTGTTAAAGAATGCCGTTCCATGTTGGCATGTTTTTATAAGGAAAACATAATTAGATAATCTCGAGTAATTTTAATTAAATGCAGGGTATTATATTAGTCAAGTTATGTCACATTTATGCACGTTAAGGTAAGGTTGTTCTTCAAAATAATTTGATATTTATATCACAACATATTATTTATAACATTTGGAATGCTTACTGAACAAAGCTTTTGTATAAGGCTCTATGAAATTCTTTAACATAGTACTTGAAAAAGGAATAAAAAAAATAAACACCTATGTATATAAACAATATACGTAGTTGTTAGATGGATTTAAAGTACTAAGGCAACGTCAAATTTCAAATTAGTACAATAAAAAATAATATTTCTTAAAAAGCAATACAATACAAATATAAATAATTGCTCATGACTTTTTATATATATTAAAAAATAATGTCGGTTACTCGCGTCACACTTCCAGAAATGCAAACAAAATTATTATGTTCTTAATTTCAATACACCCGGATCCGCCCGACGTTGCCCGGGCTTATATATAAGTTATATGTAACTTATGAGAAAAGAGTATCGTATACAATTTAAATTTCGTATTCTAATTTATAAACAATATTTGCAAAAACAGTACCTATATCTGAAAGCTACAGTTGATTTCTAAACTTTTTGTTTTTAGAAGTATGTTTTATTTCATTTTTATTTCCTCTGTTTTGAATCACACGATATATATAATGCACATAAAGAAATACATTCATGAATATCTTCACGTTTTTACGTTTACACCTTTTATTTCACACAAGCATATACAAAAGTAACAAGCCCCAACATCCGAGATTTATAAATTAAATAAAAATAAATTCACTAACTATTAAAAATCAAAACTTAAAAAGGAGATTTTTCTAAAAGCTTGAGCTTTTTACATTTCATAACAAAATTTAAAGCAGTATTAATCGTTGTTATATTCTTTAACAAACGCAAATCCATAATAATAATCATTGTGATTGTAAAAATAAATTTTAAACCTTTGCAGAAAAAGAATAAATTCCCTTAGTTTGTGTTAAAAAAAGACTGTTTTAATGGGTTTTTATTGTATATTCTCCGAATTATTACTGAAAAAATATTTCCCTTTTGTAATAAATAAAAGTTAGAAAATTGTTATTTATTACTGTTATAGTTCTTTTAATTGATTATTTAACATCGAAGAAAATATGAGTAAACGGATTTGAAGAAGATTCTTATTATAAAAATAAATGTTTACAAAAAAGTATTAACCAACTTAAAAAAAAAGGCACTAAAAAGAATTAAATAATTTTTTTCAAATTATCTAATGGCAAAATATTATCTGATAACCACAAATCCGATATCATTTGTCTGCATAAAAACGATAAATTTAATATGTACAATTTAATGCCCACCATAAATGGATTTTCGAGAACATATGTTTTACAGGAGAGAAATTTACAGACGTATGCTTTAATTTACGAATTTATACATATATACAGAAACAATTACTGTTTGAAGTTGGTGTGCCAAACTACACTAAATATAGTAAGAATTGTGAATGTATTGTATCTAGTACCTGCTTATTTATCCATTGGGGCTGTTTGGCACCAACGTAAAAAAAGTAATTGATTACATTTTATATGTATATATTCGTAAATTAAATCATAAGTCTGTAAATTCATCTCTTGTAAAAAAAAAAAATATTCTCTCCAAAATGCATGTTTGGTGGGTATTAAATTGCGCATATTAAATTTTTCGTTTTTATGCCGTCACATTATATCGGATTTGTGGTTATTATATATCATTTTATCATTACAGAATTAAAAAAAAATTTAATTATTTTTAGTGCTTTTTTTCAAGTTGTTTAATATATATATATATATATATATATATATATTGTAAAAGTTTATTTTATTTCCTACTTTTTAGTTACTAATATAGTAATACATAATTATCCCGATTTCAATAGCTGCTGATTAAATAAATAATTTTTAATAGAAATTATAATTTACCAAATATGTTCATTAAATAATTAGCTTTTAATAAAATATTTGTATTTTCTTTAGAAATGTAAATTTTATTAACATTTAATAATTAAAATATAGTTGTTTTAAACAAATACACTGTATTCACAATAGTCTACATACAAGAATAATTCTTTAGTAGAACTCATTTGAAAAGAAGCAAAATACAGAATATGTAGTGACTTTTGTATTGATTCTTCAGAGATGTTCCAAAGTGGCCCAGAATTGTACATTATTATTTTCCGATATACTACATCAACTGTTTCGTCGGGTAGGGTGCCTCTAGATGAGAGTGGTGGCATATAATGCTCAGACTCTGTTTTAGACAGACGTGTTTGTCTAAACTATGGCAAACTAAAATATTCCAATCTAAATATCTAAATAATATAATCTAAATAATAGAATAATCTAAAATATTCCAGAACTTGGCGATGCGCGCTTGGGCAAGTTCGATGGTGCGAGAGTGGCGGACACGTTAACAAGCATTAGCTTTGCGATAATGGCAGGCTTGTCAAGATGCTTGGCGATTAGCTTTTGTCCACAATCGTATCAACCAATTGATTTTTATACCTAGTATGTCGCCACACTCATATCGAGACTCCCTATCCTTAGGTTGTAACGGTATCGGAAATGAGCGGCACTGATTGGATGCTGAATCTGAATCTGATAACCAAAGACAGTGATGCTACACTTAGGAAGGCACTTTACTGTGCACAGACAGATGGAGGCACTTTTATAGACTCCTTATGTATAAGGGCATTTTGCTGTTGGATTGTCAGCTTTTCGTGAACATCTTCAAATGCCGGTTGGTATCATTGTGGATCTTCAGATTTTCTCCATACGGGAACTTTTCCAAACAGGATCTCGCACATCGGAAAGTTACCGCATACTGTAAACCTTAAGATCCACATCGCTAACAACGGACATCGTCAGTGGGTGTCGAATGGCTGATGATCCATCAGTAAAGTGCGAAAATGGCGAAAGTCATAATTTAGTCATTGTTAATGAAATAGCATTGTCCCGAAATCGTTAAAGTTCGTTTTGACTATTTAAAACAAAACTCAGTACTGAAAATGCTGCTACATCGAAGCGACTGAAAAAATTTTCACAAAACTTAACGCTTATACTAATTCAAGGGCGCAAACACTATCTAGATAGGTGTCTAATTCGAAAAATGTTGATTTATATAGTTAAAACAAGCTCATTACTCAAAATGTTTCTATTAATCGAAAGCAAGATCTTTTTTTTAATAAGTCTTAATCCACTACAAGAAAATCATCCAATTAAAGCTCGAGTTGGGGAAAAAGGTACAGTAAAGGTAGGGAAAAGGTTATGTAATCATACATATACATCGATTTGCAAGGCATAAAACCCTTTCTCTATCCCATACAATCCGAGAAAAAAATGTTACGTGACTGTTCGGGATTGTGGTAACTGATGTCTAATATACACTTTCATAATACAGAAAGTAGCTGAATCTTAAGCTAAGTTGAATGAAACAATTTTAATTGAAATAGGCCCATTGAAGTCACCGTTACTGTTTAAAATGTTTATAATTGAAGCCTAAAATAAACATTCATAATGCAGAAAGTAGCTGAGTCGTAAGTAAAATTGAATGAAACAATTCCCGTTGAAATTCCCGTTGAGGCCCGTAGAACACGAGAAAATAATGCGACGTTACTGTTAGAAAATAGTTGTTCACCAGATTTTGACGAAAATGAAATGGGGTCACTAAAGTGTCTTAAACTTTCAAGGAAAATAAAATCAAAATCGATGCTTATTTACGAAAGTTATGCGTGAACGGTACAAAAAGATACATACGGATCGAATTGATAACTTCCTGTTTTTTAAGTCATTTAAAAATGATAGTTATTTGGGAATGTATTACAAGTAGCATATTGGCATTTTCATATTATATCTATTGATATTGTGAAGTGATTGTTGGACGTAGATTAAAAATGATGATTTTGGACATTATTATTTTTCTTTCAAACAACAGATTTAGTACAATAAAAATAAAAATTTTAATATTTCGTTGTATTTTTAATAGTAATCATATGCCGCAAGGTGGTTGAGATTAATGTAATATACACATAAGAAAAGAGGAAATGGGTTCAGTACTCTATCATAAAATAACGTGTAAATTTTTACATTTTAATTTCAATGAAGATAGAAAATGTCGGATTAAAATGTCTATAATTAAATTATTTTTTGTATAAATTCGTTTAAAAGAAGTGCAGAGTCGGTGGAAGAAAAGAACCATGCCTAAAAGATAATATAAATAAAAAGTAAATCGAATAAAAACAGTTATTGTATAATATATAGGAACATTGGACGAAAAAAAAACCTGAAATAAATTTACGGTTATTGTATTTAATACTAAATATTAGAATTTGTAGACTGAATGCATTAAAGTTTTAATCAAAGGAGACTTTTATCCCGAGGAAAACTGTTCTTAATTATATAAAACTCACTAATGAAAAATATAATTTGACAACAATATTTAAAATTCTATTCCTTTTCAAGTAAGCAAATGATATAAAAAGAATAATTATATGTATTTAACAGTTTAGGAAAAGTGATAATTATATTAATACGTTAACAGTCTAAACTCATGAAGACTCAAATTAAACGCTTTTTATGTAATAAGATTAAATATACATTTTTAAATATAAATTAATTGGATTTACCAGAGCAGTAATTTTTAACAATTCTGCTCTAGGTAATTCTGGTAACAAACTGTTTAGAGAAAAATTGTTTTTTCATCTGCAGCTTTTGTCTTTACATACGTATTATTATTAAATCACGAATCACATTTTATGAAAGAACATTTTTAAATTTCGAAATGAAAATTAAATGAATTTCAAAATAAAAATTATGATAATAATGTATAAATCAAATCATTGGTGTTCAAGAAAAGAATGAAACAATGATAATGTCTTTTATTTTTATTTTTCTATTTAAAGAGTGTATTTGTTATATAAATGACAAGGTAAGATGATACTGATAAAATTATTTCTGAGTTTTCATATACAAATATTTCTCATAAATTTCCAAAAACAGTAATTCCATATGTTCAAAAACTGATTGAAATTTTATCATAAGTAGTAATAAAAATGTGATTTATTGGTTCCCACCTCCCCAAGTTTCTCACTGTATTGACCGAATTCAAATAATGCATTGTACAGTAAAAAAACACATGTATTGAAATTTACATCAGACAAGACACTTTGATAAAAACTTAATTAAAGTTTTTAAAAAATTCTACATTTACCTCTGTTGGTGGAACTTTAGATGATTTGAGATTTAGAAAAAGGAAGATGATATTCATTATATTTTGTTTAAATCATAAGCATCAATAAATTTAATTTATGTTTTTCAATCTCGAAATACTTTAAATTTGTTAACACCGGTATCACTAAATCGAAATTATATGTGATTAGTTCCCATAAATACCAAACAAGAAAAAATAAAAGGAGGGAGAAATAAAAAAAATAACCAGGACAAAAAATGTGGAATCAGCAAATTCGCTGTACAGGAATCTTAAAATTCATCAAATTAGTTAAAACTGTTATCACTGTACTTAATGTACGATTTCTCGGGTACCAAATTTCTCGACAACTGAAGTGTTTGAGAATTGAAGTTCTATTATAAATGTACATACTTAAATATACTATCAGCCCTAAATATTTTATTACTTTAATAGATAATTTAATGAAAGACTTTGTGAAAATATACATAAATGTTCTTTTTAAATGTAACTTCAATTATTCATTACATTATCAATATATTCCGCGGAAATTTTAATTTATTCTATTGCATTATGTAGCGGAGATATGTATATAATCAGTAGCACTAATGTAATTTTTAATTTCAGACACTTATTAGAAAATTCAAAAATATATAAATTTTAGCGGAATAAAGCTTACTGGATTTTCAAACATTTTCACCAAACGAATAAAATGTATGTTTTTTCGTTTTACTTATACATAACAACTCTCATAGACAGATATACATGTTTCATTCCGCTAAACGTACCTTACATACTTTTCAAGCATTTTCATGGAAGAATACAAGGCAGAATGTGCTTCTTTTACGCGTGAATAGTGACTCCCTAACTGATATTTACAGTTTATTAAATCATTAGTGCTCCTTGGACCGAAGTAAATAGGAAGAGTACACTGTTAAGAAACGTTTTCTTAAATCATTATAGAAGAGATCAAATTTGTGTATACTGATGTCAAATACCCGTGAAAAACTGTTATTTATATGCTCACAAAAAATTTTGTAATTAAAATGTTTTCTTTTATTGGGTTATGCGGTTATGCTAAAAGTTTACAAAAAAAAAAACATAATCTAAGATTTATTTTATCAAATAAAATATTTATAAATATGAAAATCCGTAAACAATCTATATTAAAAATATTCATTATGAAATAGATAATCTTTTACATAAAATGAATCAATGTTGTCGAAAGTATGTGCTTTTACATATTATCTCGATCAATAGTTTTTGAGTTAAATACTATTTTTGATGTTTTTAAATTGGTACATTTTGCAATACATAGTTACATCAAAGGTCACACAAACTACATGAGAAAAGCTTTCTGAATACAACCTTGAAATTCGAATTAAACGTGTTCTTTTTAATTTACATGTTAAAAATAAACTGGTTACATTATTTTTATATTACGTTTATCACTTGAATACATTCCAGGGTTCACAGTTTGAACTCTTGTTTTATTCAGTACTTCTAAATTCTTACTAGAAATTACGAATAATAATTTTCCCTTTATTTATTGACAGGCATTTCGTGATTACATGACGTAAAATTTCTTCTTTCGAAATTTCATGTATGACTTCGCAGTTATTCAATGAAAAATATGACCAAACTCGCAACTCTGATACTTGCATCAAATCTTTAACGTTTGTGTCGATAATTCTCCATCAGAATTACTTTAGAAATCATAAATATTTATGAAATATTTTTACATTTTATTAGCTTTTTTTCATTTTTTAAAAAATCCAAACATATTAAATTTACATTTAAAAAATGCGAAATTTACGAAATGATTTAATAATTTACTTTTAAATTTGTCTGAAAGATCATAAGCCCTTTGATGAATTCTTTTTCAGATTTGCAGTTTGTTAGCAGGACACGTTAAAGAGATTATTATCGAAATATACATTATCTTTCTGCAAAATTTTATAAAATAAATGCTACTTATAAATTTACATTTTTCTTCCTATATTAAAATCATCATGAAGAAAATAGTATAAATCTATTGAATTGCACACAAAATGCCTATGTAGATTCGTGTTTTTAATAGATTTATACAAGTGCAAATTCATTTAAATGGTCCGAGAGACAAAAATTTATTTTCTAAAATTTTCTTATATTTATAGGGGTTTTTTTTAATGTATTTTTTCCTTAAACGTGTATTCCTATTAATAATACTTTTCACATAAAAAATTCTTATAAATGTTGAAATTTCTTTTAAAAATTTTAAATTTTATCTTTATAACTTGTTAAATGTTTTTCAATAACTTTTGAAACAACTCACCAATTTCATTACTTTTTCACTGTTGTGTGCAGAAAATGTTTCTTGTTAATTTGTCGTCAGAATTAAATATATATATATATATTACTTACTAATAATAAGTTTGTAATAAATTTAAAAGTACAAATAAAAAAGGATTTTTGAGAGTTACAGGATATATTTTCAAAAATTTCCGCGTGGAATTAAAAATCCCGAAGATAATTTATTAAAAAAAAAGAACTTAAAAAACTCATAGTCATATCTTCCAAGAAAGTTTAGATACATCCTTTTAATATGGCAAATTATGAAAAAATCCATTCTGAGATAAATGGACTTAAAATTTTAATTATGGGTAGGGTAGAACTGATAGTACAACAAGAAAATTGTTATATATCTTCTGATGTTATCATAGTAGAAATACGTGGTTTTCTTTATTTAAACTATTTAACTTTGCAGTATTTTATCAGCAAAAAATAAAAAAATAAAAAATGCATTTGCTTGAAAATTGTGACCTCTGGATCATATTAAATGCATTTTGATGTATTTTTCCCTTTTTTGCCCTATGTATGAAAATTTAAGTTGTATATCAGAAGGAACTGTTTCTATAACCCTTTAAAAGGGGCTTCTGTCTGATTCATGAAAGTTTTATGGTAAATCATTGAACAACTATTAATTATTAACATACAATTGAATGTAAAAAGAAAAAAAGCCAAGTATTTAATTTAAAATGAGTGTTAAAGTAACTTAATGTAAACGGTTGCTACTTTAAATTAATTTATGTTGTAACACAACAGTAGTGTAATATATAACATAAATGATGTATAATATATAACATAAATAAAATTCTTTATATAAAATAAATGGAGTTTTATATAAATGTATAAAATTCTATAAAAATTAAAAATGCAAAAATATAACATATTAATCATTATTTGTCTTTTAAACAAAAATGGTTTTCCAAGTACGGGCGAATCGAGGTACCAATTTTATTTTAATGATTTATAAACCCTTATAATACTACCATAGACATATGCCAAGATAAAATAATAATATATTCAAATGCTGACTGTGACAAAATAGTGATAATATTAATCAACGTCGTCATGAGCCTGTATTTTTATAAATCATTTTGATCCCTAAATTTTGAGGTGCAGAGAATACTTGCACTTTTCTATTGTTTCAGAAGTCCACCACTTAATAAATTTTGAATAGAAGGAAAAGAAAATTTTAGTAAATGACAAGAATTATTCTACAGAGATTATTTTGTATTTAAATAATATATTTTATAAAAATAATTTTCACAAAACTTTCTACATTGCAATTTAAATTCCCCCGTAAGATTTTCAGATTCATTTCATTTTTCAAAATCTATAGGTAAATTTCGAAAATATTTTCTTATATAACTTTATAAAAATTAACGAAAAATAGAATAAACTATTTCTTTTGGCAGTTTTGATTCAAAGAAAAATAATAAACTGACAAAAGGTTTTAGAAAACACAAAATTGGTACATTTTTTAATATGTAGCAGACCACATGGATCTACATCAAAGGGCTTGATATAACTAATTTGTAAATTAAACAGTGAATATTTTAAAAATTCACATTTGGATACCAAATAAGTAAAACCCCGGTTCTTCGAAATGCATGGGACCAAAGGATTTTCGGTTAATCGGGATTCCATAGGAATTTTCGGATAACCGGGTGGCTTCCTATATTTACTGTACCAGATGGCACTACTTACCCTTCTAACTCCCGCACAGTCAGGTAACGCGATTGTGTCTGTAGATGCAGTTAGAGCTCTTATTGGTCTTATAAAGAGAAATCTACCACAAATAAGTTCTTTTGTAAATTGTGGTACGAGTGAATATAAAATAGTCGTCAGTCCAAGCACGTAATCATAAATTTAAAAGGCAAACGGGTTTCTATTAGCCTGAAGATCTTAATGCGTTGAAAAGAGTTGATAATGGCACTTCAATATATTGAAGTGCTTGCAAATGCAACAACAGCAGCAGATGTGTTGTTTAAAAGGTAGCGATGGTAAGGCAGCATTGAAGCAATGCGAAGTTGAAAAACAAAACACAACTTATTTTGTAATGAAATGACTGTGCCTATGCAATAAAATGCCTGCAATGTCCATATAAATAAGCTGACTCTTTAATTATTTTATAAACAAACAACATGCTTGTATAAAAATATTTTTTTTTCTTAAAAAAAAAAAAAGTTTTAAGGTGTTTCGATCAAGCAGATTTTCGGATAATCGGGGTTCTACTGTACTATATAAATTCATAGTATAATCATAGTTTATAAGTTATAGTCAGCCAAAATTATATAAAGTTTGTAATAGTTATAAAACAATTTAAAAAATATATAATAAGTCTATTTTCGACAAAAATAAAGATATGTTCACCGTAGAAATGGTTCGTCTTCGTTTCGATTCTAGTTCCTTACTGTGTGGTGTTTAGATTAAACATAATTTTTCGTGGAAGTTTCTTTTATAAAAACTTGATGTAATGAAATAACGAAGTAAATTTTCAACGAAATATTTATTTACAATATGAAGAATTATTCATATTTAATACTAGGAAATTTTTCCAGAGAAAATTTCACACGCCTTGCATTCATAATATTCAAATTTTAATTGCTTAATAGGCATATAGTCAACATAGTGAAAAAGTACCCAAGCCGGAACTCGAACCCGGGTCATCAGATTAGCGCTCTGACGTTCTACCAACTGAAATTTTTTCAGAGAAAATTTCACACGCCTTGCATTCATAATATCGTCATCTTGTGCTGCGTTTGTAGCCTCGCCAACGTGTTATGGTGAAAAAGTTCCAGGCTGAGTACCGTTCCCAAGTGGTTCAGTTGGTGGAACGTCAGTGCACTAATCTGATGGCCCGCGTTCGAGTCCCGGCTTGGGTACTTTTTCACTATGTTGGCTATACGCCTATTAAGCAATTAAAATTTGAATATTATGAATGCAAGGCGTGTGAAATTTTCTCTGTAAAAATTTCCAAGTATTAAATATGAATTTATTCAATTACCGATGCTGGATTTTCTTTGATTTCGTGTTTGCCCCAGGGTTGGCGGCTCACGGAAAATATTCCATCTTGTGCTGCGTTTGTAGCCTTGCCAACGTGTTATGGTGAAAAAGTTCCAGGCTGAGTATCGTTCCCAAGTGGTCCAGTTGGTAGAACCTCAGTGCGCTAATCTGATGACCCGGATTCGAGTCCCGGCTTGGGTACTTTTTCACTCCGTTGGCTATACGCCTATTAAGCAATTAAAATTTGAATATTATGAAGAATTATGTTATCGTAAAAAATAAATTAATATAATTCAATTGTAAATAATAGTGACATATTTTGGGTAAATTATTTTACCAAAAGTTGTTATTCGTAATTATATTCGTCATTACAATGCGTAACATTTCTTCTATTTATTAAACCACCAGTTTGGGTAAATTAAACTTTCTGTAGTTTACTAATTGTTATTGTACTCGCATGAATTTCTGTTGTTAAATTATTCAAATTGTGCTGAAGTGAAATTAATTGAATTAATTTTTCTCATTTCTGTATTTATTACACTGAAAATATTTGTGTTATTACGAAATAAATCTTCAAACAGGATAAAACTGATTAGAGAAAGCATTTTAGTAAAACAAGTGCATAAAGTAATTTAGTTATATTCCTTTCAAAAACACATTAATTTTATACATGGTGAATTAAAATTTGAATAAAATTAAAATGTTTAGTGTAAGAAATTAGAAATCGTTTTATTTCAACAATTTCGTAGTGATCGAAATAAAACAATCCGCCAACAAAACGCAAGTAACATATATTTAACATATGGAATGCGTTCACTTTTTTAATGATTTTATAAGTTACATTTGCATTATTAATTTATTTAAACATTCGTAAAAACCTTTAATCAGAAAATAATTTCTGTAAAATTTTGATGTCATTTTGTGTGGTTTATAGATTTTAGTTTTTGTGATATTGGTTTTGCATGTGTTTTTTCATTGGAGTTTATATATATATATATATATATATATATGATCTTCGTCATAGCACTCGTATTTATAAACGCATATGGATGAAACTAATCAAGTATATTAGGCTTACCAATATCTCGACCGAGATCATTGGCCAGATTGATCCGCAAACTTGCTTTAAAATGGCGGCCGCTAAAAGATTTTAAAACAAAAATGTATACAATATTTCGAAATTAAAATTTATTTTTTGCTTAAGTGTTAGGCCTTGATATAAGGATTCAGGAGCATTTTTAACACTTTCCAACCTAGTTGAAAAGTGTTTATGACTTCGGTTTGTCTGGCCGTCTGTCCGTGCTCTAACTCCTGTAAATATGCTCGGATTGCTCTGCAATTTTTATATGTTATAATCGTTATCTATAGCATGTTCCCTATTTCAACGGAAGTGTGTAGCACTTATAGTTTTTTACAGGGACACTCAAAAGAATTCCATTACATTGCGGTCTATGGGGAAAAATCATTTGCGGTTTATTTAAATAATGTTTCACTATTTTAAACGCATTGAAATTTATATATATCACTAAGATGCACTAGAAGAAGCTTAATATGGAATAGGGTGTGCATAGCACTTATAGTTACTTTACAGGGACAGTCAAAAGAATTCCGTTACATTACGTCTATGGAGAAAAATCGTCTGCGGTTTATTTAAATAATGTTTCGCTATTTTAAACGCATTGAAATTTATATAAGGTGCACTACAAGAGGCCTTCTACAGAATATTGTGTGTATAGCAGTCATCGTTCATTTACAGGGACACACAAAAGAATTCTCTACTGTATGTTAACAATAATTCCTGGAAGTGCGTTTTAAGTTAATGAACGCGATTTTAATTTTAACTCGCTTTTTGTCTATTACATGGTGTGTATAAATTCTGTAGATCCTTCTACAAAGAAGCACAAAAGTTCGCGAACACATTTCCGTATTATTTAACTCCAGACGGAAAATTTTAAACTGTGCTACGCGTTTCCTAACTGAAATAAAATTTAGCATCCTATGTAGTATATATGCAAATCTATAGATCCTATACAGGGCTGAATAAAAGTATTCGGATTTCTTAGATGTTATCTTTTAGCTTATTAAACGGTATGATTCGTAAAATTATTTTGGAAGCGTTGGAAAGTGTTACATAATCTATGCTTGACGCATGATTTTTCGTTCTTGTTTGTTTTGCATCTGTCTTAAAAGAATGCTGAAATATAGCAGTTTGAATTTCTAGGGTAGCTGCCATTTAAAAAAAAAAGTTTAATTTATGAGTTTTAGTGAACGTCTTTCCTCGCAATATATCTTTCATTTTTTCCCGTATCATACGCATACAGCATTCATATCCGTCACCGTCAAATTCCCCCAAAGCTTGGCGAGATTTTGCGAAATATCGCCAAATTGGCAACCAAACATAAGTCTCCATAAATGAAGCCAACTTGGCTATACCTGACTAATTTGGAGAATTACTTATCGAAATTCAGTATTATCCAATCTTCTGTAATCGGGTTCTTTGCATTTTAGCTTGCTGTTTTTGTGCAAGATTAGCTAAAATCTTAAAACGATGATATAAAAAAGATACCTTTTTCTCCCGGTACAGGCCGGAAAGACTTTTTTTCTCTAAAAGGTATTTAACGTTTAACATTTTATGTTGATGTAGATTTTTATTTCATAATTGTACTTTTTTACATTTATATGATGGTACTTTTAAGATATATTTTACCATGCCATATTTTTGAATTTATTGAATTAGACTCTGTCATTTAAATTAAAATTAAAATATTTTTAATAATAGTAGAGCCTTCTGTCTGACTTTAGTGTTGTTACGTACCATTACAAGAAGAGGGGAAAATAATTAAAACAAAGCATTTAATTGAAGACGTTTAAGTTAATTAAAGACGAGTTGGATTACATAAAAAAAGAAAAAAACATGAAAGAGTAAAAAAAAATAATAACAAATTACAACAACAATTGGGAAAATGTTACGAAAGCTTAATATATATATATATATATATATATATATATATATATACATATATGTATGTATATATATATATATTCGTCATTCGATTTTAAGCAATGTGCCATTCCATCATCGCATGTCGATGTCGCAGATGTTTGAACCAGCTATCAATAAACGTTGCGCGATACGTAATAATATTTAACAACGACGAACAACTAGGTAAAAACATTTCGTCTGAACCATCGCCGCAGTTATCATAACCGTTGCATACTGCTACAAATAAACACATTTTCCATTACTATAGTTGAATAGATCCTATCATTATCTGCACTCTCAAAATTATTTGGCGGAACCATCTACACAATACACATTTTACATTACTACAGTTGAAGATATCCTGGCATTCTCTGTCCTCGCAAAAATATTTGTCGGATTCATGTACATATAAACACATTCAGCATTACTACAGTTGAAGAGATCCTGGTATTCTCTGACCTCGAAAAAATATTGGTCTGAATCATCTACACAATCAATATCTCCATCGCACCCTGACAGCGTTGAATGCATTCGTCATTCGATTGTAAGTAATGCGCCTTTCCATCATTGCATGTCGATGTCGCAGATGTTTCAACCAGCAAACGATAAACCTTGTGTGATACATAATAATATTTAACAACATGCTTTCTGGAAGAATTGTTTACACGAGCAGGTTGATAAGAGAAGCAACTGAACGCTATTGATTAACATTAAGCCGTGCAAATAAAGGAAAACTATTAACCAATATATGTTAACCAATATACCTTAATAATTTTTGGGAACCTACATACACTAATTTATCTCTTGTTTAGATTGACGTCTGAGCTAAAAGTATTTTGAGGAAATTAAAGTTGAAGACCACGTTTTTTGCTTTATAAGACGATTTATCATCCGACGTCAATTTTTGAATTCGGCTTTTGTTCATATCTGATATTTTGCATCTATCCTTTTTGTAACTTTAACATTTTTGTAACGATTGTATGCATTTCTATTGCCTATGCAATTCTTCTAAAAAGTCTTCTACTGTTACAAATTTTCGTTAAAAACGATTAAAAAATAAAGTGACGACACCAAGAGCTCCATTCTCGACCGAAAACAACAACCATTTCCCCAATGGTTAAAAAAACGAACACAAGTCAATATTTCTTAAAATAGCAAGTCAACGGGATTAAATAAACCATAATTTCTAAATAAATAAAAATCCTAACATTTTACACAATTACTATGTTAACAACCGTCAGTCGAATCACCTTTTTACTAAAACTGGACATACCAAATCAACATTAAAAATAAATAAATTTACAGGTTACATTATTTTTCCTATAACTACCATAAACTAAATAAATATACTACTGGCAGATTCATGATTTCCAGCATAATCTTATTGTAAGACTTAGTCTATTTTTATGAAAATTGTTCAGGCGCCTATACCACGCAGCTAAAAAACGAAACCTATCTAATTTCATTTAATTGGGCTTTTTGAACTAGATATTTTCCGGGAATTTTTACTAAAAATGTTTATACGCACATGCTGTTGAGCTCTTTATCAACAAAGCTCTCACACTTCAAAAATTATGTTCGGTGAATAATAATAGCAGCTAAAAATGTGTTTAAAAAAACTAAAATTTAATAGATCATATTCACAATATTTCAAAATTACATGTTATTCTGAAAGAAACATTTTTCAATAACTATGATTTCCATTATGATATTTTTCTAAATGATTTATCTAAATGATTTATCTAAATGATTTACCTAAATGATTTATCTAAATGATTTATCTAAATATTTTTCTAATTTATGATATTTTCTATGATATTTTCTAAAACTCCAGCTTTAACATTAAAAGAATAGAAGTCTTATGTAATATGAATATGTAATGAATATGTATGAATATGTAATATTCATAGTTAAACCGAAAAATTAATTTTTCGAAAGGATTTTTACTATGCCGTTTTTAAGTTAATAATTAAGCTTATGCATATGTAACTGGCATTCAAAAATATTTTAGAGGAAATTTTTAGGAATATGCACATATATAAAAGGAAATACACTTACGCATTTCAGTTACGTTCATAGTAATTCTTGAATTATAAACTTTAATTCCCAAAATTTTCACTAATATATTTTTCCTTTTTGTTTGAAAATTCAAATGATAGTTGTAATGCAATTAAAGATGTCAGTAATTAGTGTCTTAAATCATTCGAAGTTGTGATGACTCTTCTGAATGTGGGAGTGTTTTAATTAAACAGGCCTTTCTAACGACGAACACAAGTTTAATAAAACGAAGACGTAACGATGACAGATACAGATGACAAGGGCAGGTACATTAAATAAACACAAAGGATTAATCATATTTTTCAATATTCATGACCGGTAACATTTACTCACGGCCATTTTCATAATATCATCTGTTTTCTTATGACAGACGATGTTCGTACTCGCTGACATTCTGAGTTCTACTGCCGCGCTCTTTCGTTTCTCCAGAAGGGGGCGCTACTAGAGCAAGAAAAGGCATGCGCAGTCCTCACACCTCCCCCTTTCGAGAATTTGATATAGTCTTTTGAGACAAATCAATATCAAGTAAATATCTAAATAAACAAGTAAAACATATTAATACTAAAATTCAAACACTTAAAGAATATCAAAGAAAATAAAGAAACAGAATACACTATAACACTAATATACTAATATTTTAAAGTTCTAAGATAAAGTTAAAGTTTTTAAAGTTCAAACTTGTAACACAGAACAAAAAGAATGTTCAAAGTTTTTAAGTCCAATGTGAGGCATGTAGCCTACTTAGAGAGTCAGCATTCGCGTGGAGTTTCCCACGTTATTTGGGCTTGAAAGCGCTGAAGTGCAAGGGCCCATCCTTGAAGGCGCGCACTTTGAGGTGCACAGTCTGTGAGGAATTTTAAAGGATTATGGTCGCTCACCACAGTTACCTGCGAACCATAAATATAGTGTTCGAACTTTTTCAGGGCGAAGATAACCGCATAAGCTTCCTTTTCGATGGTAGCATAACCCTATTGGCATTTGGAGAGCTTTTTACTTGTAAAAGCAATGGGGTGCTCTTTTTCATTTTCATCTTTTTGAGATAGACAAGCGCCTATCGCATACGAAGAAGCATCTGCATGTATAATAAATGGTTTCTGAAAGTTCGGGGAATAACAGATGGGTGATTTACTGATCGCCTGTTTCAACTCAAAAAAGGCTTTGTCACAATCCTCAGACCAGGTAATATCATTAGGGGCACGTTTCTTGATAAGTTCAATCAATGGACGAGCTATGTCGGAGAATGAAGGAACATAGATCGGTAGTAAGATAAAAGACCTAATATGCTTCAGACATCTTTCTTTGACATGGGAACTTCTAAGTTTTGTATCGCTGATACTTTGTCGGCATCGGGTGCATGTATACCGGATCCTACCACATGACCTAGAAATTTTATCTGAGGCCGTGCGAATACACATTTCTTAAAATTCACTGTAAAATTGGCTTCTTCGAGGGTGGTTAATACCGCATCTAGGTGCTTAATGTGATCCAGCCAATTATGTGAAAAAAACCACTACATCATCCATGCATGTTTCTGCATAGGCTTTATGTTGGATTAAAATACGATTCATGGATCTCTGAAAAGTGGCTGCGGCGTTGCGTAACCCAAAAGGCATGACTACAAAAGCGTACTGGCCACGGTGCGTGACAAAGGACGTGAGATGTTTGTATTCTTTGTTTAGACGGATCTGCCAGTATCCTTTAAGTAAATCCAACAGGCTAATGGATTTCGCCGGAGCTACTTTATATATAAGATCGGTTGCATTAGTCACTGGGAATGAATCGATCTCGGTTTGGGAATTTAAATATCTATAATCGACGCAGAGTCGTACTGACGAATCTTTTTTAGATACGCAAACAACTGGATGCGAATATTCGCTCTCGGAATGTTCAATGAGACCTAACTCAAGTAATTCTTCAATTTGTCGGTCAACTTCATTTTTGAGTGCTTCAGGAATTCGATAAGGTCTCTGACGTTTTGGTTGGCTGCCCGGTTTCAATCTAATGTAATATTCACCTACATTGGCAATTTTTGGAATTCCAAACTGTAGGTTTGGATGTTTACGTAAGAGGTCGGATAGTTGTTTCTTCTCTTCATGTGATAAATGTTTTAGCTGCAATTGTTTAGCGATTATAGTAGGATTTTCTTTGTCAATTCTGGGGATATTCTCGATTTCGCCGAAATCTATATCGGCATCGTATATTACTCCTATGTGTGTAGTTTGGGCTCTTAATTCTCGGATTTTGTTGGCGTGCAAATGTTTGACACTGTTGTCTGGTAACTGTACCAAATAACTATACGGAGATTTCTTTTCGAGTATAGTGGCGGGTGCTGTCCACATAGCATATACTTTGTGACTGCTGTCAGGAATCAAAACAATAACTTGATCATTGGGCTTAAATTCTTTGTGATTTGCTCGTATATTGTGATAATAGGCGTAAGCTCGCTGTTTATCTATGCAGGAAATTCCGGCGTGTTCGGCTGCCTTTTCCAATTTTATTTTCAAATCATTTAAATAATCTGTAACTGAGCCTAACTGACCGCATGGCAAAGGTGTTTCATTGGTCCATGATGATTTCAATATGGAGAGGGGGCCAGTCGGACGTCTACCATAAAACATTTGGAATGGACTAACATTGGTTGTGGCGTTCGGTACTTCCCTGTATGCCCACAAAAGGAAAGGTATGTGCTTGTGCCAGTTTCCGGAATTTTCCCTTATAGTATGGTGTATCATTCCTTTAAGAACAGCGTTCCATCTTTCGACTAAACCATTAGATTGTGCGTATCCAGGTACAGAGAAACGTGGAGCAGTTCCTAAACGTTTCATAAATTCTTGTGTGAGATCAGAAGTAAAATTCCGGCCCTGGTCGCTCGCAATTAATTTTGGAATCCCTGTTCTACTAAAGATCTGTAAAAGGGCATCGCATGTAGATTTAGCAGATATATTTCTTAAACAGACCGCTTCCGGCCAACGAGTACACTGATCTACTACGGAGAGTACATACTTGTATCCTCCACTAGATGGTTCAATTGGGCCGATTATGTCCATGTTTACAATTAGCATTGCCTCGTCAGGACGAGTAACCGGAGTTATAGGTGTGTTATCAAACTTATTTGGTTTTGCTCGGAGCTGGCATGATAAACACTGTTCACAAAATTCGTTAACATCTTATTTTTAATTTTCGGCCAAAAGAATGAATATTTCAACCGCTGTACTGTTTTCTTATTTCTTAGATGACCACCCCAAGGACTGGAATGTGCGAGTTCTAACAATTGTTTCCTACGTGGCTCGGGTACGAGCAATTGGTGTACCATTTCGCCCAATAATTTATCTCGATGATACAACAGGTTATCCAGAACAAAATAATTGTTGTATTTATTTTTGGCATCAATCCAACATTGATTTAACGAAGGGTCGTTTTTCTGTTGCCATTTAAATTTTTCTGAGTCAGTTATAAAAGTATCAGGTTCGTCGCCAGGTGCGTGGTCAATGTTCTCGTTTGCATTTGCATTTTCAACTGACACATGGTCTAAAATTGAATCAGAGAGATTTACAGTGCTTATTTATTGTTGTTTAATTTATATTAAATACATTTCTTAAAATAAGATTCTCCAATTTCTTCATGTATAAATGTAAAGTTGCTTGTGGTAATTTATGCAATTTCAAAAATATTTTATATTGTTTTTATCTAACGAATGACCCGTATACTAAAGGTGGGATTATGAGAAATGCGCAAATGAAAAAAAATGCTAATTCATGACGAGAAAAATAACAAATTCTCCACAAAAATCGCGAAAGTTTAGTCTTTTAATAATATGGAAAATATTTTAATTGTGAATTAAGAAATATGGTATATCAAAAAGTGTTACGTCATGAATCAGAGATAAAGCATTTATCACGGGAAAAGTCTGTCTAATATTGAGTCTGACCACCTTGCACTGCTATACAAGCCTCACAACGAGCTCTCATACTGTTTATTTGAGTGTCAATAAATACTTGTGACAAAAAGCCTTCTTCCAAAAGCGTTGTTTTTAACTCCTGGCGGATCCTAGAAAGGGGGGGGGCAATGGCTCTTCCTAGACCACCCCAATGGCACCAGGAAAGCTGCCGAAGACTACCACAGAACAACGACACATGCACAGGATCGCTACTTGGCATTAAGCGCACGACGACATACGCTGGCAACGGCTGCTCAGCTTGTTCGTGACATTACTACTGCCTCTGGAATAAGAATTTCCAGGCAAACAGTATATAGATGTCTAGCAGAGAGGGACCTTGACACTCGGCATCCAGCAGTGTGTTTCCCTTTCACTGCATCTAACAGGAACTCCCGGTTGTTGTGGAACCGAAGACATCAGTCTTGGACACAACAAAAATGTTCTTTTTCAGTGATGAGTCGAGATTCAACACTCAGAGTGATTCTCATCGAATCTTCATCTGGAGAGAACGCGGAGCTCGCTATCATCCCTCCTACGTAAAATAAATTAACAGATTTTGTAGCAAAGGAATACTTGTCTGGGCCCGCATAATGTTGGGCAGTCGTACACCAATGCACGTCTGCCATCCGTGTACTGTCAACGCACATCGGTATAAGGATGAGGTATTTGAAGCCTATGTGAGGCTGTTTCGGGGTACTGTAGGTCCGGACTGCATGTTTATGGAAGATAATGCAAAGCTACACAGGGCTCACATTGTTGATGATTTTCTTGAGGAAGAGAATATTCGCCTTATGAATTGGCCCTCGAGGTCTCCGTGCTCAATCCTATTGAACTAGTTTGCGATGTTCCATGAGGAGGCATTCCACAGTCTAACCCCCCCGCCCAGGACCCGCCATGAGTTAAACAGCATGAGAGCTCGTTGTGAGGCTTGTATAGCAGTGCACGATGATCAGATTCCATATTAGACAGACTTCTCCCGAGATAAATGCTTTATTTCTGATTCATGATTTAACACTTTTTGATATACTCTGCTTTTTAATTCACAATTAAAATCTTTTCCATATTGTTATGTTGCTATATTTTTTTCTCCCATTGTAATATACCTCTGTGCCAAATTTCGTGGCAACACAGTGAATAAATAGTTCATCAGTTTTCACAGATTTTATGATTATGACCATAATTGCGGACATGAGTGTACCTTAAAATTTCTATTTTACTTACCCATCATACGTAGTATAGGGTAAGTCTTGAAATCGTTTTGAAAATAGAAAATCTTTTTGACGGATTTACACGTTTCAGACATTGGAGATTCCGAAAAACATATTTTTAGAAAAAAAATTGCCGTCCTCCGTCTGTGAGTCTGTGTGTCTGTAAACGCTCTATCTCCCGAAAAAATTGAGATAGACTTGCAATTTGTATGTACTTAGTATGTAATAATGGGAAGAAGCCTATTGAATTTCAGTAACCTCGATTATCCGGAACATTTTTTTTCGGACTCTCGAAATTTTCGTTCTGATGAAAGGTATATAAAAATTTTCGAAATTGTTTATTTTAAGGAGTGAATATAAAAGACAATTAAAAAAACAAAAAAATTGCATAAAGCATGAAGTCGATCGAAAAATTAGTTGCCGAGATATTTGTAATCCAATTTCCACACTCTTCGATTTTTCATCACCCTGTATTTCAACCAAATTTCAATTCAAAGGTATATTTCAATTAGAAATGAGACGCTTAATCAGATGCAATAAACCGCAAGTTAATAGGATTATTGATTATGAAGTTATAAGGATGTTTCTTTTAAGCAATTCAGTAATCGAGTCTTTAAAGTTTATGACGTCATCAAGCCACGATTTATTCGAATTGCAATGCATTTTATAAGTAGTTTACACAGTTTTTTTTTATTTTAATATTTTATATTATGCATATCCATGATGGGTAAGTATTACGGTGGCCCCCAACGTCTAGTTTTATTTGGCAAAATATAAATAAATAAAATGTTATTAAAACAGTAATGAAAAATTATACGTAATTTTTGTGAGAGATATTTATCGCCCTAAACAAACTCTCATAAAAAGCAGAAAATGGTATAACGCGAAATTTTTCTTTACTGGTTTGCGGAACGATCAATATGTAGATAATTAATAATAACTATATTAGTTTCACATTCCTTTAATTAATATTTAGAAAGGTAGCAAAACAATAAAAAGTGTAAAGAGAAAAACTTATATGTAAGAAGTCCCTATACCACACAAACATAAATTGAAACACGCGTCATCAACTGCAACGCCTTCTACACATGGGAGGCTCTAGTAAGTACGCTACAAATACTAGAAATGTCTGGAACGCCCGTAAAACCATGTAGAATTTTGAATCGTAACTATTACTTTTTCTTCAATTTGGTGGACACCAAAAAACATTTTTTTTTTTACTTTGTTTCGTCAAAATTGGTCTCCTTTTTTACAATTGTAAGGTATGGAAAAACATTTTTATACAAATTGATATAATAAATAATAGATATAATAAAAAAATTAAGAAAATCTATAATATTTTCTGGAATACCTATAATTTTTGGAGAATATCTGGACAATGTGTATTATTGTATTTAGAAATGTAGATAATATTGTATAAATCTACGCCGTGTGATATTTTAAAAAAGGTATTTTTAACACTTTCCAACAAAGTTGAAAAGTGTTTATGACTTCGGTTTGTCTGACCGTATGGCCGTCTGCCGTCTGTCCGTGCTCTAATGGCTAAATTTCAAAACTTTTCTAGCTGATCGTCGAAATATTAAATTATATTGTTGTGTATTTATTTATTTATTAAATAAAATAAATAAATAGGTATACAACAGCAAAATTCACATCATGAAAAAATTATTTAGTGCAGGGTTTGAGAATCATTTAATTAAATATTTATAATATATTAAAGACTTTAAAATTCTGAAAATATATTATGGGTCCATTTAAAATATCTTGCTGCAAAACATTAACAAAAGAAAACTATTTTGTTTACATTTATATGTTAAAATCATTTTCGTATAGATATTATTCATAAACTGAGCACAAATTCATTCTAACAGTTAATCCTGAAATTTTCATTTAAAAAATTTTGTGTGTAGTGTTTAAGTGCAACAATTATTTATGAATATGCATCAAAATCTTAAAGTATGAAAACGTCTTATTGTTTGAATCACTTCCCTTTTGAAAATTCCGAAAGAATCTTTAAAATCAATATAAAGGAAAAACATGGTTTCCATTTGTAATTAAAAATGAATATGACTGTAATATCAGAAATCCAATACTTCTTAATATTCGAGAATGATAAATTCAAACATTATTCATGTGCTCATAACAAAATGATAATGAAAATGAGTTTCTAATATCCGTCTTGAATTCTCAGTTAACTAATTTTTCCTATTTTCAATAATGCCTTTAGGTAGAATGAAGTGAAAATACGAAACGATAAAATTTGTTCAAAGGAATTAAAGTTATTTAAATTTTTAAAAAAGATAAAACAAATGCTTTGAAAATAACTTTTGGAAAGATTTAGTAAATTTCTAAAGTTCCTAATCTATTTATGTAGTAAAGTTCAGTTTGAAATTTTTTTTAGATTAATTATGAGATACATGTGAAACAAACATTTCTAAAAATATCCAAATGTAATAAATGGAGCAGAAAAAATTTCAGGGTGGTTTAGGGGGGGGGGTGTAGCGTCAATTCGTCAAGCGCAATTCATCGCGCACAATTAATCACAGCGTCAATTCGTCGCGGCGACAACTCATCGCAGCGTCAATTCGACGTGGTGTCAATTCGTCGCAACGAAAATGGTTTTGAATGCTATGATGATTAAAGTAAAGAGAATTTAGTAAAATTATTATCGCCTGTAAATTGTTAGTTAAAATTCACTATATCTAAAAAACTAATTATCATTAAATAATTTTACTAAATTATATTTACTTTTATTATCACAGTCTCCAAATATAATTTGGCTGCAACAAATTGACGTCGCAGCGAATTGAAACCACGACGAATTGATGCCGCAACGAATTGACGCTGCGATGAGTTGTCTCTGCGATGAATTGACCCTACGATGAATTGTGCCGATGAATTGTTCCGCGATGAATTGTGCGCGACAAATTGACGCAGAACCGTTTTAGGGGCACCTGTCTTAATGCATGATGCAAAACGAAAAAAGCAGAGTAGCCCATTCTCCACAGGATCAGAGTGGTATAGTGGTATCCTAATCCTAATAATATTATAAATCTGATTGTGTGCAAATGTTAGGCTGAAGCCAGCGACAAAATGAAGCATTTAATTAGCCTGTATCTTTGCATATAAGTTGATTATAACCCTCATATGAACATAGGCTGGTTTTTGTTTATTTTATTTCAATATTTTTCTTAATAATTCAAAATTTTATTATTTTCATAGAGAATAAATGGACATTTTTTCGTATATTTTAAAATGGTTGGTTGGTTTGGTTGGTTTGGCTCAAAGGGCCCGGTTTTGCAGCTTTTTTTTTAAATGGTTAAATTTATTTCACCGTTGCTAATACTTTATCGTTGCCAATATGAAATAAAACCCCTGAGTAATAATTTTTAATCAACAATTTATTTTCACGTGAAAAATTTCCAAGTGAAAAATGAAAAGGAAATGAATTATTTAAGAATTAATCAAAATATGAAATGATGCCATTTTAGAAATAAAACGTGCGTTTTCAAATATTTGATAATAATACAAAGTGCATAAATACGAGTAAGTATGGAAAGCAAGCGAATATGATGTCATATATAGAAAAATAAAACAGATTTGTTTTGATGTTAAAATAAAATTATCTTTGGTTATCAAATTATTTGTGATGAATTTCTCTTATTTTTTTCTTTTTCTTTTTCACATGAAAGGAATTATTTTAAATGTACGTAATATATGTATTTTAAATGTATGTGTTGTAAATTAAAGTTCTGTGTTTCAAATGAAATGAGTGGCAGATTTATATTTTTAATGAATTCAATACAAATGATGAGATAGGTTGGCGATTTATCGTCTGCACACGGCTAACATAAAATTTTTAATTTAAATTTTGAAAAGTAAAAAAAATAAAAATAAAATAAAAAATAAAAACTATGTATATTGGATGGCAAATGTCAATGATATGCATCGCAAAATTATCCGTATCGAAAATTAGAAAATCTTAATAAAAATAACTATATTTTTTAAAAGAAAGTTGCTTTTCTCATAAAAGCTAAAGATTTAATATGATTTTGTCGAAGTAACAGCATCTTTCCTCTATCATTTTCCCACAATCGGAACACACTTGTAAATCGTCGTTTCGAACCGGAATTTAATATTATATTTCTTTTAGTTTTAAAATAGGAAAAACTTTGTTGTCGTTTTTAAATATAACTTTTTTTAAAGTTGTTTCATAATAGAATTTTGTAAAGTTTTGTACGATAAGAAAAATTGCATAGATTTTAAAGCAATGTTTAAGTAAAATTACAATATTTTTTAAACTTAAACTAGAACGAAAAATCATGCGTCAAGCATAGATTATGTAACACTTTCCAACGCTTCCAAAATAATTTTACAAATCATACCGTTTAATAAGCTAAAAGATAACATCTAAGTAAACAATTTGGAAAACGCATAACATATTTAAAAACATAATTTCAGGAATTTCCAACATATACAATATTCGGAAAAATATCCGAATACTTTTATTCAGCCCTGTATAGGATCTATAGATTTGTGTATATACTACATAGGATGCTAAATTTTAGTTCAGTTAGGAAACGCGTAGCACAGTTTAAAATTCTCCGGCAGGAGTTCCTGTCAATAAACGGAAATCTGTTCTCGAACGTTAGTGTTTCCCTGTATAGGATCTACAGAATTTATACACACCACGTAATAGATAAAAAGCGAGTTAAATTTAAAATCGCGTTCATTAACTTAAAACGCACTTCCAGGAATTATTGTTAACAGACAGAAGAGAATTCTTTTGTGTGTCTCTGTAAATGAACGATGACTGCTATACACACACTATTCTGTAGTAAGCCTCTTGTAATGCACCTTAGTAATATATATAAATTTCAATGCGTTTAAAATAGTGAAACATTATTTTATTAAACCGCGGACGATTTTTCTCAATTGGTGTAATGTAACGGAATTCTTTTGACTGTCCCTGTAAAGTAACTATAAGTGCTATGCACACCCTATTCCATAATAAACTTCTTTTAATGCACCTTAGTGATGTATATAAATTTCAATGCGTTTAAAATAGTGAAACATTATTTAAATAAACCGCAAATAATTTTCCCCATAGACCGCAGTGTAACGGAATTCTTTTGAGTGTCCCTGTTAAAAAACTATAAGTACTACACACTTCCGTTTAAATAGGGAACATCCTATAGATAACGACAATAACATATAAAAATTGCAGAGCAATCCGAGGATATTTACGGGAGTTAGAGCACGGACAGACGGCCAGACAAACCGAAGTCATAAACACTTTTCAACTAGGTTGGAAAGTGTTAAAAACAACAATGTTATCGAAAAGAAAATCGATTTTACCAACAAATTCGCGTAATGCTAAAGCAAAGAAGAAATCAAAAAGTAATGAAACTTTACTTCCAGTCAAATTGTGTACACTTGAACAAGCCGATCGAGCCAATTCATAACATTATAAACGTGAAAGCGCGTTCTATATAGTAGAATTTTTTTTTACATATAGGTAGAACATTTCCGAGAATAGGAAGGTTAGGGGTCTAAAATTAAGTCCATAGTCAAATTGCCTTTTTTTTTTTTTTTTTTTTTTTTTTTTTTTATCAAGTGCAATTTGGCACAAAATTAAATACATTGTTTTAACCAGATTTGTTTTTTGCGTGGTAAACACTTAATGGTATTTTAGATGATCATTTCCGCGCTCACCTTTGATGCCAACTATGACTGTAAAACATATTAAAAACTATTAGCCAATAATTTTCTAATTTTCTTATTGCTTTATGATGTAAATAGACATACTGTTTCATACATTAAACCTGAATCGGCCATGCCATTGTCGTTCAATTTTTATTCCTAATCCTAACCCTAATCGTATCCTACCCTAATCCTCATAATTCTTTTTTTAATGTTACGTTAACGAAGTCACGGGTAACAGCTAGTAAAGATATAAATTGAAAAGTACTCTGATATGGGGTAACTGACCCTGTAGACCAATAGGCAAATCCCTACTGGATACCAATAAGCAACTCTCATCAGACATTATTTTTCCCCTTTGTGAACACATATCCAGGCATCGAAAAGTGATTTAATTCCGCATTTATGTATTTTTATATCTCTGTGCCTTTTTATGATAGAATTTTAAAATTTTGTACATGATTTTATTAGTATATGAGGCACATTTTAGTCATTGGGATTTATTATATATTTTTTTTTGTACGAGGGACGAATTTTGCATTTCTTCAAATGTAATCTCCTAAAATTTTTGATCGATTTCATAAAATTTTGTACCTTTTTTTTCTAAGTAACTTTGTAATTTATAATATATGTCTATGATTAATATTTAAGGAATTAAAACAGAGATCGATTTATTTATTACACCCCGTATAATGCAATTTGATAAATCTCAGTGCAAAATTCGAAATATTTCCTACAATAATCGAAAACAAAAATGATTAATAACGTTAAAAAATTAACACATTTTTGATGAAATTGAAATAGTTTTTATTTTGTAAAAAATTGTCACTTAGGATTTATTGTGAACGAAAAATGTTTTTATCAGGTTAAAGCAAGAAAAATAACTGTAACACTATTTTCAATATTACAGAGACTAATAGAGCTATCTTAACATTAAGGGTTTCTTTTTAGGTGTGTTCGTAATTATATAAATACGTAGCACCAATAGCCGTCGTCTGTTCCGTCCGTCTGTCCCCTTATAACAACACAAAATCTACCCAACCGAATGGTTTGAAATTTAATATATATAATCGTTTCAGAATTTTGTCGCGTGATTTCTAATTTTATGGAAATAAAAAAAAAACTTAAAAAGATGTTATAAAAGTTTTCGTTATTCTATTAAATCCTATCGCACGTAAACTACATAATAAAAACGAAAATCATGTGACTGAGGAATACAAATACGGGCAAACCACTTCTTTTTTCATATACCAGGCGGCCATTTTTATTCAAAATTATTTTTTAAAATAAAATTGCATAAAAGTTACATTTTTAGAAAGATCGTTCCAAAAAATTGTTTGCCTGAGAGAGGAGTTACGTTAAACAAATGTATAGATTCTGAGATAACGTCAGTAGAAATTAGGTTAACAGCCGAATATCTCAATCCATTAGAGTATTATACAGTAAAATATATTAATAACAGTTTTTTTTCTATTAAATCCTATGATACGAAATTAATTCAATGAGTCTAAGTTGGATGGTGTTTACGTTCTATTTAAGATGGAGTTATACTATTTCTGTATTACTGAATTTAAAAACATAATTTGTACACTAAAAGTGTTTTATTGTAGCAATCATATATTCTACCGACAATTTTTTGGATAGATGTTTCCGGAGAAATAGATATTAAATGGAAAAAGAGTCTAAATATGAATTTCAAGTCCTGAAATTGTCAAAGCTAGGATTAACTTTCTCATTGGAATTTTCGGTAAATGTCCACAAAAGATAAAATGTGGCCAATTTAAAATGTACTTATTTTATTACGGAAATTAATCATATCATAATAAAAGACGATATAATTCACTTCACTGAATGATTTTTAGGTGCGTTCGTAATTACATACATCCGTAGTCGCAGGCTGGTCAGTCCCTCTGTCCGTCTGTCAGCATATAACAGGGCAAAAACTACCCAACCGAATAGTTTGAAATTTAACATATTTAATCGTTGCAGAATTTTATCGAGTCACTTCAAAATTCAAAAGACGAATCAAAACTTAAAAAGATATTAATAAAAGTTTTCTTCATTTTGTTAAATCCTATCATACGTAATGAATTCAATGATATCCCATGATAGGTTAAGATTCTAGATTGCCATGTTGATTACGTCACATTTAAGATGGAGTCGGTATTACTGAATTTTAAAACCGATTTTGTATACTCAAATTGTTTAATTAGAGCAATCTTATATTCTATTGACAATTTTTTGGATAGATGTTTCCGGATAAATAGATATTAAATGGAAAAATAGTCTAAATATGGATTTCAAGTTCTGAAATTGTCAAAGCTAGGATTAACTTTCTCATTGAAATTTTCAGTAAATATCAACAAAGATAAAATGTTGCCAACTTAAAATTAACTTATTTTATTACGGAAATTAATCATACATTAATAACGGACGATATAATTCATGACACTGAGGAAATTTCGGGACAGAATAAAAGAACATGAAGCAGATCTGAGATTAAATAGACCCCACACTGCGTTAGGAAGATTAGCACAAACTGAACCTATAAAAGTAGATTTCAATGGATCCAAAATTATTTTCCGCACAAATAATCACCAGGAAGCTATCATAAGAGAGTCTCTGGAAATAATATCTAAAAAAGAAATAGTTTGTAACGATGTATTATCATATGATATCCACACAGTTTGGAATGAATTAATACATGATTGCTTAACCTGTACTTGTTTTTGAAATGTTGAATGACCTTTCCCATCCCACCTTATATTCCACACTTTTGAAGTAAAATGGTTTGTTTCGGACAAGCTAGAAAACGCGAAGAGACAACAACTCAACTTAACTATTAGTGTTTCACTGATGATGACCGAGTAAGTTCGGTTGAAAACGTGTTTTTTTAGGTAGATTTCGTAAGAAATACTACCTATTACATTCTGACCTAAGTTGGAAATTTGGAAATTTTGAAAAAGTTTTGCAGATCTACGCCGATCATGACTCCCAGAACCCAAAACCACCCCCAGTTCAAAACTTTATCTATCTATCTATCTATATATCTGTCTATGTCACTTTTTTATGGACACGATAACTGGAAAAATTCTGCATAAATCTCTTCCAAACTTATACATAAAATCAAGGGGCATAAAATCTCGGTCAAGTTCGTTAATGGGCAAAATCGAACCAAGGGGGGGGGAATGGGGGTGCTTTTTGTGAAAACAGAAAAAAACCCATAATTTCTTAATTATTGTACGTATTGAATCCGTTTAAAGTTATTATTACTTCTAGGAAAAGGGCCGAAAATTTATGTATGACAGATTTTTGATATAATTAAAAATTGCCCCAAGAGGGGGTGAGGAAGGGGGGGTTTAGAAGAAAAAAATTGATAACTTCGTCAATTCAGAAGATATCAAATCCGTTTAAATTTATTATAAATCCTCTTAATATTATCTAAAACTTTTATATTGACAAGTTTTTTATAAGACTAACCCTTATAGCAAAAAAAAAAAACCCTGCCGGCTCCACCTGCAAACAAGTTAGGTTTCGAAGTAGGCGGTTCCAACTGCCGCATCATGGCAAAAATGTCATTTCTTCCGCAATTCCCATCAAACAAGCGCCCAACGGTCTGCGTCTTCGAAATCTACCTGTACCTGTAGGCCGAGCCGCCAGGGATTTTTTTAAAGGACTTTAATGTGCTTTAAAATGTTTTTATGTATATTTTTATGCACCTTCAAGCAATATATTTACATTTAGTTGTATCTTCAGGAATTTTAAGATATAACTCATTTCACTGAAATAATAACGATATTTTTTTTTTTTTTTGCATTGTGTTGTATTGGATATTTGCGCGTAGTATAATTTTAATCTAACATAATTGTAGTTAATTGTTTGTAAAAGTGTATTGAAAATTTATTTGATAAAATAAAATTAATATCTATAATCTGCACTAACAATCTGCACATAAAATAAATTTTGTTTTCATGCATTTTTGCATAAGAGTGCAACAGCTTTTGCACCAAGCTCTGAATATTTATAAAACTAGTAATAGTACGAACGCACCTCATTCGTAACGTTTGACGTACAATTTCCAACTTGATTAGTCTTGAATCATAATTCTATATCATCTTTAATATTGATACAAATCACGAATACTATTAAGCTCCCTTTTATTCAATACCTAATCAAGAACCTTGATATTACTATATAAATCTTGAAAATTTTAAATTAATCTTCTTGAATTTACAGTCAATATATTGGCCTTATAGTCAGTCATAAGTACTAATCTTGAAATTACGTCGAATAGCTACATATGAATAACATAAAAAATAACAACAAATTTCCTTTACCAAAATGCAATAAATCTCGCAACTTATTCTGCAATTGATTTACTGTACTCATAATTACATGTCTATGAAAAGTACTTTCATAAGAGTTAAAAAGTATTTTTTTTATAATAAAAATACTCTCGTTTTATATTAATTGGTATACGATATTTTGAATTTCCCTGAGGTAATATCACTATTAACTATCCACTTTCTGGATAATGGACAATATCTATCATGTTATTATTTTTGAAATTCATTTAAAATATTCTTTATAAAACTACACTTTCCCACATGGCCATACCAACACTAATTATATTAACAAACGAAGGTAATAAAACTACCAAATGGAAAATATACTCATTCTTTGTATTATTTTTTTATCAACTTATCTAAAAAATCATTCTTTCAAGTATCATCAGTAAACATCGATTGTCTTGTAAAATAGTTCTCGCATTTATTCTTATAACAATGCTTTTGTGTAAAAAAGATAATTTTTCGATAATTATTTTATATTTAAGTACTGCCTGAAAAAATATATATATTGAAGATAAAACAATTTTATATCGTATACAAAAAGAATATTATTTCTTAAAAATTATTTTAAATTCCCCAGTTATATAATAATAATAATAATAATAATAAAAGGATTTTCTAGAATGCATTGGAAAATTATGTTCAGAAAAGAACTGAAACATTAAGGAATAAATTTCCTATTTGCGTTAGTAAGTTTTTTACATTTTATATGTTGTTAGTAAACATCATTATGTCATTTTTAAAAATATCTAAAGTAAAGTGTGATACGAAAAAGTTCTTTTTTTAATATATTTAATAACTATACAATAGGAATTACGTATGCAATGAATTGTGGCACATCTGTATTTGAATGTTTCTATCAGGCATTTGTATAAGTGAAAAAAATGATAATGTTTCAATGACATCTAAATATTTTGACAGATAATTTTTTTTCTTGTTCTTTTTATAACGGATTACTTCCTCATCATTAAAAGAATGTCTAAAAATCTGAAGAAAAAATACGAAACTGGGGACATTGTGCCGCAAACATTAAATTATATAATATGGCCAAACATCATAAAATTAGATATAATTTAAGTTTTTAAAAATAAAATAAAGAAGTAAAGTGCTCTTTTGAATTGAAAAATATTTTTAAAATGAAACTAATTTATTTGACATTTTTTTTTCCTAAATTGGTTTATATTTATCATATATTGTATTACTAATCAATAATGTTTTAATTCACAAAATTAAAATCGATTTCAATCAGGATTTTTTTGTTTTTAAAAGTGCAACATTGTTTTTATATTATTATTTTGCCCTATTATATGTTGTTCTTTTTTATTATTATTATTATTCTTTAGTTTCGTTGCTTCATTCAAATACATTATATTCTGTTATTAAAATGAAAATACTTTTCAATATTAGAACCATTTTATTTAAGAATATTAATGATATAAGTTATAAAAAATGAACTTTTTGTTTTATTTTAATAAATTTAAAAATATTTCTGCGTCTTTTTCTTACTTGTATTTCTCAACGAAAATCTAATGTACAAAGTAAATTTTATTAGGTAGAGACTGGATTTCAGAAATTACCATGCTTCAATGGAACGATGTAGATAGCTTAGTCCATTGGCAACTGTACTTCCCGTGTATAGGTAAGCGACTTGCAAGGCAATAGGGAAACGTGAAAAAATAAATTAATAAAATGTAGTAAAGAGCTACATAAAAGAAAATAAAAGTATTTAATATATAGTTTAGAAAAATAAAAGTTTTACAATAAAGAAATATAAATTTCCTTTAGATCCAACAACATAAATTGAAAATAGTACATGGAAATGGATTTGTAAATATTTATGGTGGAGTAAGAGTTATGCAAAAATCGTTATTAATCAGAAATTCTGATTTCTTTAATAATACGATGTGAAAAATTAAAGATAAGGAGAGACAAAACAACATTTAGCAAAAGTTGCTAAGCTGATTTTTGCTGAAACCTAAACGGTAACATTTGTAAGAACGTTCTACAGTAAATAACGAACTGAAAATAGTACATTGCGAGGATATTATAAATTTACGAGATAATGGGCAACCCCTACAGTTCCATTTGATCGCATTGTGAGAAAATTTATCTCCGATGTAATTTTAAGGTTATAGTAAATAAATGATTAAATATATTGACAAAAGGTACATGGATGAAATACAGACAAACAGAGAATGTGACCAACAGACATTCAAACAGAGAAAGAAAAACCATGAACCCCATTCAACAACACTGCATATTTTTAAAAGGGTATTTTATTGGAATGTTTTATCGTAAATATGACACCATTTCCCCGGTGATAATATTTGAAGAATAGTTCATTGCTAAAATCTACTTCCAAAAGCTATGACATATAGATCCTAATGAATGGAATCATATACGCGTCCATTCAAACGAAATACGAATGGTACATGCTTCATATAAAAAACATAAATTTGTAAACCTCAATAACATACATTAATTTATTGGCAGTGAAAGTACTTCTAAAAAAGTTAGAGCATGACGAGTTGGATAGACAGATAAACAGACATACCAAAATTATAAACTCTTTTCAACTTTTTTACAAAGAGTTAAAAAATTAAAAAGAATCTTTCTTACTGCTGCGGTTATTTTTTTAATTACATAATATCATGTAAAAAAATTACAAAAATATTCTTAAATAATAAAATAAAAAAATAAAAATTACTGGATATTTTTTAGAATTTTTGACATATTTGCATAAAAATTCGTATAAATTTTCTTTTAGATATAAGAAACATTCTAATACTTACGCAGAATAACTGACATAAAACAAATATCTATGCGAGTAAACGACATTTTATCAGTCATTTTTAAGTCTTACAATGTTTAACAAGAGAAGTTATTTACTTTTTTATTAATTATATAAACAAACCTTCTGATACGTCTTACAAAGAGTTTTGAAATAAAGAAAAATGTAATTAAGTTTACTAAAGCACTATAAGTAAAAACAGTTTGACAATAACAGCATTATCTTTAATGCCATATTATCTTTAACATCTTGAATAATATGCTTAAAAGAACAGCCTGTTGAACCAGAAAATTAGATAACTTTTGCACCTGGGAGTGAGCTGTTGTGCCGGGTTCATAAATTTTAATCCATTACATAAAGTAACACGAATTTTGTCATTTCTAGAACAAGGTTTTCAAGAATTTTAGCGATAAGGGAATAGTAAATTTATTTTCGGAAACACAATAGTGATTTTTATGATAACACCGTGTGATACTATCGAACACTTTTAGGTAGCTTTCAATACAAAAAAGTACAAAGCTACCTATTGCAGCCGTTCGGAGGAAAGCAATTCCTGACAATTTTGGTATATTTTCACCGATCATGACCCCCAGACCCCAAAACCACCCTCCGTTCAAATGTTGATTTATATATATATATATATATATATATATATATATATATGATCTATGTCATACGATAACGCTCGTATTTATAAATTAATTTTGATGAAACTTATTGTGTGTATTAAGCTCACAAATGCCTCGACCGACTTCGTTGGCCACCTTGATCCACCATCTTGTGTCAAGATGGCGGCCACTGAAAATTTTAAAACTAAAATAAATATACAAAAAAGGTTAAATATTCAAATTTATTTTTAATTAAGTGTTAGGCATTGATACAAGGATTCCAGAGCATTTTTTTTTTGTTTTACCTCTATCTTAAAAAATGGCTGAGATAGAGCAGTTTGAAATTCTAGGGTGGCTGACATTTTGAAACAAGACAGCACATTATAAAAAAACCAACGATTAATTTATGAATTCTAGTGAACGTGATTTCTCTCAAATTATTTTCTTTCATCGTTGTAATCATTTTCCAAATCATACGCATAAAACTATATATTCATATCCGTTAGTACCAATTTCTCGCCAAACTTGGCGACACTTGGCGAAATATCACCAAATTTGACGACCAAAATAAGTCTTCATAAACGAATCCAACTGGGTTATAGCTTAATAATTTGGCGAATTTCTTATTCAAATTCAGTATTAACGAATCTTTTGTAAACGGTTTCTTTGCATTTTAGCTTGCTGTTTTCGAGTAACATAAGCTAAAATTTTAAAACGAAGATATAGGAAAGCTACCTTTTCGACCCGGTACAAGCCAGAAGGACTTTTTTAAGCTTGAAGGGAATTTTTTGCATTAAATAGATGAGAAGGTCAAAATTTCAACATTTTGATGTATTTTAATAAATAAAATAGAAATTTAAAATTGAATTATTATTTGAAAATGTTATATTTATTCAGTGTTTTATATAAAATTTGTGCAAAAGAAAATATTTTTTAAGCGTAAAGTATAACTTAACTTTCTGTCGTCTCTTTAGTTGTTGAATATTAAACCCAGTGGGACCGAGGCTACAAAAATACCCAAAAGTGAAAATTTTATTTAAGCGACGTTTAGTGGTTTTCTGTTCTTTTATAGTTGAAGAATTTGTTTGAATTTTTCCGAAAAAAATGCGAAGTGGGCTTTTTTTAGACTTTTGGAACTGGGTTAGTGTTAGTCGAATTTTGTTCTTCTTTGTACGTTTTACTTCAAAAACACAATTTAAAAATTTTTAGAGCATTTAACTCCTATATCGAGGTAAAAAAAAACAGCATTAACCCGTTCAAATGCTGCATTAATATATGGAGGATTAAGGTATACCCTATAGACCTTCCTAATATATGACCTAATCACCTAATATATGAATGTATGCATAAATTTGTCATTGATAAATTACTTCATTGCTGAATACTAAATTGTTGAAAATTATAAAATAAAACTTCCCAGGTGAAATTGATAGATATTTATGATTAACAATCTTAATATTCAGCAGACAAAAAATACAGTTATATATTTCCGATGTATATTAATTTAGGATACTTAAAATTTGAATCACACATATACAGGGTGATTCATAAAAGATGGGCAGAACTTTAAGGGGTTATAGTACACTTAAAGACAAATAATATTAAATAGGAGACTAAGGGTCCCAGACGTATTCCCAAGGAGATAGGGGGCATTAAAGTTTAGGGTCCGAAATTTCAAATGATTATAAAACATGGAAAAATTGGTCGATTCGTTTGCGGTTTTTGCAAAAAATTTTCTTTATGCCAGTATTTTCTTGAAATAAAATTTTAAAGTTCAATTTCAAAAAATGCCGATAGGGGGCGCTTTAGACTTTGGAGTAACAAACAACTATTTTTTAACGTTATTTTTTGTATTTCTTTAAATGATTTCGAAAGCTTAGACTTAAACTTAAATTTTGATCTAAAAATCTGAGTCCTAACGAGTAGTTAAGTAGCGTAAACTGAAATTTGAAATTTGAAACCCTTCTCCCCCCAGAACAAAAATCAGTTATTCCCGATCTTTGTGTCGTAGATTAGGCTCTAACTACTGCCGCGTTTTGCTAAAATTATTCTTTATGTCAGTATTTTCTTGAAAATAAATTTTAAAGAAAATTTTCAAAAAATTCCGATAGAGGGCGCTTTAGACTTTGGAGTAACGAACAACTATTTTATACCGTTATTTTTTGTGTCTCATTAAATGCTTTCTAAAGCTTAGACTTAAATTTTCAGCCCAAAATCTGAATCGTTAGACGTGGTTAAGTTTCTGGGGAGAGGGGTTTGAAATTTCTACTCCTGAGCACAGTTCAGTTTACCATGTCCACACATTGTGTGCTGTGATACGAGGTAAAAAGACACAAATTAGGATTATGTTACCATAGCATATTTATTAACATGTAATCACAATAAATGTTCAAAATTGTGACCACCAGAGGTTATGCACGCAGAACAACGGCGACGAATGGAACGGCGAACATTCGCGAAAACATCAGGCTTTTCGAGCACTTCCCCTACAGCGGCGGAAAGTCTGGCGACCAGTTCCTCGGGGGATTCAATGGGTGTCTCATACATAAGAGCCTTCAATCGTCCCCAAAAAAAGAAATCGAGGGGTGAAAGATCTGGCGAGCGAGCAGGCCAAGCAACAGGACCACCTCGACCAATCCATCTGTTCGGAAATGTGATGTCCAGATAGTTGCGGACGTCTCGTACGTAATGGGCTGGCGCTCCATCGTGCTGGAACCACATGACCCGCCGGATGCGTGGAGGAACAACGTTTAACAGGTCTGGCAGCACATGTTGCAGAAATGTGAGGTATGTTTTACCGTTGAGGCGTTCAGGAAGAAGGTACGGTCCGATTAGGTGGTCTCCGAGGATTCCTGCCCAAACATTGATGGAAAAGCGTCTCTGATGAGCATGTGGATACGTAGCATGTGGATTGACATCCGCCCATACATGTGCATTGTGTGTGTTAAATGTACCTTCACGTGTGAAGGTACATTCATCGGTGAAAAGCACAGTTCGTCCAAAATGTGGATTTAGCGCGTTCTGCTGCAGAAACCAGCGGGCGAATTCAATACGATTTGGATAATCCCCTGGAGACAGTTTCTGGACTCGTTGCACATGAAACGGGAGCAAATGTTCATCCTTCAGTACCCTCCAAGTCGTGGACTGTGAGGTATCCACCTGGCTAGCCACTGTTCGTGTACTTGTACTTGGCTGCGCCGCTACTACATCCAGAATGGCTTCTGCAACAACTACTGATTCGTCCTTTTTTGCACGACCTGCATTCGACCGGGAAGCGAGAAATGATCCCGTCTCACACAACTGTCTGTGCAAGCGCTCGAAAGTTTTGCGGTTAGGCAACCGCCTGTTAGGAAATCGCTCTCCGTACATTCGTTGTGCCTCTGCACCATTTCCATCTGCCGCTCCGTAAATTAAATGCATCTCAGCCTTTTCCTTATTCGTGAAGGGCACCATCTTCCGATTCATTACTACAGCGACTTACACTTGACTCACCGTTCAGTGGTTTTTATGCCTGAATCGTGTCGAAATTTTGCATACGTGTTCTTCTTCTTCCCCATTTGACATTTGCATACTTTCTGTTTCCTTCTTCACCCGGTGACTAGCGTCAGGAATGGAGCTTTAACGTTTGCATGAGCGACGTTTCCAACTGTGCCAGTGCCTTTATGAGTGAATTCCGACTATGCAGTCCTTGACGAAAGTTGTATTTTTGCCTCGTATCACAGCACAGAATCGTTGGGCATGGTTAAGTAGTGCAAACTGAACTATGTTCAGAAGTTGAAATTTGAACCCCCTCCCCTCGCTACTGAACCACGCTCAGCGATTCAGATTTTGAGCTGAAAATTTAAGTTTAAGTCTAAGCTTTAGAAAGCATTTAATGAGACACAAAAAATAACGGTATAAAATAGTTGTTCGTTACTCCAAAGTCTAAAGCGCCCTCTATCGGAATTTTTTGAAAATTTTCTTTAAAATTTATTTTCAAGAAAATACTGACATAAAGAATAATTTTAGCAAAACGCGGCAGTAGTTAGAGCCTAATCTACGACACAAAGATCGGGAATAACTGATTTTTGTTCTGGGGGGAGAAGGGTTTCAAATTTCAAATTTCAGTTTACGCTACTTAACTACTCGTTAGGATTCAGATTTTTAGATCAAAATTTAAGTTTAAGTCTAAGCTTTCGAAATCATTTAAAGAAATACAAAAAATAACGTTAAAAAATAGTTGTTTGTTACTCCAAAGTCTAAAGCGCCCCCTATCGGCATTTTTTGAAATTGAACTTTAAAATTTTATTTCAAGAAAATACTGGCATAAAGAAAATTTTTTGCAAAAACCGCAAACGAATCGACTAATTTTTCCATGTTTTATAATCATTTGAAATTTCGGACCCTAAACTTTAATGCCCCCTATCTCCTTGGGAATACGTCTGGGACCCTTAGTCTCCTATTTAATATTATTTGTCTTTAAGTGTACTATAACCCCTTAAAGTTCTGCCCATCTTTTATGAATCACCCTGTATAATTAGTTTCACGAACTATCAGAACATTATTCCATAATTAATTCTTAATGATGTCAGTATGTTTAATTATATATTTATTATATTCAGAAATTTCAGTAAACTTAAAAGACCTTATAGTAATTTTTTACTATCGATATCCAGTAATTACGTCTAATAGGAATAAATTATATTTAGCTTTTGATTTTTCTGATATTTTTAAAATGTATTTTTTATACAGCGTCGCGTAATACTGCTATCATGGTAATCTGCGTGATATAAATATTTGATGCACTGATACGTAATGTTTTATAACATTACATACTTTCATCAAAATGACATTAATTTCAATGTAACATTGTAAGAATTCTATTAAAAAATGTAACTTCTGTGTCTAATGCTTTAGGAAACTATTTCATACACGGACGAACACATTCAATTAATAAATGGTAGAAAACTAGCAGAAATAATAGTTAAATAATGTAGAAAATTGTTTAAAAATCATTAATAATATATTGATACTTTATACATGAAGAATTTGTTAAACTTTCATAAAATTATTTTCAATCCTAGACTATGCATTTATTTTTTTCAAAACGTAAAAATATGAAAAATATTGAAAACGATTTTTATGTTTATTTTTAATACCTATATAAAAAAGGATTTTGATATAAAATATCTAAATTGTGTCTAATGTAATTTTAATCTTTATTAGTTATAAAACAAATGGTTTAGGGAATAGGCTAGAGAATTCTTTTCTTGTTATTTGAAATCAATAGTAATAAAAAAGAAAATCAATTGAAAATAATATTTTAAATGTAATTTTCAAAATTGAATTCCATCCATTTTTAAACTATTCTCAATCCGTAACCGCTATGTCACTGTGGTTTTAGTTATAAATTTTAGGTACTTCCTGGCACAGCGTCTAAATGAAATTTTGAATCAATGCATTACTAATGCAATTTGTGTGTTTTGCTTATAGACATTATGATTATTTTTATAATAAGGTATTACACCTAATAATGCGTTTGAAAAAAATTGCGTTTTAAATTTTTTTATTTTATTTTTCTCTTTTTTTTTTACTTTATATATGTTTAATAATAACATACCTAATTACAGTACGCTATTTATTATTTTTGTCGTATATAGAATCACCATAAAAAAAGTCTCCCTTCAGTTGTTAAAATCTCTAAAACAAAAAATGGAATCTTTAAAATGTATGGCACTAATATATAATTTTTTTATACAGTTTTAATACATATGCATAAATTATACGTATTTATACTTTTAAGTTCAACAGTTTTATTAATTCTCTATTTTATCGAGTGGAATATATAATTTCAGGAGTTCTGGTCTAATTCTGCGTAAAGAAAAGAAATAAAATAATATTTATAAAATTTTAGATAAACGAATTTGTTAAGGAAAACATCCTATCACATAAAAACATAATTAAAAAAAAAGTCTCTTTAAGTGGGAATTTTTTTGTTGTTGTTTTTATTCATCGAAGTTGCAGTTTCTTATCAAGATGATGAATGGTAATCCCATTCGCAATCTAATATATTCAAGCTTATCTTGGGCAGATTGTAAAAGCGATGACGAAGGAGAAAATTAATTTTCTATTCAGAAATCGCAATCTCCATGTAACTACCTGCAGATAATGTAACGTATTTTTTTTTCTGAATCTTCTTTTCAAATGAAGCTATTTAATCTCTCAAATCGATTACTTTATCTGTAACATTATGGCCGGTTTATATTTTTTAAATAAAATCAGAACTTTTAACAAACATTTAAGTTAAAATACTGTAGAAATGAACTCCAAATAAATATTTAAATAAGTAATGAATTAACGATATTTAGTAGTGACCGTAATTTCACTTTAAAAGATATAATTCATTAAGGAAAGAAGTAAATAAAAGAAAATATTCCATATCATGTGCGTTTTCTTTAAATATAATATAAAAACTATTCAGTATTGATCTTATTAAAATGCATGCAAGTTATTTGTTAAATACCGGCTGCATTTAAGAGGAAAGAAAGTTTATCTGTCAATTAATACGAATGAAAAGAAAAATATACAGAATTGAACGTTATCTTTACAAAGTAATTTAGAGAGTTCATAATTTTTTTAAATAGCCTGACGAGGTACAATTAACTCATAAAATTTGTTATTACAAAATAAATTGAATTTGTTTTTCTTATGTGTCAAAGTGCATTTAAAATCTCAAATACCATGAAATTATTCTTTCCACAATCTTACTCATTTATATATTATTTTTATTTAATTAGTCTGAATGGGAATACAGTATAATTTTATCAGCTTGATGTATCAAGAATAAAGGAAATCCGAGCGATGCTTGTAACATTAGTTCTACCTACACTGTAAAAAAAATTTGGTCAACAATTACGGTACATATACTGGCAACTTTGTGACCAGTATCTATACCGTAATTTAACAGGTCGGCATACGTACCGTAAAATATTTATAGTACATGTACCGACTGCACTCCCCCCTCTCCTCAGGCCTGCACGCATTATGTAACAAGAGCAAGAGCATCACTTCAGAGGTTGACGTACACCGAGGTGGGGCTATCAGCTTTTTCCTTACTGAAAAATAAATATTTTACTGTATAAATAGCTATTTTTTACTGAAAAACAATCATTTTACGGTATAAATAACTTTTATAATCGAAATGGCACATATACGGTTTTTTACGCTTAATATACCTTTGAAGTACGGTACTCATACCGCAAAGAGTGAAAACGGTACAAGTACCGTTAATTTACGGTACATCTACGGTACATCATCAATTTTACTAAATTGTTTACTGTGTAATTAAAATAAAAACAAATTACCTTTTTACTTATCACATGCTTTCTTTTATCTTTCAATTATGTATGTATGCGGCAATCAAATCTTGTCATTCATTTTGCACTAACTTCCTGTTGACATACAGCATCAAAATTTGAAATACTATATGTGTATTCCTGAGGGCAGTACATGAATTGGACATTTTTTTTTATTCAATACCTAACGGGTTGGGGGACGTCGGCCATAAACTTGCATATTCCATATAGAAATAACGTTGCAATTGTTTAATATTAATTGAAAAAAAAATCTCCTTTGTTGCAACATTCATCCATTTTTGTCCCATTGTTGCCTGCATTATTACAACGTGAACATTTATATAAAATATATACGAATGTGTAGTGTATGTATTGATGAATACATATGAATACAATGAGTATTTGCTGAAAGGTAGTAATGACAGGGTTACCGCAATAGCGTCAAATTTCGGCCAACTTGGCGATAGCTGATAATTTGGCTAAATTTCCATTTAAATCCATTAATCTTCCATATTCTTCTTGCATTGGCATAGCCGAATATTTTCAATAAAGTGCCATAAGACAAAAAATAATAAATTAATAAGACAAAAAAAAAATAAGAAAACATTTTTTTTTAAAAGGCATATTAATACCTATTAGAATGTACCTTATAAATATGTAGAATTTTTATTTCATGAGAGGTCATATGAAAATGGAACATAACATTTTAAAGTTTGCTTCAAATCAAAATGGGCCGGTGTGGAAAAGTTGCTATATCACATCCCCATTTTTAATATAAAATACATTTGAAAAATATTAATATAGTACTGTCCCAAAGTGATTAAATATTTAGTAGAAACGTGAAAGTTGTGCCAATGGAGTGTTAATCACCCCATTTCGTTATCAAATATTTAAACTACTCAAATATTAATATTTTAATTTAATTTAAAGGTATGATCGTTTACTTATTATTATTATATATTTATAGTAAAAATTTGTAATATTTATATGAAATTCAGATTCTTTATACTGCCCCAACAACTTCAAAATTTTGAAAAAATATATATATGTCTATATATAAATTGGGCATTTGTAAAGCATAATCAAAACAACAAAATTGTCATATATTTTTTACTTAAACTTTGTAAGAAAATATTATTTGAAATTATCCATAAAGATCAACAATGATAATCTAAAAATAATTAAAAATTACAATTCACAAGCAGTAAAATTACCCTTTTATTGTAGTAGTCCATACACTGTTTTGGTTTCAAAAACTGTTGTAAAACTATATTCTTAATAATAATTTACTATCTTAAAATACTATAACATTCTAAGAAGTATAAATGAAATAAAATGGCGAAATATTTCACATAAAATTTTAATAGAATGTTCTCCCTGAAAAATATCCTTTTCTAACAGGACTGCCAACATCTATGCTTTTTTAAATCATATAAACGTGTTTTGAAACACAAAATTTATTTAATATAATTTATGATAAATTTATTTAATGATATGTTATACAATACATTTTGTCATTCATGGCGTAAAAGTTCTGGTTCGAATATGTTTATTTGAATTTAAATAGGCTTAGAAGTTGGCAGCAACGTTCTAAATTATTGACGCTACAAACACAAAAAAGTCCTTCCGGCCTGTACCGGGAGGAAAAGGTAGCTTTCCTATATCTTCGTTTTAAAATTTTAGCTAATGTTACACGAAAACAGCAAGCTAAAATGCAAAGAAACGGTTACAAAGGATTCGTTAATACTGAATTTGAATAAGAAATTCGCCAAATTATTGAGCAATAGCCAAATTGGCTTCATTTATGAAGACTTATTTTGGTCGCCAAATTTGGCATATTTCGCCAAATGTCGCCAATTTTGGCCAGAATTTGGCGCTAACGGATATGAATATATAGTTTTAAGCGTATGATTGGGAAAATTATTACAACAATGAAAGAAAATAATTTGCGAGTAATCGCGTTAATGTGCTGTTTTGTTTCAAAATGTCAGCCACCCTAGAATTTCAAACTGCTCTATCTCAGCCATTTTTTAAGATAGCGGTAGACCAAAAAATGCTCTGCAATCCTTGTATCAAGGCCTAACAGGTAATTAAAGAATAAATTTGAATATTTATTTTTTTTGTATATTTATTTTAGTTTTAAATTTTTAAATGGCCGCCAACTTGAAACAAAATGGCGGACCGAGCTGGCCAACGAACTCGGTCGAGACATTAGTGACCTTAATACACACAATTAGTTTCATCAAAATCGATTCATAAATACGGGCGTTATCGTATGACATAGGTCAGATATATATATATATATATATATATATATATATATAACGGTTGCAATAGGTAGATTTCAATACAAAAAAGTCCTTCCGGCCTGTACCGGGAGAAAAGGTAGCTTTCCTATATCTTCGTTTTAAAATTTTAGCTAATGTTACACGAAAACAGCAAGTTAAAATGCAAAGAAAACGATTACAAAGGATTCGTTAATACTGAATCTGAATAAGAAATTCGCCAAATTATTGAGCAATAGCCAAATTGGCTTCATTTATGAAGACTTATTTTGTTGCCAAATTTAGCGATATTTCGCCAAATGTCGCCAAGTTTGGCGAGAATTTGGCGCTAACGGATATGAATATATAGTTTTATGCGTATGATTGTGAAATGATTACAACAATGAAAATTTTTGTAATGTGCTGTCTTGTTTCAAAATGTCAGCCACCCTAGAATTTAAACCTGCTCTATCTCAGCCATTTTTTAAGATAGAGATAAACCAAAAAATGCTCTGGAATCCTCGTATCAAGGCCTAACACTTAATTAAAAAATAAATTTAAATTTTTAAATTTTGTATATTTATTTTAGTTTTAAATTTTTAAATGGCCGCCATCTTGAAACAAAATGGCGGACCAAGCTGGCCAACGAACTCGGTTGAGACATTGGTGAGCTTAATACACATAATTAGTTTCATCAAAATTTATTTATAAATACGACCGTTATCGTATGACATATTTCAGATATATATATATATATATGGATATGTATATATATATATATATATATATATATATATATATATATATAAATCAACATTTGAACGGAGGGCGGTTTTGGGGTCTGGGGGTCATGATCGGTGAAAATATATCGAAATTTTCCGGAACTGCTTTCCTCCGAACGGCTGCAATAGGTAGCTTTATACTTTTTTTGTATTGAAAGCTACCTAAAATACACGCATTTTAGCTTATTTTTTAAAAAGATTCCTACATATTAAATATAGGAAAAATCAAACATATTGCATATCCATGTTTGCCGATTTTCTGTTAAATGATCCCAATATATTAAAGTTTTCTTGTGACTAATAGTTTAATGTTTGCACCTGTATTTACATTAAATCATTTTTCAGAAAATTCTAAAACTTACTGAGATAAAAATAACGATCGTAGTTATACTATATTACAATAAGGCTTTAAATGATGAAACATCAAATAAAATTAAATTTAAATGAAGTATTCATCAGTAAATATGTTTAATCTCTCAAATCGATTACTTCAACTGAAACATTGGATAAAATTAAACTTTGAATAAAATGACCACTTTGATATTCATAAATAGATTTTTCTAAAATATTGAAAACGTATTTCTCCGTTTTTCAATCCGAAGTATATTTCTCGAGTCATTCGACCTTTTCCAATCTTTTCAATGAAAACGATTCCCACTGCACTTTACTCGATTACAGCGCCATCTACGATTTTCCGAATAAAATGTTAAATACAAAAGTTACGTATTTTTTCCCCGTAGAATCCGAATATGCAAATAAAAGGGGGTTATCATTTAAGACTTCCCTTTTCCTCCACACGGGGCAGAGTTAGTGGGCAACTTTGATACCCCTAAATAGATTTTTCAAAAATATTGAACACATATTTTCCGTTTTTCAATGAGATGTATAGTATGCTCTAGTTATTGTACCGTTTCCAGATTTTTAGAAAACCGTGTATTGTATATATACTACATTATGTATTCTTTAACGGGTAAAACTTTAAAGTGTGTACATTTAGTTTTTAATGAAATTCATACTCTGAAACTTTGCATTAAAATTTCTTCATTCATCGAGATGTCACATATGCTCCTAATATGTTGTTAATTAAGATTCGAAATGGTCATTATTTTTAAAATACTACACAAATATTTTCTTTTCTCTTTTTTTCTTTTTTGTTGTGACAAGTCTGTTTTTTTTATTTGAACAATTTGAAATTAATTGAAATTATCTGTTAAAAAAATTATTGTATTTTGTATGTATTAAATTTTTCTTTGTTTGCAGTTCATTAGATATTCCGCAAAACTTTATCATGCATTACTCTTTATCTTACAATTTTCTAATTATGAACACGAAATTGTAATATTAAAATTCTTAATAACCATAATCAATTCATTATTAGACTAATTCTTTTCTTGTTTATTTTTTCTTTTAGCAGATAACATTGTTAATTTAGAAATCAATGTTTTTATTGTATTTTCTAAGTTATTTTTACATCTTTTCATTCGACTTCTTTGATTAAAAAAAATATATACATATTTATTTTCTTAATTCAATCGAAACTGTGATTACTTCAAAATTCTTTGAATATATTGCCTTAATTAATGATGTCTTTTAAACATAATAAATATAATTTAATGTTCTTCAATTTACATTTATAGTTGTAAGTCTATTTTTTTATATTTGTTTGAAATGTTCATTATTTCCTTCTGTTCAAGTTATTTGACTAAAGAAGAATGTCACTTGAATTTTATAATGCAATATATTGATTAATTAGATAAACTTATTTTAATTTAATTTATAATTGTAAGGATTTAAATATCTTTTATTCTATATTCGTGTTAAGAAATACTATAGTTTTCTCCACCATTCCTAGAATGTTTTCTGTGCAATGTAGTACATATTAACTATTTCGTTGTCATGATATTAGTTAAACGAAATGCGTTTATCAGAGCTATGAAATATGTGTTAAATGAATTCAATAACGTATATTTTCTTATATTTATTTTGAAATGTTTTTTTTAATTTATGTAGATAACATTTTTATTTAACTTATTATATTTTTAATGAATCAGAGTAATTTAGAAATGTTTTTTTTTCAACCTACATTGAAAGAGGCTTTTTAATTGCACAATGCCTTAGACTGTTGTTATATTAATTAAAGTTTCAAAATAAACGTTAAATTTAATTATGTGTTTGGTTTTAATTAAAAACACATAAATCGTTAAATTTCACTTTGTTATAAATAATAATGCTTTGTACTTTAATGTCTAATTTTAAATATAAATTATGGCCTTATATTTTTTTAAATTACGAATTATGTACATTCATTGGTGAAACTTACATTAAAAAACAGGATATTTTGAAAACAGAGATAATATTTGCTATAAACGGGACCAGTGGTGTTTTCATTATACTTTTCAGAATACAAAACGTACCTTTATAAATATGTAGAGAAAAAATATTAATTTCAAATTGATTTTTTTTTTTTAATCAGGATATCAGAAAACATAAAATTTTAAAAGGCCACATTTTAAAAATTAAAATTAGAATTGAATTTCAACAGAGAAAAAAAGAAATGTGAAAGTTGTACAGTTTTCTGAAATGTGCTTAAATAGAGTAATTAAGGAAATGACTGAAATAATTTCTAATGAGGTAACCTACGGGAACTGACGCCAACTGTTTCTTTCTTTTAGAAAACAATGTCTCAGTCAACGCCTATGTCAGGAAATGTCATTCATACTTTTTTTTTTACTTTAATTATAATCCCCATTTCTATTACGTTTTCTCATAATCTTTGATATTATATATTAAAAGTATTATATCTATATCTTTATTTATATATCTATCTATCTATTTATCTCTCTCTCTCTCTCTCTCTCTCTCTCTCTATATATATATATATATATATATATATATATATATATATATATATATACTCGTATGGGTGTATATGTATGGGTGTGAAGAGCTGGTATTAATAACATAGTTTTTAAAAATATTTTAAATACCATTTACCAAAAATTACACAGTTTATTCATTTAATGTACATTGACTTTGAAATACTCGTAATAAATTAAGACTTTTTACAATAAAATTTATTCGTAATTTTATAGTAAAAATACAGTAAAAAATATATAGTAGGAAAAGTATTCGGAAATTTATACAGAGAGATTGGTTAAAAATAGGAAGACTTTTTACTCTCTCTCTATATATATGCTTAATCTGTACATTGTATGCTTATGCATTGTATGTCTGTAATGTATGCTTAATCTGTTCATTTATTTTTTGCATCAAGATACAGGCATCCACACATGTAGATCAGAATATTAATTTGTATGCAAAATACATAAACCGTCCTGTATAATTCAAGAAATTTCGTCTTTTAATCTTTGGTAACTCACCGAAAACGAAAAATCATGCATCAAGCATAGATTATGAAACACTTTCCAACACACCCTGAAAACTGTAACGAAACTTCACCGTTAAATAAGGTGAAAGAAGATATGTAAGTAAACAGTTTAGAAAACACATAACACATTGAAAAATACAGTTTTCGAAATTACCTTCCAGTGTCAAAAAAGTAGTCGAATTATTTTGTGCAGCCCTTTATATGATCAATAAATGTGGATATATAGTATGATAAAATTTAGTTCAGTTAGAATATTCACATTTAGCAATTTTCGCCAATCGCTGGAAATGCACTCGAAATCTTTTGTACAGCCCTGTATATTATCTGAAGACTTTTGTACACACCACCTATTAAGTTAAAGGCCACTTAAAACTCACTTGCAGCAATTACCAAACGTAAACGACAATGTATCTTTATTTCGTATCCCTGTATATGAATTTATTTATATTCCACAAACTTCTATTAGTTTACTAAATATAGTTCAGCAGGAAAATGCGTAAGCACAATTAAAAACTACCCTTAAGCAATTCACTCCCATAGTCGGTAGTACTTACGGATTTCCTTGTGTAGCCCTGTATATGGTCAACCGAGTTTATAAACACACACGTACTATGAAAAAAAAATGCAAACCAATGTTGAAAACGCTCTTATCACACATAGACGGTAAATATCGCACATGTACTTTAACCAATATCTTTTGTGTGTCCCTGTAAATAAACGCAATGCACACAAGAGAGCAATTTATAGTGCACCACAGCAATACATATAATTTTCATCATGTTTTAAAAAGTGAAATATCACTAAATTACACTGACGACGATTTTTTCCCCATATAACGATGTGTAAAAGATATATTTTGTTTAACCCTGTAAATGAATAATAAATGCTTTGGACCCCATATTCTACAAAAAGCATGTTTTAATGCGCTTCATAATTATATATCAATTTCATTATGTTAAATGACGTAGCGTCATCAAAATACGCTTGAACCAATTATTCCCCATTGACTGTAATGTAACACAATACTTTTGACTGTCCCTGTAAAAAATCTATAAGTGTTACACACGTCTGTTGAAATAGGGAACATGCTATATTAAACGACAATAACATACAAAAATTTCAGAACAATCGGAGCATATTTACGGTAGTTAGAGCACGGACAGACGGACAGACGGCAGACGGCAGACAAACTAAAGTCATAAACCCTTTTCAACAAGGTTGGAAAGTGTTTAAAAAATTACAAATCTAAAAGCTTCAAATCAGGGAACCCAATATTAAACCCAATATTATTCCGCCTACTAGTTTTTTAGTTATGCTCTAAAATCTATCCATATTACAATTTGTTTTACGACGATTAAAAAAGAAATTGACCCTAGGAGTTCCAAAATTTAAACCTCCATATTTCCCAAACTATATGACAGATGAATTTTACATTTGGCATCATAATGTAAACTTTACCGAAATGGCCAAATATAATGTTAAACTTAGGTTTTCATATTGAAAATTTCAGAGTTTGGTTCAGTGGTTGCCTATTTTTTAATACACATTTAAAGAAAACCATGTCCTATCTCTGACCGTTTCTGAATTCAATAGGTGGATCGAAAAAAATGCACCAAACATGCGTCGCCTGCACAAACAATGATGTGTGTAAAACCTATACTCAAAATAAGCACATATTTGAAAAGAGCATATAAATTCCTATAAATTGACACCATTCACATTAGGACATCTGAATTTAACGACGAGCTACAGGCGCTGAAACATTGGGGAAGGGCAAAAGCAAATTCACGCCAAAATCTTTAAACGGTAAATACATTTCGAGTTACAATCAGTCAAATTTATCAGGTCCATTCTGAATAAGCCAACAATAGACAAAATCAGTGTTCTACAACAGAGGAATGTTTGCATTTTAGTTGAACTACATCACTGAAATCACTCGGGATGTCATATTAAATTTACACAGTTGTCGTTGATATGGACGTAAGCCTACACAAAATCAGTTTGTAAGGGCGAAACCCATCTTTACAGACGCTATTCAGCTTATTGGCTTGGAGTGTTTGGCGAACGCTTGACAATTCCAAATGTATTCCAATAAAACTGATTATCTAGGTGGCCAAGATACTGGCCACATTCGAAGAATCCATCGCGGACACTGCTGAGTCAGTAATTCCCGTACCGTAGTTGAAGAAAATGCAAGAGCCCATGGTGTTCAAAAATGATTACCGCTTGTTGGGGTGCATAAATGACAGCAAGTGACGTTTTCGATAATCCAAAATATATTGCTTATGTGATGATCCTGGAATACCTTTGGACATATCAAGCGATAGCCAGCCACTAAAAGCTAGGCATTTAAGCTGAACTTCGTCTAGAAAGATGCATTTTGCTTTTCCAAATGGATTTTTGTTGGGCGTAATGCTCTAAATTTCAATTTTGTAAATTTAAAATGCCATCCCAAGTGCTTTCAGTGATGTATTTCAAATAAAACGCTACATTTATCCTGAAATAGAACACCCATATGATTTTATTGTAGGTTTTTTTCGACAGCAGATAGAATGGAGAAGATTTCGGTGGAATCGATTGATTGTAACTAGTGTGATATTACCAGTTAAAATTTGGCGACAATTTGATTTTGCCCTTCGCCAAAGTTTTTGCGCTTGTAACTCAACTTAAATCCAATTTTCCTGAAAGGAATAAGGCCACCTTATATGAACTTTTTAGCTCTTTCAATGTAGATGCTTATTTTGTGCTTACATTTTGCAGAAACAATCACAAATTTGGGTTTTTTCAGATTTGGCGCATTTCCTTCTATCTATCATAACTCGGAAACGGTTAGATATAGGACAGGGTTTCTGCGTTATTTTATGAATCTCATATCACCCTTTTCGTTTGTCAGATTACGTTAAATTCAATATATATATATATATATATATATAGACAGACTGATAAATAGATAGATAAATAGATATCTAAGTAAATATCCTAATATACTAATTTGAAAATGAAATGTAAACCAAAAATATTTGAAAGACTTTACAAATTACTTTGAAATTACAAATTACTTTGATTAAATTTTATTCTAAATTTTTTCTTAACAATTAATTCAAGTTTCAGCCTAAAGAAATATACCGTACAATTTTCGTATTAAAGGGATAATTTGAAAACACATTTAAACAAATGTGAAGAATGTTAAAGAAGGAAAAAAAATATGAGAAAATATATTTTTTAAATCTTGTAATTTATTTGTACAGTTAAAATAAAAAAAATATCCATTTAATCATTAACGTTTTTTTAGCCTAAAGGCTATATAAAGTTGTAATCTAATTTTGAAAGCTTTCATTTGGAGTCACTACAAAAAGCTTTCCTTAATTGATATCAGCTTTTGCGAAATCTTTTGAAATTTGTATAATTTCTTCAGAAAAATAAATACTTCTTTCTGGAAGTTTTTGTAACTGAAGAAATAATATACCTTAAAGTATTTCAATTAATTCTGTTATAAAAGTGCGAATCCTTTAAATACTTTCAACATGTGAATGTTAAAATTTAAAATTAATGTGTTTTAAATAAATTAGATTATGCAACAAAGTTAAAAAAAATTTCTAAATTATTTTATTTGTATTCATAGAAAAAATTTACAATAAAAAAATACATTTCACGAATATTTTATACCAAATGTATGTTAATAATTTCATAAGATTTTCTTTTAATTTTTGAACGACACTGGAATTAACGACAATGGTATATCAATCTAGAAAATATATTGTAATGTAAAATAAAATTTTAAATAATTTCTTCCCAGCTACCCACGATTTCGAAAACTGTTCTTTTTATTTAAAAACCTCCGAAACCTGTAAATATTTTTTAGGTTTAAAGAAGAATTTATAAAATCAAAATTTATTTTCCTGCCAATGATTTTCGGAAATGTTAACGATAACTTTCAATTAAATAATTTCTTGATAAACAAACATGGTTTACAGGCAAAGATATATATTTACAGTATTAACATTGGCATTAAATTGATATTATTCTGGTACTCTTGCATGTTAAAATTAAGATTAATGCATTAAAAAACTACTCAGGAATGTTTACAAAATTTAGTGACAAAACAATCTATTTTTCTTATAAATATCACTTTAAATCTCAAAAAATATATTTGTTTATGAGGTTTCTAAAGAAAAAGAGCGCTTCTCGGAATTTTGGTGAACTCGGAAGTACTGTATATTTTTGTACTTGTGTATATTATACCTACAAAAAATAACTTTTCAAAAGTAAAAAAACAGCCAAGCTTAAAAAAACCCGAAAGTTGTGACTAAAAAATGGTGAGATATCAAATTTCCAAGCTTTTATTATAAAAACTTATTTAACTTTTTTCCATTAAATAAATTATCATATATATAAGTCTTTCCATATTATACACAAAATTCTAAGCACCCTTATCCGTAGTTAAAATCCGAAGTTCAAAATTGTAACTTAAGCAAATATTTTAAGCGTTTCGTTTATGGACTTGTATGTTCTGAAATTTGTGTCTTAAAATAATCTTAAGGATTCATCTTATATTTTATTTTTTAGAGTAATTAATCATTTCAAAGTAGTAAAAATCAATTTATCAAAATATCAGTCTTCCTCAATTTATCTGTCCGTAGTTAAAATCTGAAGTTTGACATTGTTATAAACATATTACATTGCAAACATATTACGCTTTTACTTTGAAATTTGGGTGCTTAGAAATATGGAAAGATGGCCGCCAAGCCCATCATGCATAATTTGAAAAAAATTGAATTTTCAGAAACACGTTAGGATGTATTTAGTACAGGAGAAAACGATTTCTATTAACATATACGTAAGCACTCGACATATACAGGTGGTTATCAAAATAATGGAAACACTTGTGAATGAAAGGGACATTTAAGAATTCCCTTCGTAAGCATTAAAATATAATCTTAGCTACCAGATTTTTTTTAATATAAAAAGTACATGTATTAGGTAGTATGAGAGAGCTCTAGAAGAGTTGTCTACGTTTTGATTTTTTTTTTGTCAGAAGCGTAAAATGTCAGACCTCACAGATTTTCAAAGAGGTCAAATTGTAGGAGCCCGACTAGCTGGAGCAACGGTGACCGAAACATCCCAGCTTATAGGCATTTCTAGAGGTACGGTGTCTAAAGTCATGACAGCATACACACAGCGCGGAAAGACAAGCTCAGCAAAGCAAAATAGTGGACGGAAGGAGAAGCTGAGTGAAAGAGACCGACGGGTATTGAAGCGGATTGTAATGTCTAAAAAGAAAACAACTGCAGCCAAAGTGACCGCAGAGCTCAATCAGCATCTGGATTCTCCAGTGTCAACAATTACAGTTCGGAGATACCTTCATAAAGAGAACATTTACGGCAGAACAGCAATTCCCAAGCCACTTGTCACAGATGCTAATGCCAAACGTCGTGTAGAGTGGTGCCACAACCACAAAACCTGGTCGATTGATAAGTGGAAGACTGTTATATGGTCAGACGAATCATCTTTCACACTTTTCCCCACAACAGGACGGGTACATGTCTGGAGAACACCTACACAAGCGTATGATCCTGATTGCCTCCGTTCAACCGTCAAGCATGGAGGTGGATCGGTCATGGTATGGGCAGCCGTGTCATGGTTTTCTGCTGGTCCAATCGTAACCCTGAAAGGAAGAATCACTGGGGAGAAGTATAGAGAAGTTTTAGCTGACCAGGTCCATCCCATGATGCAAATTTTGTTTCCTGCAGGAGATGGAATTTTCCAGGATGATAATGCCCCTATTCATGCAGCCAGAGTTGTCCAATCATGGTTTGATGAACATGAGGATGAGGTGGAACATCTACCTTGGCCCGCACAGTCCCCAGACCTCAACATAATCGAACCGTTGTGGTCTATTTTAGAGCTTTCAATCCGGAATCGATATCCTCCACCGGCATCTCTCACGGAACTTTCACAATATCTCCATGAAGAATGGTACAATATTCCTCTAAACACTATTCAGAATTTGTATGATTCGATTCCCAGGCGAATCCAAGCTGTATTACATGCCAAAGGCGGTCCTACGCCATATTAATAAAGAATTCCTTCAAAATCTAGGGTGTTTCCATTATTTTGATAACCACCTGTATATATGATAACTTATTTAATGGAAAAAAGTTAAATAAGTACTATAATAAAAGTTTAAAAATTTGATATCTCACCATTTTTTAGCCACAACTTTCGTTTTTTTTTTTTTTTTAAGCTTGGCTGTTTTTTTACTTTTGAAAAGTTATTTTTTAAAGATATCATTTCTTTTTTTAAAAATAGATTATACATAATATAAATAATCTACTGTATGAAATTAACATGAGAATCTTATGTAAAATTACATTTTACTTTCAGTTATTGTTTAAAGGGTTAACTAGAAATACCAGTAGATTTTTCAATTAAACTAATTACACCCTTAAAAATAATATACTAAATGTGGCTTGTTATGATACTTGTTATCCTTCGTTAAAAAATATCACTGACTAATCCATGAGATGAGTAAAAATGGAATATGTACATAGCGCGTCAGCGCTGCTTTTGAAATCAAACGTGATATCATGCTCTTTTATTATTAGCATTAAATCCCATTGATTGGCGAATCTTTATAAAACGTAGTTAATGGTGAAAAGTAGCAAAATATCTTAGCAATTTCTTAGATTTGCATTATTTTATTCAATTAAACACTGTATTGTCACAATAAATTTAAATGGAAACTTAACTTCTAAAACAAAAGCAATTTAACAACTGTATTCCATTAATTTATAGAAAAATGATGTCAAAAGATCTCAGTCTGCGGACGAAATAACTTGTCCTTTACCGTGGTTTTATAGAAATAAATTAATCATATTCAATTCCTTTTCGAAAAGTTTGTTTACGTTTGGAAAGAAATTTTAAATGCCGATAACTCTTAATGTATACAATTTAGAAAGTACCACCTCTTCCCTCAAAATTAGTTTTTTTTAAAGATCTTTATAAAAATGTAAATTTTATATATATTAAAAGCATGAACACTACGTCTGATTACTTTATTTTACAATATTATAAGAACACACATTTTATCAGACAATTAAATACACTAAACCAACATGAGTGAAAAATTTACTTGCGCCAGGACTCAAACCTGGGACCTTCAATGTATTGTGCTAACGTTTTCCCACTAAGCCACCCAGATCGATATTCTAACAAGGCTTATTCCTGTTGGAAACAGTCCTCGGCCACAATTTGCAGTCACATTTAATCTTACTTATAATAAAATCCAAAGGCGAGAAAGTGTCTGTAACGGTACCGGGCTGTACCACTCTGGTCTGCGAGTCGATCGTAGTTAAACGCCATGTTAGGCTTAATGAAAAACATATACTAACATATGACAACTAAATGTTAATTTCTTCTACGTGAAATCATGTCTGTTCTTCATATTTTCACATATAACATGTATATCTTATCCAATTATAATGTATTGAATTCCAAATTAAAAATAAGCTGTTATAGACAACAGATTACTAAATATAAACAAACAAGCACTGTTGCCATTCGGAATTTCCGAATCGTGAAACAAATGAATGACTCTTTGAACGCTTCAGTAAAAAAATATAGGTTAATTATCTGATTGTGTTCTTAAAATATTCGTAAAAGCATATTAAATATTTTAATTTTGTTTAAAACCTTCAAAAACTATTTTTGCAGCCATCTTTCGTCAATTAATATAAACAATCGAACTTTGTTAAAAATACAAGTTAATATTTGCATTAATTAGCATATTAAAATTTAATGTGAATTTTTCAGAAATTACATTTCACTTTGCTAAATTATTATTATTATTATTTGAAAAAAAAAAAATGTGGCGAGTCATTCACTTTTGAGAATCATTCATCAAAATTATTTGTACTGTACAGATTGCCAATTGGCAACGTGTGTTTTACTGTTTTAACATCTTTGTTGATCTTTTAAATGCTGTTTTAAACACGCGGTTGTGGATCATTCGGGACTACAGCCGTGCAGCTATGGGTCTCAACCCCCCCACCCCCACCCCCCTTCAAAGTTCAAACATGCGGTGGATTTAAATCTGTTCAATCAAATCAGTTTTTATTGTTTTTTATATAGTTTAAAGATCGTTTTAGCGATGCCTGATGAAAATGATGAAACGCCGATTGAACGTAGATGGCGATTAATTAGAGAAAGACAGTCAAGGTGGTTTGCTTGGCAATCACAAGCAACATTGGACCGCATAAGGGAAGATGGCGCCATCTACTGGTACATAATGCAAACGAAGTTTGAAATTTTGTTTCCATCGTAAATAAAATTATTTTTTTCTTATGAAACGTAATTAAAATATAAGGAATAAATAGTACCGAGTAATTTCCATTTAATCTTGCTTATATAATCAAAAAATGAGCTATGTGGTGAGTCAAGCTCTTTAGAAACTCATTGATAACACTTTTTTTACAGAAAATTTCACTCATGCATTTTGTATTTATTTATTTATTTATTTATTTATTTATTTATTTTTTTTAATGTTTAATTTGAATGTTTTGTCCATTCGTTGAACTATTTCAAAAATTGAATATTGTGTCAATATCCAGTCATTTTTGACGGGGGGTATATACTAGTTGTCTGAAAAAATGTGTGTTCTTATAATTATGAAGTTTTATTTAAAAAAAAAATATCTTCAGAAAAAATGGCTGACTTGCAGATGACATTTGGTATGATTAACCCGTAACTGATTTGTGCTATTATAATACAGATGGTACACCGTCGTTGGCGGGGTTTTATCTCTGTTTTGGCATAATTTTTTAGTTGCCAAGTTAATTAACAGTTTTTGGCTAATTAAGGATAGAAATGTATTTATTTTTTCACTGTATTTTATAAAAGCACGTAGATTAGGTTATTACTAGTCCAAAAATGCAATCCTTTTTCATTTCTGCCCTATATTTAAATCTGTAGGTTGTTTGAAAAAAAAAGTTTGACAAAGTAAATAGTGATCATTTTAAGTAACTCGACGTTTTAAAAAAAAATCGATATCTCTGTTTATAAATCACTTATGAAGATGAGTTTGGTCTCAAATTGAAGAATTTTCTTCATTAGATTCTTTTAGTTTTCGTTTTTTTTTTCTATGACGCTTGGTTCATTTGATATCTGATATTTTAATCTGGCATGTTTGGTCGATTTAACATTGCGAAGTTGATTGCTGTAAGTAAGCAGTAGCGGTCTAAAGTCCAGTTCTTGGCGTTGTTTGTCTGCCGCTTTTTTTTTATAGCTTGGCTTGGCAGAGCGACCGCCCTTCTTGATTTTCGTAGATTAAGAAACATTTGTCTTTTATTACAGTGCAGCATTAATTAAAGGAATTTTAATATAATTGATTTTAGCATATACAATTTTTTTAATTATTATTTCACTCCTCCTAAAAAGGAGGTCTTATACCCTGTACAGCGAAAGGTACTTTAATAACATGTAAAATGGGAACGAGTATGTAGATTTTAATATAAGTTTTACCAAAAGTTTCACTTATCTCCAATTGTAATACATTGTAAAAAGGGACAAATGATTCACGAACTTACAAGGAGAGGACCAAGCTTGGTAACCACAGATTTTGATTATTTTTGTATATATTATAGGGTAGAAGACCCTTAGTCTCAGGTTCAACGAATTTTATACAACGCTTCTTAGTTCTCGAGAAATAGGGGGGGGGGGTCTAATGTTTAACACAACTGAAATACTTAATTTGTAACAAAACTACTACTCGTAGCTCAGTTGTTATTGCGCCTGCTCACTTGATCCGAGGGCCCGGGTTCGAAACTCAGACGAGCTACGTTTGTTTTTCACATTTTTTTTGTTTTATAAATATACTTGTAATTATAATTTAATAATATCAATTAAAAATTTTAATATCGTACATTAATTATAATGTTAACATATTTAAATTTAAATTTAAATTAAGAGGGTTTTTTTATGGATTTATTATTGACTAGTAAAAATTACAAAATCGTTACAAAATCATACCTTATTTTATTAATTAGAAATTAATTCAAAGCGCAGTCATACATATTACAAATTTAAAAATATTTAATATGCAAAAAAAAAATATGTTGTAATTTAATTCGTATGCTAAATCTTAATATAATTATGCTTCATACTTTAAAAACACAGTAATATTATCATCGCATTGACTTCTCTTGTTAAGGAAATATATAAATGATGTTTCTTTAAAATCACGAATTGACACAATTGTTCAATATCATTGCATCGATAAAGCCAATATGAAATACCCTATAAAACTGATAAAAAAATAACTGTTTAATGATGTTTTATACAACGATTTATTTACAAATAAGAAATAATTAGGTTAACATTATAATTATTGCACAATATTATAATTTTTAAATAATAATTACAAGTATATTTGTAAATTAAAAAAAACGTTGCTCGTCCCGGTTTTGAACCTGGGCCCTTGAATCAACTAGCAGTCGCCATAACAACTTAGCTGCGTTGTAACTTCGCTAAAAAGTAAGTATTTAAGTTATGTTAAATTATTAGATCCCCTATTTCTCGAGAACTAAGGAGCGTTGTATAATATCCTTTGAACCTGAGACTAAGGGGCTTCTACCCTACAAACTATATAACAATAATCAATATGTGTGATTACCAAGCTTTGTCCTCTCCTTGTAAGAATGTATAATATATTCACGAATTGAAAAAAACAAACAAAAAACTCATTCGAGTAACCTACGATTCCGAAAAGCGTTCTCTATCTTTGGAAACCGCTGAAACAAATATATTTGCCAGATTTATGAAAGAAAAATTAAAAAGAAAGTTTCCTTTGCTGTAAATTCTTCGAAATTCTTCGGAAATGCTTCCGTTATGTTTTTATAATGTATTAATCAGTTTTCTCAACCCGAAATACAGCTTTTTCAAATGCTATCAATTCTCAAGTAAAAATTTTCATATTCAAGAAACATGTTTTACAGACAAACATGATAAATTAACAACATTAACTTTAATATTAAAATTAATATTATTGTTTTTACTCTGTCATGTATAAATTAAACTATGCAGTCGCAAATACTTAATTGAGAATTGACAGCATAAAAAAAATGAATTTATGAATTGAACAATTTGATTATTATACTATGAAAACTATTCTGAAACGTTTCTTAAAATATGTGGCAGCGACAGAAATTTTGTTTTTATGTTTCGTTCATCTTACGAAATCCTATTAGTCCCACTTCGTTGTCTGTATGTCACAGAGCCGGTTCTCAGAAACTATATAAATTGGAGGCATGACATTTTATGTACTTATATCTGAATACGTACTATGAAGCTCAAAATCATAAAATCGTTACAGGTTATTGTTTTAGTTCGTGGTTACTTGATATTTTTCTAGTTTAACCAACGCCCCCTAGATAAGAAAGCCTTGACACTGGTCACTAAAACATCATACCAAGCAGGCAAAACAAAGAAAAAGATTCGAACAACTTGCATGATTCGATTTCATTGGCTCATAGAATTAATATGAGCCAATGAAATCGAAACATGCAATTTGTTCGAATTTTTTTCTTTATTTTGCCTGCTTGTATGACGTTTTCGTGACCAGTTTCAAGGCTTTCTTATCTAGGGGGCGTTGGTTTAACCCATTCGGGACCATGGGTCCATATATGCACCCTTAAAAAGATCATACATAATTTGTTTTAGGCACCAGTAAAAAATAAAAGTAATATTTGTTTTCTCTAATTAGAGCATTTTTGTGATAGGTAGCTTGTAAAGGTAGCTTTTTTTTTTTTAAAGTGGTGACAACCGAATAAAATTTGTGTAAAAGCCGCCGGAACATTTGTCAATTTATACTGTGCATAAACTATACTTCTAACTCGCATGTTTTCTGGAATAAACAAAATAAACCAAACATTTTATAAATGGTATTTATCTTCAAAACTATCTTGCAAGGAGTCTCGTTGGTTCAGTAGAAGTATGTTCCGTTTCCAAACGGAATTTGTGACGAAATTAATATTGCATGGAATTATACTGCTGAAAATGAAAACTAAATTAAGTACAGTGGAACCCCGATTTTACGTTTTTCACGGGACTAGCAGAAAAAGACGTACGAAACGGGAAAACGTAAAATCGGGGTTAAATACAGAAAACACTTCAAGAAAACAAATTATACTAAAATAAGCTTAGCAATACCATATAAGTATTTAAAAAATCTGTTTTTTTATTTTTTTTATTATTTTTTTAGTGTTTTTTTAATGTTTTTTTATTGCTTTTTCTTTTTAAGTGTAATTTTACATATACTATTTTCAATACATGCAAGTTTTTTCAAATATTTTTCTTAATTTTCATGTCCAGTTAATGACCATTGGGTCCAAAATTTCTTTAAAATTTTTAAACTCGCAATAGCCTTTGCCGATGAGGGCACGATGTCCTCTGGAACTTCATCAATATCGGAAATAGTCTTAATGTATGTGGTAGCGGTAACATCCTTATCGCAATCAATGTACTCATCAACATTGATGTCTGCAAGTATAAATTCATCCTTTTTTGTGTAGTCTTCCATAGAGAGCTCTTCCGGCGGCACTTCGCCATTGATTTCGGATTTTGAAAATTCTCCCTTCTAAAAAGCATTTGACATGCATTTTTCATCTACATTATTCCACGCCGATGAGATGAATTGAAGATCATCCAGCACATTTGGCTTTGTTTTCCAAGTATCTTGAAGTTCACCAGAATCAAATGAAAAAAGGCCTTTTTTACCAGTTGCTTTCTATAATGCATGTTGGAGGATCTGTTTATTCCCAAGTCACATGGCTGAAGTAAACTCTATACGCACATTCTTTAAATTCAGATTAACCCTTTAGCGGGTGGTGTCCACAAAAAAGGACACCTAATTTTAATTTCAAATCTGACAAACGGCACCAAGGATATTTAATTAATTTTTTTCCTTTTATAAAGTACGGGAATATAAACAAGTTTTTATTCTCTAATGAATTTTTTTTAAATTCTGGTGTCAGTCCATAATTTCATCATTTTAAAAACAGATTTACTCCGCGCCGGAAAGGGTTAACATGAGTGTACTGGTCTACGAATAAAATTATTTTTCGCTTTTGTCAGCTCATTTTTATATTCAATTTTCTTACAAAATCTTCAAAAAGATTTAGGATTATCCAAGTATTGTGGATGTCATTGTAATCTGTCGGCAAAGTTTTAATGTTTTTGAAGCATCGGGGCTTCTGGTACAGTTGGGTGGGGAAAATTCTATATGCACATTCTTTAAATTCAGATTAACCTGAGTGTACTGGTCTACAAGTAAAATTATTTTTCGCTTTTGTAAGCTTATTTTTATTTCCAATATTCTTACAAAATATTCAAAAAGATTTAGGATCATTCAAGCATTGTGGTTGGCATTGTACTCTGTCGTCAAACTTTTAATGTTTTGAAGCATCGGGGCTTCTTGGATTTTACCAATCACAAAGGGTGTTAGCTTCTCAGTTCCGTCTGCATTCGTAAATAACAAAACTGCTAATCACACTTTTGATAGTTTCCTACTGTGACACTTTTCTCCTTTCACGGTGTATGTTTTATCAGGGAAGAGATTAAAAAACATTCCGGTCTCATCTGCGTTAAAGATGTCTTTATCTGAGTAATTACACACAAGAGAAGGCAATTTTTTTCCATCCACTCCTCAACGACCGCAGTGTTTACTCCATCTGTCTCACCACAAATAAACTTGTAAGACAAATTATACCTCTTCTTGAATCGTTCGCACCAACCGTTGGATGCTGTTAAATTCTGCATTTCCAGTCGAGAAAAAATTTCAAGAGCCTTTTTTTACAAAATTGAGCCATTTATTGGAACCTTGGCTCCACGGGCTTGTTTAAACCACTCGTACAAAATATTTTCCAGTTCCTCAAAAGAAGAGGTTTTCAATGTTTTTCTTTTCTTTGACAAATTCAGATTTCAATTTTCAGATTTTAATTCCACAGCGACCTCTTGTTTTAGGATGGTTTTTAACGTGGAATAAGCGATACCGAAAGATTTTGAAAGATCCACATTAGTACCATTGGAAACTTTGGATTTTTTTAAACTTTCTGCATTTTCGGCAGCAGAGAAACATTTTCTTTTAGACATTTTACTTTTGACAGGCAATCAGCAAAAGAAAGCGACTTCACTGCGGATTGAATTGAATGAACGGATTGAATTGAAAATAAATCCTCCCCCCCACCGAAAACACGTGTCGCAGGTTTGGTCAAGTTATGATAGACGAATAATAGTTCATCGTTACTTTCTCACGGGAGTATTAATGGGGAGGCGAAGAACTGTTTTTTGTAACGAACAAACAGATGACCAAGTGGAAAGCCCTTTTGTTCTTTTAAAAAATTTTGCATGAGTGAAAGAAGATAAAATTTCCTTAGATACTTGGCCTAAAATGACTTACCAAGCGAGAAACGTTAAGAATAAATAACGTAGAATCGAGGCATTTTTAATGTTATCGGAATAGGAATTTTCTGGGACCGACGATAAATAACGTAAGAAGCGGAATAACGTACGAAACGGGTTACGTAAAATCGGGGTTCCACTGTATATCATAAAAACAAAATCTTTTTGCGTTTCGTTAATTTTGTTTTCTAACAGTTTCAAGGAATTAATTTTTCTCATCATTTTTTTTATTACTAATAAACTGTTACTTGTTTATCTTGTTCCTTATTATAGAATTCAACAACATCAAAGAGCCCTTGGCGCAGCTTGTCCCCAATGGGACCTTGTGCCATTAAACCTCATACAACCAACCAACCATCAACTAGCCCTCCGTGGCCGAGTGCTTAAGACACAATTCAATTATTCGCTGTAGACTGTAGGAGAGGCGACGGGTTCTACTCCCGTAAACACCTTTGCACACGCTTTGTGGAATTCCGTGCTGCAATTCTTCGGTGTTGTTATTTTCTTGTGTCTATCCTGTGCTCTTCAAGAAGATTTATGTAATGTGTCGAAGTCCTGTATGTGTGTTTCTGGAAATAAAAATATGTGGATCATTCGAGACAACAGCCTTGTGGCTTATAGGACTCAAAGCAACCTTACTTCAAATCAAATCAACAGCTTCAAATATCGTTATGCAGTTTCATATAGTAAGAATGTGTTTAATATAAGTATATATATATTTTGTTTTAAATGTGGGATGTTAAGTTATTAAGAATATTTACAGAATTATTAAGAAGTATTAAACAAACAAAGTGTGAAGGTATTGGATAAATTGTTCTTTTCACACTGTATTCCTAAACGATAATATATGAAAATTAATACCATATATTAAAAGTGTCTCTATATTTCAAATTTAATTTTGAGGCATCATTCAATTTTTTTATTAAAACAAATAATTAAAAATAAATATTTTTTCCATATTTGTAATTCAAAATTTACATATAATTTTTTTATTTAAATAAATTTATTTCAAATGAGACAAATAATTTTTTTCGCAGTGCACGTGCTTTTATTTATCTTCAAGAGTTTGGGAATGTGCGTTGATTAAGCAATATGAAAATATATATCAATAATTCGTTTGGTATAAATCTTTCAGAATTCCTAAGATATTTTTTTCAGTTAAAACTTTTTAAAATGAAGAATTATAGTTATTACTGGAATTTTACTTATGTATGTACTAGCTGATGACAATCCGCTTTGCAGTTTTTTTTTTTTTTGTACATCTGTGCAGTGTTTTTCCATATTTAATATAGAAGACGTGCATTAAAAAACATTTCTTTTTTTTGTTTCTTCTTTTATTTTTAAGAACACATTGGTCGAAATATTAAAATGCCCTAGGTCGACCACACTTTCAACCACCTTATCTTCCACACCCATACAGAATGGTCCTCGAACATTCCAGAAATTTCCAGAAGATCCTTCCGGTCAATATGTAAACGCAATAAAAAATATGCATATGTACGTATATATATATGTAAACATTTGTGTAAACAGTGTGTAAACAGTATGTAAACATATGTAAACATATGTACATTTATATGTAAAAATACATATAAATGTATAAAATGTAAAGAAAATTTTAGTATATTTTAGAAAATTCTAGTACAAACAAGAACATTCTAGTACATTCTAGAATATTCCAAACATGTTTTAGAATACTTTGGTCGAAATATAAAAATGCTTTAGGTCGACAACTTTCAACTACATTATCTTCCAAACACACACGGAATGGTCCTCGAACATACCAGAACGTTCTCGATCCTTCCGGTGCATATGTAAATCTAATACAAAATATTTTTTTTAGAACATTTTGGTCGAAATATGAAAATGCCCTATGTCGACCACTGTCAACCACCATATCTTCCAAACCCCCACAGCTACCAACATGTAACCACTATAGTGCACGATTGGAGACTCGAGGCTTACTACTATACTCACGAACACCAGTTGTCTGAGTTGTGTAGTTATGGCTGCAAAGTTGAACACACAAGTCTATTTTTATATTGAAAATGCCCGAGGTTCACCAATTTCAACCACCATATCTTCCACACTCCAACAACTACCAACCGAGTGCACGATGGAAGATTAGACGCTATTATCGCACAAAAACACCAGTGGTCTGCGCTGCGTACTTGTGACTGCAAAGTGAAATAGAAGGACACATACGACAAACACCAGTGATCTGCGCTTGGTACTTTTGGCTGCTAAGTTAAATATATGAACACCCGTCTATTTTTATATCTATATATATAGATTTACATGAAAATTTATAAATGAAATTAATGCACGTGTAAATGATTATTTTAAATAAGGAAAAAATAATCTACACTGATAAAAAATTATTAGATCGTTACCTCGCCTCATGATAGTTTATGAATCAAATGTTCGAAACTAAACCTTTCATCTGTTGTTATGTTTCTTTATTAAAGATGCAAAATATATGACTTTTTCGAAAGATTCAATAAATCCGTAAAATATTTCAATCCTAAACTGTTTATAGAGACTACATTCGAATTATAATGTATCTTTTTTAAGTACGTTTTTATTATAATAAATTTATTAATCAGGTAATAATTTCTAAATTAATCTACATCAGTAAATTTATAAAAAATGGAATTAAAAAAATTGAAACATGAAATAGAAATCAATTACATTATGCATACTCGACAAAATATTAAATATAATTAAATTATCACTTTCCAATGAAATATCACAAAATATAATAACTGTAGTAAACTAAACTTGCATATTAAATTATATTCAGTATATTTGAATTTAGAAAATTATTGCTGATATTATCCATACTGTATCAAAGAAGCTTGAAATGCTTTTCATCACCCATTTGAATAAAGGTTACGTTTGCAGAGAATATAAAATAAATATTCCTAGGAATGTTTGCTGGTTACTTAAACTGTTTAATTTGAATTTCTAAACTCAAAACTGGAGACATTTTTCTTAAAGAAATGCATCAACGCATTGAAACTGTTTTTGTAATAAGCTTGTGTTCTCTTGAATATTTGTGATTCATTTACAAAATTATGGTATTAAATCTTACTTTTAAACTTTGCCAAGATTTTGATTTCTTTCGTGTTTAAATGAAATCGTCATTCATTCATTACTAAAGACTGAAATCATTACATTCAACAGCACTTTAACATTTGTATTAAAATACTTACTATATTGCGTTGCATACCACAAGAAAAGCTCACACTTATGCCTTAAAAATGATAACAATATTATTTGACTCCAAAATGTTAATGATTTAAATTAGTTAAATTAGAATCATTAATTTAATTTTTAGGAATAAATTTTGTGTTGTAATAACAGAATAATAATGTCTCTTACCGAGAACTATTGATTTATATATATTTTTTAATACATGCATGTTTTGCGTTTGTCTTAATTTATAGTACACTCTCAGAAAAAACTGTAAATTTATGAGCGTTGCCCTTCAATTTTCACGGGCAACAGCCTTATTTGATGAAAAACGGTCTGATCCACTAAATAAGCGGCCTTATCCTTTAAATACTTAGAAAATTAAGAGCAATCCACATATTCTTACAGTTATAGCCCATATGTTAGCAAAAATACGGTACGACCCCATACATTGTCATCCGCTAGGGTGTAACCCTTCATTTTACTTGTGTTTCGAAAATTTTAACCCGTCAAAACAGCGATTCTGTGATGAGTATCTACGTGCTACGTGCTACACGGAACAGTAAGTAAGGAGTTATTGTGTTTTAAAGTGCATTATATCCTGTGCATTATAATGCTGTATTACTTTACCCCGTAAAATTACGGGCTGCACAAAATGATGGGCATGGATTTTTTTTTTTTTTTTTTTTTTTTTTTTTTTTTTTTTAATGGGGTATGACTGGAATCTCTGCTGCCGGCCTCTGCCCGTAATTTTACTGCAATTTTTTTAACAGTGTAGGGATATTTTTAACGCGTAATTCATGTTATGTAAATAAGTGAATTTCATCACGTTTTGTATTTTTTCATGGAAAATGTTTTTTTTTTAAGTTAATGCTTTGATTTCAATTATTCTATGTATTTAATAAAAAGTATACACGATTTTAAAACAAGATTTTTAGTTTGAATTTTATATTATTATGAATTTAACTATAAAATAAATTTATTTTAGATTGTTTTAAAGTTCAATTATATCATTTCTATTAAAATTTCATGTAATTTTGCCATACCTGATAACAATAATTTATTGAATGTTCTTGAATAAAATATCTGATATTTTAATATTTTAGATAATTTAATTAATAAAAGCTTTAATAATTTGCAATTTGTTTAAATATGTATATGAATTTCAAAGTTCTTTTCTAAGAATTTTTAAACATTATAATAAAATATGTTCGTGTGTAACTATGTCTAAAATGAACCATATAATGAATACCTTGATTTAAATGTAATTTTTAAAAAACAATGAATGAATTAAATATTATTCTATGAAGATAAACTTCTAATATTTATTCACAAAGAAATTTGTTTCTGCCGAAAGCTTTGCTGATTTAATCTTGTTTGAACAATAGTGTTATTTTTAAACGATGTTGTTAATTTTCCTACACTTTAATTTGTCGCTTAAAAAATCAGAATAAATGTATAATCTATTCTGTTTTCAATGCATTTTTCAATACAAATATTTCAAATAAAATGTATTTTATGTATAATAGAACATTTTATAATAAATTAAGTGAGATTTACAAAGCGTTTTAGACAAAAACGTTAAATCAGATTCATTTTAATAGACCGTTGAAATACTAAAATAAGTAAATGAGATTTTACAGATGAATTTTTTATACTTTCCAACATAGTTGAAAAATTTTTAATAAAAGGATTTTTAATGTATTGCAGTGTTAACTATTATGAATCATGTATTTATCATTCAATACCATTACAGAATGCAATTAAAAAGTCTTATTTTGTAGCATTATAGGAAAAACAAACATTTGAAAATTATAATACTGATAGAAAATACATAAAATGATTGAAAATATACTTCAAAACCGGCTGCACAGTTTCTTATAAAAACATTTTCTTAAGAGAATATATGACTACTTAAGATTTGAGACATAGTTTATGACATCTCTGTCCTTAAACATCACTTTAGAGGAATTTAGGAAGTGGGATAAGTGGTTAAAAGGAAACTGAAATTTAATACTTCTGGAAAGTATATAACATTTTGAAACTTTCTATCTTATCTATTTCAAAAAATACTCTTTCTTTGCAAAACGTATGCGCAATTTATAGAAAACAGTTTATAGTAATAATAAATAAAAATGTTTAAAATAAATATAAATTTGATTAAATAATTTTTAAATATCAAACTAATTATAAAAGACCAAAGTAATGACTGATATCAAACTAATTTAATCACTACATTTAAGAAAGTGATTTTGAATGAAAACAGTTACATTGTGTCTATTAACTGTTCAAGCATTAGTTCAACTCTCTATTAGTAGTTGTTATTGAAATGTAATTTTTTCTATAATAGAAGTAGTCGCAATAGCATTATTAATAGTAATATTAATAGTGGTAGTCATAGTGTATATTATAATATATGTGACTGCATTCAAGAATATCATCAAATGAGTTAAAATATGAAAATATAATATAGTTTTATGAAAAAACATTCTAAATTAGTGCTCCCGATGTGATACGTATTTCAGTTATACGTTTAACCTATACACGTATATACGCATAATACGTATTTAAGAAATACGTATACCTTAAACTATACGTTTAAACGTACCCAGATACGTATAAGCGTATATCGGTTAAACGTATAATTCATGTATACGTTTAATTCCAGTATACGTATATTTCAAGTATCGTATTTACTTTTCATGCTAATGGATCTCATCAGTGTTACGTCACTGAACGGAGAACAAGCTGGAAATTGGTGGCGTTACTTTAGCAATCTGTATAATATGTTTCATACATAGAATCTTGTTATATTTCCCTATAAACGATTAGCTATCTATATATATAAAAGTCGTTCTTGGTATGTAAGTATGTATGTATGTATGTTCCTTATACAAATCTACAGTTTTTGTCCGATTTGAACGAAACTTTATATACATACGTTTTAGAACATAAGTAAAATCACTGTCTACTTTAAAAATTTATCAGACCATTATTTACCACTGTTTTCAAACATCGCCCGTAGGTTATCATTACAAAAATATAATTTTCTTTTCAATTTCTAATGAAATTTCTTTCCCGTTGCCAATTAAAGAAACTGCGTATGGTCAATATTTTTATAAACCGACTAGCTGTTACCCGTGACTTCGTTCACGCAACATTAAAAGAAGAATAAATACATTAATTAAGCAAAATATTTCACTCCCCATAATTAAAAACGTTAATAATTAACTAACTATTTATCACATTTCTTAGGAGACAATACGGTATTTTTTGTTATAGGTACCTTGACATAACTCAGTCTTAAAAAATTGAAATTTTGTGCCAAATAACTGCGAAAATGAAATTGCAGCCAATGCAAAAAGGAGGGCCAAATAAAATCGTGGAAATAGACGAATCGGGTAAAAACAAATGTCAATTTCACCTGATAAACAATTTTACTTTTAACGCCTTTGTGAAACGCTTTAACAGCCATCTTTCAAAAAAACATTAATTGGAAATAGTATATGCTTTTTCTTTAAATCCAATTCTGCCTCCTTGGTTTAATGTATAGCTGAAACAAATCTTGTTTTCTAAATGACAGTATTTGACAGGCAATTTTTGTTCTTCAGAATAAATTGATTCTTGAAGTTTAAATATGTGAAAATATGTTTTTAATTTTCACATAATTTACTGAAATCAAGATTTTGTTTTCACCATCTATTCAAAGTGAAAATAAATTCTGTTTTTCAATTTTAATGAGAAAATGGTGTAAAAAATATACTGATCTGTTTTATTTCCCCTTTTTATACCCAAATATGGAGTAATTTACTTTCCGTTTTTAGAGAAACTTTTACAAAAAAAAAAAAAAAAAAAAAAAAAAAAAATCTGGGCATCTAATTTAATTTTCTTAATTCTGAGAGTTTGTGTGATATCCTCGGATCAATGATAACCGGTATTAAGTAAATCGCGCTGCGTTCGATAGTCTAGGAGTAGTTTCGAAATTCAAATACACGGTCAGATCGTGTATATTATTTCTCCAGTCAACATCCCTTTTTCTAAGAAAATACGAAACGCAGAACGACAAATGAGATGCCATATGAAAGGATTTGGAACAGGCTACTGACATAGTACACTTACATTTTTTAAACATGTTTTCGATTAAAATTGCTGTTAATTAAAAATGAAATCGACATTGTTTTTATAAATGAAATGAAAGGTTTTCTCAAATCAGTGTTGCCACAAAAATAAAATGCTGAATTATCGGTTGACGTCATCCTCTAATGCAATTAAAATACGATAGTTAATTTATTTCTTGCGCGCACTTTTTAATAAAATATCGAACTTTTAATCGTGTTTTTATTTAATTTTTACGCGTACGTCACCTATTGTTTATTTGTTTTCTTTGTATAATCATGGCTGTGTATGTGCGTACTGTATCGGAGCACCAGTAGATTACGTAATTTAATGATTATCTTTCAATTAGATATACATTTCATTAGGATTTACAAAAATGGTAAGTATTTATTTTTTAATATTTCACTAAACTGTTTAATACGCCAGCGAAGTGTGACGTCACTTAAATGGTTGCCGGACCACAAATCTTGGACATCCCATGTTTAAGTTCCCCACAGGCTTGCAAAAAGTGGTGTACCAAATATTGATTCATGTATTTAAGACATTTCTGGAACAGTTTCTTAAAATCTGGGGAAATGATTTCATAGGAATTCACTAAACATCCAATTCAGTGTTTAATTTTTTTTTTTTTTTTATAATTCGTTTTTTTCCGTATAGGGGTCTTGGCAATCTAGAGAAATGACCTTGGCGACAGAAGAAAATTTGGCAACAAATTTTCTGGCCATCTATTCCCATTTTCTTATACACAAGCAATCATCATATATATATGATTTTTGTTCTCAAAACCCCTTTTCCATTCACATACAAAAAATACAATGATGATTGAGTTTTCGAAAAGTTTTGAACAAGTTTCTGACACAATACACTCACATTTCGTTAAAACGCGTTTTTTTTTTCTTTTTTTTTAATAAGCTATTTAGAAATTAGTTCTAAAACGTACCAGGAAATAATCTAAAAAACTGTAGTGCGAAAGCTTCGCACGGGTCCTTCTGATTTTAATATAATTTCAATATCAACTTGCTATTTTTAAATAGTGATAACAATGATATCTTACAAATAGTCCATTAGCATACAAATAATCGTGTAATTTCAGATATGTTAGGCCATATACTTTAGCACATCAAAAACTCACTGTGAACTGTTTTAATTTCCATACTCATTATTGTAAGACACATAATGTATTTGTTATCCTCGATACTCAGGCAATGCTGTAGAATCTATGTCAATCCAGCAAACGCATTGGACAGTGAAAAACTAGCAAGCTGTATAGATTGTTCAGTACGTATATGTTAAATTGTTATCTTGAAGTAAGGTAGAAATTAGTAAAGCATATTTTTTTTTAAAAAAGTTAAAAAATTAAACATATTGAGAGTTTATTTTTAAACAGAGAAGTGAAATTTAATTTCACAGAAATTCAGAAAAAGAAAATATTTTGAAGCATAAACCATATTATACAAATAAAATTTATGCATTAAAAATATAGGTAGAGAAGAACCTTTGTAGTATTTAGACAATTATTCTACTCTTAACACAAGTCTTGTAAAAAAAGTAATGAACATTGAATGCATTTTCCGAGTCTCTTCTTGATACATGTAAATGTCACACATTTGTCAACGAGATCATTAAGCACAATGGAAATTAAACAGGAAATTTTACGTTTTTGTACTTTTGAACTACGAAAATAAGGTGGAAAATTTAAGTTTGAACCACTCTTAGTTACCAATAATGGGCTTAGAATTTTACGAGCCTCGCTCTTTTTGGTCATGTTTTAATATACGGAATTTTATGTTCCAAATTCTTAGAGGGTAAGAAATCATTTCAAAGATATGTTACCTGTATATGATTATGGGCATTGGAGGATTAAATATTTTTTTAATGTCCTCTTTTAGTTTTAATGTAATAAATATTAATATTATGTCACAAATTACTTCCTTGAATACTATATTTTTTAATTATATGTTGCAATTTTTAAGAAATGTAAAAAAGCTTTACTAATCATATATATATATATATATATATATATATATATATATATATATATATATATATATATATATATATATATATATATATTAATTTAAAATTAAATTTATTAATTTAAAATTACCTTATGTTATCTTAAATGTCGTTTCCTTAGTCAAAAGTTCTTTTTACTCGTAGTTTTACTTGTGCTACAGTAGTGTATACATTTCTTAATCCTGAACATTAAACAAACATTATTACAAATTAAATTAATTTGCACTATATATTTCTACAGTAAAAAAAAAGTTTTTTTGCATTGAGAAAAATACTGATTTATTAGAAAAAATCCCTTGATTTATTTATTTTATTTATTTTTTTATTTTTTGAGAATTTGGAATTGCTGCATTATAATATTGTTATGTTTTATGCTTATCATATAGCTAATAAGGCTTATTATGGTTAAATATTTATCGCAGAAATAATTGGCAGCAAAAAGTTTTATACAACCATTTCAAAAACAAGTTCTTCGCGGCATTTGCTACAGAAATCTCTTTTTTTTTTTACATTATTATACAAGTGTGTGTTGCGGCCCGCCTAACGTCGCAAATATATGTTTGCGGCCCGCGAGAAAAAAAGGTTGAGTACGGCTGGTTCAGAGAATTTTAGCAGATTTAACAGTTGCTAACTTGTATTTCGATGAAATAGCAATTTACTTATTTATTTGTTTACATAAATAAAAGTTTGTCTTTAAATTCAGGTTACAATAAATTTGAATACAATATTATTTGATTTCAATGTTTTAGTACTTTTATTCATAAAATATTTTTCATGATTTTGTAGCTTTTTTTTTTTTTTTAAATGCTAGAAATAAAAATGGCAATTTGTTTTATGACAAAATAGGTGCTTTAGAAGATAATTATTAAAACTGTAATTTCTGTTTTTAAATACACTTTAATTTTCGAAAAAATGTTAAGAACAGAATAAATAACATCTATTTCATAATAAGCATGTCTCAATTTCAGAACATTTATCTTGAAACTAAAAAACGTTATAGAGGAAGGTGGCCTAAAATGATCCCCTTAAGGGAAAAACTTGTGTAAAATAACATAACTGTTTAAATAAATCTTTTGCCCTTTGCTAGAATGTTTTACACTATATTTTGCAATATAAAAATATTTCAATAATAATTTTAACCCAAATTGAGTAATGAAAAAAAATGGATTTTTTTAAAATGCTTCCAAAGTATCATTTTACCCTTACCAAAAGGGTAAAATGATCCTTTATTTAAAAATAGTTGTAAATTATTTTTTATCGGCAAAATAAAGGATGTAAAAGTAATTATGACAATGCATAGGTATAATTCACATCTAGAAACATACTTCATTAATATATTTCTTTTAAATACTAAAAGGTGTAAATTAACAACATAAAGTAACTTTTATTAGGTTGTTCGACATGTTTCGAATCACTCTGAGCCATTTTCAAAAAACAAATGAGATAGTGATGAACAAGCAAGCCGAAACATGTCAAACAACCTAATAAAAGTTGTTTTATGTTGTTAATTTACACCTTTTAGCATTTAAAAGAAATATATTATTACAAGGTGTTATAATTTTTTATATTGTTATACTCCATTAAGTAAACCAAGTCATATTTATGTACATGAAAGACTGCATATCTAAATAAATACAGTATAAATATCTAAATAATATAAAGTTAGTGCTTACTTTATAATAGATATTGTAAAACCCAATTTTTCAAAGACGCGCCATTCTTATACTATTATATACTATTATATACTATTATATACTATTATATACGTGCGTCATTCTTATACGTATTACGCGCAATTCTATTCAGACGCGTAATACTGTGGTCGTTTGATTACCGCCATTGCTTCTTTTTCACTTATTACAACTAGTTTATGTGTTACCCTGTAGATAGCGCCACCTGTCTGGAAGAAAACATATGTGGATCGTTTTGACCACTAGGATCCTTTTAGGCCACCTTCCCCTACTTTTTATTTACGCATAATATACGGGTAATTCATAAGTAAGTATACAGCATCGATGCAATATATAACAGCGACAATGTAAGATATGTTATGTTACCTGTAACAGATGTGTATATGAATGTTTCAAGTTTTTATAGAGACAGTCACAGATGTTCTTAGTGTGCGCCCTTAGTCATACAACGCACATGGAACCGGCAATCCATTTCTGTACAAATGCAAGTTAGCGTATCTGAAGCAAATGTAGTGATAGTGGATAACGCTATGTAAAAGATATTTTAAAGATTAAAAGACTCTCCTCTTCCTGTTGATCTAGCGAAGTTGACGCAGCGTATCATATCGACTATTACTGCACTTGCTTCAGATACCCTAACTCGCATTTGGACAGAAATGGATGACCGGTTCGATGTAAGTCGTGTGACTAAGGGCGCACACATAGAACATGGGTTACTGTCTCTATAAAAACTTGAAACATTCACCTACAGGTCTGTTACAGGTAACGTAACATATCTTACATTGTTGATGTTATATAGTGCATCGAAGTTGCATACTTACTTATGCATCACCCTATAATATGTGTAATTTTCATGAGCAGAAATAACAAATTAAAATTACATTTTAATGCATATTTATATTTCAGGCTTGGAAACTGATTGGAATCTATTATGATTGTTCCAATATTACTGAAATTTAATTAGGGCTTTGTGATAAGTAGCTTTGTTTCTGGTTCGATACCGTCTCTGATTGCACGTTATATGCATGGAAGGGTGAAACTGGTAGGAAAGGAATTTAGCTAATCCGCCATTTTCATGTTGTATTTTGAAGAATTAAGCATCCTCAGGAATACCTGTACAAAACGTCCGCCATCAAAAGTACCATTACTGCAAGACTAGGAATGACCGGCACATGAGCACACGAGTGGGAGAAGGAGATCGACAAACCCTCTGCATGATTCAAAGAAAAAGTCCACATCGAACCAGATGACTTATTTTTATTCTTGCATCATTTAATCTACATGTTTACGAGACATCTGTAAGAGATGATGTTGCGTATCGCATTGTGGTGTATTGTTGTACATTGGTGATCGTGAGATTTTTTTTACACAATAGCTGTTACAATCTGCATTAAAAATCCGTACATATTTCAATAGAGTGTGCTTTGAAATACAATTGTAATGTTCCAGCATTGCATTTAACCAGCAGGATACGCCTATTGCATTTCCGACGTCCTAAGTTGTTTATTAATTATGGTAATTCAACACTTTATAGAGATAAATACGTTCTAAGGGATGTCTTCTAATTTTCAAAAGTGGAAACAATAGTAGCAAACGATAAATCTACCAGACGTGTCATTTCACACTTACGCATCTCCGATATTCAGAACAAAAGGAACTGTTCTTTTTCAAAATCACTTCAATCAGCAGGCTCTCCCACCATACAATTGCATTGACGACAAATCATTAATTGTTATTTACGTCACACTTAATTGCAGTTCACAACTTGTCCCATACTATCAAGTGTGTTCCAATAAAACTTTATTGTTTATAAGAAAATATCTAAATATTAATACTTTAACTAATCTTGTTTTAACCCATTTCTGTCGCTTTAAGTTTATTATTTTTGAGTTTGAAATAATCTTTTCTCCTGTATAATTAAAATAAATAATTGGCATTGACAGATGAATCAGATGTCAATTGAATTGACAGATGGTACAAATTCTGCATATATTGGTATGACAAAACGTCGCATCGTTGAGAAAATTAAAGAACACAAGAATGATTTGAAATACAATAAATTTTCCACTGCTTTATCAAGAACTTTTGCTAACGGACAGGTTAGGTTTATTGATTTTAACAACGTCAAAGCTATTTCCAGACAAAGCAATCTCTTTAAAGCCCACATCCATGAATCTATAGAAATGTCACTAAGAAAACAAGAAATTTGCAACGATATCCCATCATTTTCGGTTCCGGCCATATGGAAATGCATTTTAAAGTGAACTTTAATTTCCGTTGAACATTAGTTCCAGTTACATTGCTGGTTCATAGAGGGCGCCACCAGGCGTATTTTGAATATGTCGTTATAATTTCCGTTATTTGAGCGTCTTGACAGATTGAATATTGTGACTCAATCATGTAACACACTTTAATTTTTGCTGTTCATATTTATGAAGGTTTTTTCTCCTGATGATGTTATAAAGATTAACCGAAACGTCGAGGTTTGTTTTCTATATATGTAGTTAAAGTAACTCATATTTATTAAATCAAATTTACGTTGAAAGCAAGTGTTTGATGAGTATAAATAGCAAAAGGTTCAAGAAAGTGAATAATTCTATTAAATGCTCCAATAAAAGCAATTAACAACTGTGCCCGTGGTCTTATATTTGACCAATTTTGCACTGAATGTCATCACATATTGGCTGATATTAGTTTAGATTTTATATTTCGTCAATAGTATGCCGATATGGTAAGAAATATTTAGCCAATGTAAAAGTAACAGCGTCAATTTTTGAGAAGTATATTATAGTGCTATTGCAAATATTTTCAATATAAAGACAGTATATTAGATAGGAAATATTGAAAATTCATTAAAAATACTTTTTCTATGTAAAGCTGATTTTTGTGTAATACTTATGTTACAATGGAAAATTTTACAACATAAAGCCAATACCTGTGTAAAATTTGTGTTTTAATAAAATTATTTTCGATATTTAGAGTATTTTTACGAATGCAGTTATTAAATTTGAAATAGTTTCGTGACACGTCAATTATGTCCCAATGTTTTTTAAATTGCATTTAAATTCGCCAAATATTTCCTTCCAATATTGGTAAACATGTCAACATTTAAAATTGTACAATAGTTCATGCCGATAAATAAAATATCGAACAAATATTGGGCAAAGATATAAGCGATATATCTATATTATAAAGGACAAACGTGTCCGTGCGTAACGCTGACGTCATTTTGCGAATGGCAACACTTCACAAGGAAATTTCGGTAGTGCGATTTTTTCTGCTGCAATTTTTTTTAATTTCTAATCATCGCATATTTTTAATTTTTACACCGTTATATAGGGCAAAAAATCTACTTTCAAGTGCAATTTGTTTGAAAACTGTACCGCAATTGACTCATTTATTATAGCATTTAAATTAAATTTCAAGCATGATTCTTAAAAAAAAAATCTATCGTTTGCAGACGATTACAAAATATTAATCAGTTTGCACTTTAAACAATATAAAAAGTTTAGCGCTTCTTTCCAGCTAATACCCCATAACGAAATTAAAGCTTCATTAAGCAATAAATAAAGTAGTATAAATAAAACACAAATGTAACAGACATATAATTGAAATAAGCGCTTAAAATCGCTGAAATTATCAGAATAAAAAAATTGCTGTAGATAACGAATTTTTACATATTTCTTCGGCTATCAACCTATGGCACGATGCCAATACGAAATTACCGCTTTAATAAATTTCAAAATTTTATTTGAATATATAATTGCCATATTTCATATAAAAATGCTCTTTGGTGTTGTTAGGGGTAATCTAAAAAAAATTATTAAATGTAAAAAATCTGTTAGAGTTAAAAAAATGTTTTCATATCTTTTTTCTATCCCGGGAAGCCCGGGTTGGATGCCCTAGTTACTTTTAATGGGGCAAAGTTGTTTGAAATAAATATTTCGTTTGATCATTACATGTGAAATTGAAGTCATTTGGTCGTCATTAAAATTTAGTAAAATCTGCTTTATAAATATTACATTAAAGTAGAATTTTAAATGTTTCAGTCGTCTTTCTTTTTATATCGCAAAATTTAACATTTAACAGTCATAATCTTTTATTAGTTAAATAAGTAAATACAAGATTAATTTGTATATGACTTTATTTGTGCACATTTTTCATTAATAAATTTGAATCTAGCTTAGTCTACTTAGTAGTTAAATGCACTCAAAAATTCATTTTAGAAGTAAGCAATTAAATACGTAATAAACTTAGAGGAACTTAACTTACTAAATTTTAAATATGTTTAGATTAATGCTTGTATTATTAATCTTGCAAATCTCAAAGGTGTCAGATAACATAGAATCGCGTTTTCGTTAAAAATCCAGAATTATTTCCAGCTTAAAATATAACATATCAATAACTAATTTGGTATATAATATTCATTGTAAATAATACATGTTCGTAAGTAAAATTTAAGTAGATAATGTTGCTTAATATTCATTAAATGGATTAACGTTAAAATATTAATCAATTTTTTTAAATGTATAAATCATACAAATTTATGCAGGTTGAAAAATCTTTTGAATGCTTTCCTAACTATATTACTAGTGGTGAGAGGAAACAATTTTATTCAGAACATTAAAATATTTAAATACTTTTGGACTATTTTACAAGATCATACTATAGAAAACAATAAACTGTTTCGATTAAATTTATTTCCAAATTAACATACACACTGGTATTTAAAGCTTAAAATCTAAATTAAGGCAATAATAAAAATTAAACTTTTATAGATAATAGCAGAATGTTTAATACATATTATTGTACAATGGTGAAAAAAACGCCTCTAATTGTTTTGGAAATAATTTTATTAAAATGATACCATGAAGAACCGATTGTTAAAAATGTCTTAGTGTTTAGGCGCACTGTAAAAAATTTTGGTCACAAATTACGGTACATATACTGGAAACTTTGTGACCAGTATATATACCGTAATTTAACTGGACGGTATATGTAAAATATTTAAAATATATGTACCGGCTGCACTCCCCCCTCTCCTCAGGTCTGCACCCATTACGTAATAGGAACAAGAGCATCACCTCAGGGGTTTCCGTACACCGAGGTGGGACTACCAGCTTTATCCTTACTGAATAATAATTATTTTACGGTATAAATAGTGATTTTTTCTGAAAAACAATCATTTTACGGTATAAATACTGTTTATAATCGAAATGGCACATATACGTTTTTTTAAGCTTAATATACCTTAGAAGTACGGTACTCATACCGTAAAGAGTGAAAACGATGAAAGTGCAGTTAACTTACAGTACATCTACTGAAATTTTACGAAATTTTTTTACAGTGCATACATTAGGGTTTCAGGGACATTTGCGTTTTACAAATCAGACTAATTAATTCTTTCTCAAGTTAGTACACCTTTTGACACTATTCTTGTCTTCCATGGATAAAATAAAGTAATATTTAAAAAAATAAAATATTTTAGAAATTTCCAGTGAAATTCTAAAATGTTATTTCAGACTACAAACGGCAACATCAGATGTCGTGAAAAAAAAAATCTCTACATACTCTAAGCATTAAGAACTAAAATATATTCTTAAAACATCATCAAAAACTTTAAGGCGCATTTTAAAGTTTTTGATGGTGTTTTAAGAAGATATTTTAGTTCATATTGTTTCACACCAGTTTCAACTTATTTTATTTTATAGTCTAAGCAGTTCTGATTGAAATAACCCGTAAAATTACAAACATATACTTTAAACGTTGCTGCTTATCGTTTTGTAAAATTTTATGCAGTTCGTGGTTCATAATTTTTAATATGAATTTAATAATAGTATTTATAATTAAAACAATGTTTTTGAATCAATAAATGCCACAATATGTTTCGGTCCATTCATCGTAACTTATTAGAAAAACAACAGTGCAATTTGATTATAGTTTGTGAAGATATACAAAGGTACGTGTGTTTAATATTAGAATACTCAAAAATTGTCCTCTTTAATAAATATGTTTTATTAAATAATGCCAAAACAATAAAATTTCCCAGGATATTTCGATCAAAGAATATCAAATATACTGTCAAAAGTGGGTTTTTTCATTTGAAAATGGACAGTTTGTACAAACTTAGCATGATGACACCTCCCAAATCCTAATCCAAATCTAATATTTAAAGTAAAACATTATTACGAATCAGCATATTTCTTACTTCTGTATATTTTTTATACGATGATACAGTATTTGTAGGGGAATCATTTTTCGTCGTGAATGCATTTAATTAATAAAAGAACTCAAAATAATATATAAATATGCTCGTACTAAAAGTGTTTATGTACATGTCGTGGAAACCAGTATAAAATACACTGCTGGCCATTAAAATTACAACACCAGGAAGGAATGCAAATAAAAGAATGATATTTATTGGAGAAATACATTATAAAGGGAAGGACAAGTGATTACATTATCAGAAAATTTGGTGGTATAGATCCTGACAAAACTCTACCCAGAGTAGCCACCCCTGGCCGCAATAACAGTATTTATCTGCCGAGGCTTGGAGATGAGGAGAGATTGGATGTCATCTACGGTTACAGCAGTCCATACACCTTCAACACTATGCGACAGTTCATCAACCTTAGTGACGAGAAAGTGGTGGCGTGCCAGCCACTCAGCAGCCATTGACCATACATTTTCAATTGGTGACAAGGCCATCATGCGGTCGTGCATTGTCTTGATAAAACGTATAGTTGTGGAGGCGTCGAAGATAGGGCAGAACCACGGACCGTAACACATCAGAAATGAGACAGCTGTTGTTGAAATTGCCGGCAATGTGTTACCGAGACCGAGACGTAGAGGTTACCGAGACGTGTATCCAAAGGCTCCTCATACCGTCACTCCAAGTTATAGGCCAGTATGGCACTATCGAATGCAGGCTGGCAATATGCGTTTTCCACGATGCCTCTAAACACGGATGCGGGCATCATGATGTTGTACATGACGCAGGAACGACGTCTCACGTCATCTTTTCAGATGAATCCAGGTTCTGTATACAGCATCATGAAGGCCGAATCCACGTTTGGCGGCATCCTTGAGAATGATCATTCCATCTTGCATTCGACATCATCATACAGGGCCATAACCTGTAGTGATGGTGTGGGATGCCATTGAATCCACGTCTCGATAAATTTTTGTTCCCATTCTCAGCAATATGAACAGCAGCCGTTACATTTCTGAGGTGTTACTGCCGTGGTTCTGCCCTATCTTAGATGCTTCCGCAACTCTACGTTTTAGAAGTACAATGCACAACTGCATGTTGGCCGAACTATCCTGACCTTCTTGATACAGAAAATGTTTGACTGCTGCCCTGGTCGGCACGTTCTCCTGATTTCACGTCAATTAAAAATGTCCTGCCAGTGGCTTCTGAGCGACTGACCAGCCACAACTCGTCCGTCACTGCGGTTGATGAACTGTGGCATAGTGGTGAAGCTCAAGGACTGCTGTACACGAACATGACATCCAATCTCTGTTCGACTCCATGGCTAGGCAGATAAATGCTGTTATTGAAACCAGGGGTGGCTGCTCCATGTAGTGTTTTCTCAGGATCTCTATCTCCAAATTTTCTGAAAATTAACCATTTGTCTTTCCTATTATAATGTTTTTGTTCAATGAATATCATTCTGTTATTTGCATTCTTTCCTGGTGTTGCAATTTTAGTGGCCAGCAGTGTCATCTATTTAAATGACAAAATTCACAATTTCATTAAAATACTATAACATTTTCAGTTAACATTCATTAAAACAAATTAATTATCCACAACTCAGAGCTCCAAACATCTAACACTATCTATCATACATATTGCAAATAATTTCTGAATTAAAAAAAGAGACAAAATAGACGCCACTTAACACTTAGAAAACAAAAAAAAAAAAACTGAAAGATAGAAAATTCTGACTTATGGCATAAATTAGCATTCAAAAGAATTCGAAAAAATTAATAGAAATGAGTCTGCTCAAACTCTTAGTTTTAAGCATAGAAGTTATTAAAATGATTGTATATATCTTCATTAATATAAACTCGTTCTTTCTGTTCAAAATTTTCGATAACTGCAATAGAATGAAATATAAAATTCCATGGAAAAAAGTACTACCAAAATTCATATTAATTTATCTTCCAAATAATTATTTTAACTATCTCTGACGTTATCTCCATTGCAAAATTAATTTCAATTTTTTTTATATATATAGCATAAACCCACATCTAGCCGATGAGTTTTTTTTGTGTGTGGGGGGGGGGTATAAACGTTGTTAATTAATTTTTTTAAATGTAAGTACAATCAGTCTGACGAAATCTCCTATAAAGAAGATCCGCAGTATTTGAATAATTTTTATAAAATTCCTTTATCGTGTTACAGATAGGTGGTGCACAGCAACATGTTTGCCTATATAAGCGGTAGTCAAACATCAAGGCATGTGTGCTAGACGAATAAAAAAATTATTATAAGAAAATAAGAACATGCAGCCTGTTTCTAGACAACTTTAAACAATACGGAAAGAAACTTATTTCTCTGACAGTAACTGCGCACTAATGTTGCCTTCAACAACCTTGCCTTTATATCTCGTCTAGTATTAAAATGTAATACATTTTAACATATACGCTATAGTTGGATACTTGAATACTGATAGAAAGTTTCTATTTCTTCACATATTTTTTACTTTAGCTAAGAAAGCTCCAGTTATTCACAACGGATTTTTACATTTAACTATTAAATATGCCTATACATTGTTAGTACCAAACCTATCTCAAATTAGCAACAGCAAAGTAAATTACTTTAGCAATGCAAATAATAACTGGTTGCTACTCTAAAGTGTATTTATATTTTACGAAAATTTACAATGAGTGAAATTATTTTGTGTGTTATAATGAAACGCAATGAAATTGATTTTTTGTATGAGATGGACTCACAGATCTTTAACCTTTTTTTTTTTTTTTTGCATTTTTAAGCAATTTAAACTTTAAAATTCAGTCGTGAAAAGTTGATTGTTCCAACGATTTGTATAATTTGTTATGGTGCGTCACAAACAGAACCCTTCGAAAGTTATTATAATCATTCATTTAATTTTCTTTCATTATCTTTTTTTGGATAATAAAGTTAACTAGTTGGATGTGCATAAATAAACTAGTCGGATGTGCCAATCCAAAAACTTTCTTCTATCTTAAGCATGTTTCGCATACACTAAAAAAATCACCGCAAATTCATATCAAGGACTAACTCAATCTGAAGTTTTATTAAATTCCGAGCATTAGTTCTTGAGATATGACTATTGCTAAAATCGTGTATATCCTGCAAAATGTAGCATAGTAGCGCCACCTGTTAGGAGATTTAGAAAACATAATCAACAACAACTTATGTCAACGTCTAGCTGAACCTGAAGTTTGACATCTGGCATTAGTTCTTGAGATAGAGCTATAGTGATAATAATGAACAAAGTAGCATAGCAGCGCCACCTGTTCGGCTATTTACACCAAAAAGTAAGCAGCATCTACATATGTCACGGTCTAACATAATCTGAAGTTTGATGAAATTCTGTGCATTAGTTCTTGAGATATAGTAAAAATCATGAAAAAAGTAGTATAGCAGCGCCACTTGTTGGGATATCTACACCAAAACGTAATTAGCGTCTACGTATGTCAAGATCTAACGGAATCTGAAGTTTGATGAAAGTAAGTGCATCAGTTCTTGAGATAGATATAATTCGGAAATCGTGAAAAATGCAGCATAGCACTTGTGCGATTTTCACTAAAAACTAATCAGCACCAATATACATCAGGGACTACCTGAATATAAAGTTTTGTTAAATTTTGTGCAGTAGTTCTTGAGATAGAGCACCCACAGAATTTTTGTCACATACAGACAGACAGACAGAGTCGCAGACACACAGACAGACATTTTCTAAAAAATAGTCAAATCGTGTTCAGAACCTTCTAAAACGTATAAATCCGTTGAAAACCGGAAGTCGGAAATTTTTATGAATCCAATACTTTTTTCTTGTAAAGATAGAAGAAAGGAAAAATAATATATATGAGAACAGAGGTAATATTCACATTTATTGCTATTAAGTATTTATTAAAAACTTAAATCCTCTCACTTTAAATCCGTTCCGACTTAAAAAAAGAAATTAAAAATACATCCCATCAAGAAAATATATCTAAAATTCTAATTATTTAAAACAACAATATCGGAAAATCGATAACTATTAAAAATTGACAAAGATAATTTAAAACTTAATAGTTATTCTCGAAACACAAACGGTTATTCAAATGAGTTTCTAAAAATAATCATAATTTCCATTTGAATCGCATTTTGTTTCCTCAAAAATGCTTTTAGAAAGAATGAATGTGAAACTCTGAAATTAGTTCAATGCAACAAAGTTATTTAGCTATAAATTTGAAATGCAAGTACGTACTTTGAAAGTAACTTTTAGAATTGGTTTTGTATATCTGAATAATTGATAATTATATTCCTTTAAGAAACGTGGCATTTTGAATAGCAAATATATTTTTTTAATTACCATTGTAATAGTTCGTTATACATAAAATGTGGCATTTTTTTACATTTGGTAGGAGAAAGTAAAACCAATTTTATTTATATTATTATCAGATGACGACATGTGTGATGTTGCTATCATATTTGAATGATATATCAATTTTATTGATTTTGACAAAATAATATATTTTTATTTCGATTTTCTCTAAAGTTACATTTATACCTTGTCAGTTTAGGATATATCAATTTGTCATTATACTAAATTTTCTGTACCATGTCTTTAACAATAGAACGACAAGCAATTGCCGACAGCGTAAAACAACCACCGGTATCATTTCACCACCATTAATTTAATTATGCAAAATGGACGCTATAAATTCTAGTTTAACACTATATTGCGTTATTGTACTTTAATCAAGCTTATATTGTTACATTTACACAAAAGAACGACGATTGATTATACAGAAAACTACATTAAAACAAGTTAGGAGAAAAATGAGAAGAAGAGGAAACAAAGATGTTTAAAAAAAAAGAGAGAAATAGATGTGTTGATGTATAGGATATGTATAGGAATGGGAAACAAATCATTCATTATTTCCATAGATTTATTAAAACACTAGTCCACTATAGCGCAATTTGATTGTAAGCACTGTAAATGAAAATCCGTTAATTGCCTATCCTTATTTTTGTGGAATTTGTTTCTCCACAAAAACTATTTCGTTAATGTATCAGAAATTAGGAATATGGATTTAAAAATAGTGCTAAAAGACTAGTTCGTTTGTCGTTTTCTCTAAAACATTGGAATTTTTTTCACTCTAAAAAGAGTTTCCCTATTTTAACAGTACAATTTCTGTATTTTTACGGACTTTTTCTTCTAGAACTCAAAAATAATAATAATAAATCTGACAGCATGAAAAATGAAAATTTAGAATTATCTATCAAAGAAGTAGATTTTTTTCTCTCCCTGATGTGGAAATAACACCAACGGAGGCTCTATGAATATTAGGTAGCTTCCAATACAAAAAAATATAAAGCTACCTATTGCAGCCGTTCGAAGGAAAGCAATTCCGGAAAACTTTGGTATATTTTCACCGATCATGACCTCCAGACCTCAAAACCACACTCTGTTCAAAAGTTGATTTATATATATATATATATATATATATATCTGACCTATGTCATACGATAACACTCGTATTTATAAATCAATTTGGATGAAACTAATTGTGTGTATTAAGCTCACCAATGTCTTGACCGAGTTCGTTGGCCAGCTTGGTCCGCTATCTTGTTTCAAGATGGCGGCCACTTAAAGATTTAAAACTAAAATAAATTTACAAAAAAGTTAAAAATTCAAATTTATTTTTTGCTTACGTGTTAGGCCTTGGAACAAGGATTCCGGATCATTTCTTGTTTTACCTCTATCTTAAAAAATGGCTGAGATAGAGCAGTTTGAAATTCTAGGGTGGCTGACATTTTGAACACATTACAATACAGCACATTGCAATAAAACAATGATTAATTTATTAGTTTTAGTGAACGCGATTTCTCGCAAATTATTTTCTTTCATTGTTGTAATCATTATCCCTATTATACGCATAAAACTATATATTCATATCCGTTAGCGCCAAATTATCACCAAACTTGGCGACATTTGGCGAAATATCGCCAAATTTGGCGACCAAAATAAGTCTTCATAAATGAAGACAACTTGGATATAGCTGAATAATTTTGCGAATTTCTTATTCAAATTCAGTATTAACGAATCTTTTGTAAACGGTTTCTTTGCAGTTTAGGTTGCTGTTTTCGAGTAACATAAGCTAAAATTTTAAAACGAAGATATAGGAAAGCTACCTTTTCCTCCCGGTACAGGCCGGAAGGACTTTTTTTATATATGTGCTATAATATATATGGGCTGTAATATACTTTTTAATCGAATCACTTAATAAAAATTTCGGCAGTGTGCTTATTAGGTAAAATGATTAAAAGTCATAAAATCGGAAAAATATTCGTAAAAAAATGTGATAGAAATAAATGTCTAAATTTTATTTAGGACTATGGAAATGACATTAACAGACTTAACAGACGTTCTATTGTAAAAAAAAAAATTAATTATTATTCATTCCAAAATATTTACAGAAGCTTTATTATAACAGTTTATTGATTAACTGGAGATGAGATAAAATACTTTAAAAGTACTTTATGAATTAATTCAAATACAACATTCGCTAAATGGTACATACATTAAAATCGTGAATTTACAATCACAATTAAACATCAACGTTTCATTTCGCTTCTGCGAACGTTATCAGGATGTTACAAACAAGTCGAAAATGTCAAAATGAGCATACACGTCAGAGTTCTGGAGAAAACATGATCGGAGAGTGCGCAAACGTCATCAAGTTCCCATGGTAACCAAGTGGATCATACCACCGTAGTGAAAAGAGGGGTTGGAAGGCAAAATTAGCAGATTGAGATCTTTTCACTACGGTGGTATGATCCGCTTGGTTACCATGGGAACTTGATGACGTTTGCGCACTCTCCGATCATGTTTTCTCCAGAACTCTGACGTGTATGCTCATTTTGACATTTTCGACTTGTTTGTAACATCCTGATGACGTTCGCAGAAGCGAAATGAAACGTCGATGTTTAATTGTGATTGTAAATTCACGATTTTAATGTATGTACCATTTGGCAAATGTTGTATTTGAATTATAGAAATTATGGTGCAATTGTCCTGTTTTTAAATACTTTATGAATTGTTATTACCACTTTTTTTTTTTTTTCCAAGTTTCAAAACTAATTTTGTTTCTTTGCATAATTCTTGCCTGTGTATAGAATTATTTAGATGTGTTAATTCTTTTTCAATTTGTACAAACCTGCTAACATCTTTTTTATGTAGCGAATATTTTTTATCAATTTTTGAATGGTCCTTATTTCTATTGATAAATAAAATGTGATAGAGATGCATGTCTAAATTTTGTTTGCTATGGAAATGACATTAACAGACTTAACAGACGTTCTACTGTAAAACAATTTAATTATTATTCATTCCAAATTATTTACAGAAGCTTTATTATAACAGTTTAGTGATTAACTGGAGATGAGATAAAATATTTTAAAAGTACTTTATGAATTAATTCAAATACAACATTTGCTAAATGGTACTTACATTAAAATCGTACTATACATAAGTACTCGTCATAAGTACTTTATGAATCGTTATTATTACATTTTTAGGTGCGTCCGTAATTATATAAATACGTAGCACCTATTGTCGTCGCTTGGTCCGTCCGTCTGTCCGTCCGTCCGCATATAACAATGCAAAAACTACCCAACCGAATGGTTTTAAATTTAAGATATATTATCTTTGCCGAATTTTGTCGAGACATTTCAAATTTTATTAAAATCGAATCAAAACTTTCGGAGATATTAATAAAAATATTTATTAAGAAATTTGAATTTTTTTTTTAAATCAGTGGTTTCTTCTTATAGGAGCTTCCGAAGTTTAATCGTCAAGCAACCGGGATACTTATTCTATTACAGAAATTAATCTGCAGACGATATCATTCATTTCACATAATTAAAAATCATCAAGATCTAAATATTTATATAGCTAGCTACAGTACGAACGCACCTGATTTGTCACGTTTGACGTACAATTTCCAGCTTTTTTTTTTTTTTTTGTTTCCAAGGTTCAAAACTAATTTTGTTTCTTTGCATAATTCTTGTCTGTGTATTGAATTATTTAGATGTATTACTTCTGTTTCAATTTGTGCAAATCTGCTAACATATTTTTTATGTAGCGAATATTTTTATCAATTTTTGAATGGTCCTTATTTCTATTGATAAATAAATGTGACAGATACATGTCTAAATTTTGTTTGCTATGGAAATTAGATTAACAGACTTAACAGACGTTCTACTGTAAAACAATTTAATTATTATTCATTCGAAATTATTTACCGAAGCTTTATTATAACAGTTTAGTGATTAACTGGAGATGAGATAAAATACTTTAAAAGTACTTTATGAATTGTTATTATTACATTTTAGGTGCGTTCGTAATTATATAAATACGTAGCGCCTATTGTCGTCGCTTGGTCCGTCCGTGTGTCCGTCCGTCTGTCTGTCCGTCCGTCCGCAAATAACAACGCAAAAACTGCCCAACCGAATGGTTTGAAATTTAAGCTATATTATCTTTGCAGACTTTTGTCGAGACATTTCATATTTTATTAAAATCGAATCAAAACTTTAGGAGATATTAATAAAAATATTTATTAAGAAATTTGAATTTTTTTTTAATCGGTGCTTTCTTCTTATAGGAGCTTCCGAAGTTTAATCGTCAAGCGACCGAGATACTTATTTTATTACAGAAATTAATCTGCAGACGATATCATTCATTTCACAGAATTAAAAATCATCAAGATCTAAATATTTATATAGCTAGCTACAGTACGAACGCACCTCATTTGTCACGTTTGACGTACAATATCCAGCTTGTTTTTTTTTTTTTTTTTTTTTTTTTCCCAAGGTTCAAAATTAATTTTGTTTCTTTGCATAATTCTTGCCTGTGTATTGAATTATTTAGATGTATTAATTCTGTTTCAATTTGTGCAAACCTGCTAACATATTTTTTATGTAGCGAATATTATTATAAATTTTTGAATGGTCCTTATTTCTATTGATAAATTGTAATCGACCGGATATACTGGATGTTAAAAATTATTTTTGATGTTTCCTTTCCTCATAAATTTTCATCTAAGAAAAAAATGGAAAAATTCTTTAAATATTTGAAAACTTAATAAACGTTTATTTAATAACTCAATCAAAGATAAATATTGTCCTTCAATTTATGAGGTAACTGTAGCGGTGTCGATATGTGGCAACTCAAGCGGTGGAAAATTTGAAAGCTGAGACGTGAGAATTTAACATAGCAAGTGCAAAAGAGAAAACAATGCGTGTATTTTGGTTTTACATAACGAATTCCGCTACCCCTATAGAACGGCGATTAGGAATACGTTCAATAAATATTATTTTGATAAATTTTACAAAAATTTTAGGTATTTACATATTATCTGAGCCAGGTCAGATACAATTGCATGGCGCTAATTACACTAATTACAGTAGCCCTTATTTTTTGCCAACTGTACAGTTATTTTATTTATTATAGTTTATAGTTTACTTATTTAATTATAATTTATAGATTATTTTTTATTATTGTATCTAGTTTTTTGTTATTCATTTAATATTGTTCATTTATTATACTTTACTTATTTATTTACTTTATATTAGCTATCATTTTTAATAATGTTAGGTATTTAATTATGTTAAATTACTGTTTTAAACAAGATTGGCAATTGGCAACCATTTTTGGCGATTTAGCTCCTGGTCCGGATGATACGTAAGTACCAACTCTTGATGCTAATTATTAATTGATTATAATCGTTATTTGATTAACTACATTTTAAATAGCAAATTTATGAGCATGTAACATTGCCTGTGTTATTAAAAAAAACTTTTTGAGTTGTATTTTACCAATATGAATAGTATTTTTCGTCATGTTATTAGATTAAAAATTATCAAGTAAGGAAAGCCCGAAAACAATTTATGGGAATCCATTATATTAAGATACATAAAACAGTAGTTTCCCATAACGTGTTAAGAAATGCATTCCGAAAACAATGGGGTCATTTATAAAATGTACTGTTGTTAAAACTATTCACAACTGTAACATTCATACAACTTTACACATACAGCAACACATACAACTTTACAACCATAATATTGCGTATATTCCACACTAGACACTGACAATACAATAGGCAATTAAGGATAGTTATCTTGTCGATTTCACTGTTCTACATTTTTTATTACAAAAAAAAGTATTCGTTAACATTTAATGTGAAAATATATGATTCATCTAATTTAATTGCAGATTTTATCAGAAAATAATAAATATATATATCTCTTAATAGTCGATTTATTTTATACCTATTTAAAAAACACTAAAAAATGTTGCATCTAATAAACAAATACGCAAATCTCACTGTATATAGACTTGCATATTATAACGTAACATAATATAAGTTGTCTTGCGGATAAAGTTTTAACTCAAGTATACACTTTTTAGAAAATAAATGTATTTAACGTGTTACATATATTTAGTTTTAAAACATTACATTTTGAATACCACCAAAAAATTATGTTTAGTAGAATAAAATTTCCCATTAAAATTACAGTTTGTGAGTGGTACTTTTAAAGCTTTGAGAAAGCAATATTGTGTCTTCATATAAAAGAAACGTTGAATTCAATAATTTACATTTTATATATTTATATTTTGTACTACTATATGTACTACATTCACTAAATGTAACAAAAAAAATATTTCGTTAAAACATATTCTTCAACATATTACACGATAATGTTCTTAATTAAGTTACAGAATTTATAAATTGTTTGAGGTTTTTTTTCCTTTTATTTGAATTGAAAAACAAATTTTAAGAGAATGATTCCATGATTTTCTGAAAGAGATGTGTAACACGAAAAATGTACAGTAAATGAACATTGTTGCTATTTTTTACAATGCAATTTTTTTTTAATATTCCTAAAAACATACAATATTACTTTTAAAAACGTGAAATTTCTGAAAGGGCATAAAACACTGTAGCACGAGGAGAAATATAAATGTAATACGTGAACTTACGCAGTTAATACCGCTAAAACGTTCTTTAACCTTTTAAGAACTAAAACGGCCGTTTAAGGCTCTGGGAAGTCTTAACTGGGCCGTATTGGGCCAGTAATAGAGAAATAAGTGGTGGTAGGTATACAAAGAGATTTGTTTGCCCCGTGCTGTGAAGTTCCTCTTTATTGTCATAGCTCGCTTTGTCTGCTGACAGTGATGGAATGCTTTGTTTTTACTTTTTCACCTGCTAAAGTCATTGTATTCCAGATGAGCCGTTTTTTTTATATTAGTTTCTTACTTCAAGAGAAGGATGTCGTTGTTAGTATAGATATTTTGCCGCTAGTATTCAGATTTAAAAATAAAAATAACCTTGTTTCGTATTATTGTTTCTTTTTAAAGTATTTCCAGGAAAAATTATAACAAGCGACATAAAGGTTATCAATAACTTAGATTCGAAAACTAAATACTTTTTAATTGGAGATTTTTTTTATATTTCCCCTTGCTCAATAGCGTGAAATATTTTAACAATTAGCGGACTCATTTTTGAAAAAAAAATAATAATGAAATTTGCAAACATTATTATTCAAATATATAAGAAACGAATAATGAATTTTATAGTCCCGCGAATGGGTTACATCTATATACATTATAAGCATTTACTGCACAATGATTTTATTTATTTATTTATTTTTTTACTTTAACGTTCCAAAAATTGACCTAAAACTCGATTTTTGTCACCGTATTCCAGCAAAACCTTTTGTCTGTACAAGCAAATTGGAAACACCAATTCTTCTTTTTTTAATAGAGAATGCTGCATTATATTCCAATTAAATCCATGAACGTGTAAAAAAATACAGCACTTTCTATTTGAGAGCAGTTTTAATATCGCTTATTAAATAATAACTATTAGGGCTATTCTCAAATTCTAAATAGCTATTCTACCTCATGAAGCAATTTTAAAACTTAGGTACACGAAATATTGAGTACATTTATTCATAAATTATAAAAGCGAACAGTTTTTTTTTCATTTCTCGATAGAAACACACGTTCTTTCTCAAAATACTGTCAAATATTTTAAACAAATATTCTGGACGAAAAGCCATAGAAAAGTCGTCACCAGACAACAATCGAATATAAATCAAGATGTAAATCATTTATCAAAAGAAAAGAAAGAATATATAAAAATCATTCAAGAGACATGACTGAAATTTAGTGATTTTACTTTAAAAAAATAAATTCATAAATATCACAGAAAATTTCATAATTATGAGCAGGGGAGAATATTTTTAACACTTTCCAACCTAGTTGAAAAGTGTTTATGACTTCGGTTTGTCTGGCCGTCTGCCGTCTGGCCGTCTGCCGTCTGGCCGTCTGGCCGTGCTCTAACTCCCGTAAATAGGCTCGGATTGCTCTGCAATTTTTATATGTTATAGTCGTTATCTATAGCATGTTCCCTATTTCAACGGAAGTGTGTAGCACTTATAGTTTTTTTACAGGGACACTCAAAAGAATTCTATTACATTCCGGTCTATGGGGAAAAATTATTTGCGGTTTATTAAAATAATGTTTCACTATTTTAAACGCATTGAAATTCATATATATCACTAAGGTGCATTAGAAGAAGCTGAATATGGAATAGGGTGTGCATAGTACTTATAGTTACTTTACAGGGACAGTCAAAAGAATTCCGTTACATTACGTCTATGGAGAAAAATCGTCTGCGGTTTATTTAAAGAATTATCTACTGTATGTTTACAATAATTCCTGGAAGTGCGTTTTAAGTTACTGAACGCGATTTTAATTTTAACTCGCTTTTTGTCTATTACGTGGTGTGTATAAATTCTGTAGATCCTATACAGGGAAGCACAAAAGTTCGCGAACACATTTCCGTATTATTTAACTCCAGACGGAGAATTGTAAACTGTGCTACGCGTTTCCTAACTGAACTAAAATTTAGCATCCTATGTAGTATATATACAAATCTGTAGATCCTATACAGGGCTGAATAAAAGTATTCGGATTACTTAGATGCTATCTTTTAGCTTATTAAACGGTATGATTTTTAAAATTATTATGGAAGCGTTGGAAAGTTACATAATCTATGCTTGATGCATGATTTTTCGTTCTTGTTTGACAATCACCTAAGAAGTTAAATTGCACCCTAAAAGCTTTAGAGGAGGGTCTTTAAAGAAATCTATTTAAAATTTTCTGAATTTTAAATCCTATCCCGTAAGGCATGGTGACGTCACGGCGACATCACTGTGAAGTCACACTGTGACTTTGTGACCGTCGTCGTGACGTCAAGTGACGTCGATGTGAAGTCATTGTGACGTAAATGCGAGGTCGATATGGCCGTTTTCAAGGCTTTCTGTGACCTCACAATGTGACTACTTTGTGAAGTCACCGTGCGACTTAAATGTGAAAAATGTGACGAATCTGCATCGGATAGGGTGACCAGATTTTACCCGAATCCAATCCAGAAACTTCGGATAGATCTTTTTGGATTTGTTTGGCTACAGAATAGATTTCGATTAGTTGTCGTGTGACCTGATTTTCGTGAACCCGATCTAACACGAGTCGGGTATAATGTTTTTACTGTAAGTCTTGTTTGGAATAGAATCTTGCATACGACCGAGTAACCAGATTTTCTCAGAAATTGTGTTACGATACAATTTCTGATGTCGGCTCGGATCTAGAGTCATACACGAATCCGGTTATACACTTCTTGAACATGATTGCATGTCAACTTGAACATGAATGATGGTTGACTGAAACTATATTTTGATTCAACCCGTATTCTTATCCTAACCCAACAACAACAACAACAAAAAATCTGTAAGCCCACAACCCGACCGAACCTGATAAATGATTTACCATAGATTCGGATAACAAGATTTCACCAAATACGGATAAGATCGACGATAAGGATTGGATCGGCAATCATTTTTATTGATGCAACTCGTATTCAAATTAAAACTTTGCATCTGATTGAGAAACCGGTTAACACGAAATTTTCTAACACATTTATGAACAAACTTTTAAACGCATGGCACTTGCATACCTGATTATTAAAGCTATTTGGAATGAATAGCGTTTTCCATTTTTAGATAAATGTAATACTTAAGATCAATGTCGGTCACGTTTTACCCGTTTCTGACGCTGCGCGACGGAAATTTGGTTCAAAATACCGACTTTGATAGTGTTTTCTGAAACATCATCTGCCGTTATCAAAAAATGGATAACGCCATTCGATTATATATAGGGTAGATGTGCCAGTAATGGACACCCTTAAGGAATTTCTTTAACAAATATTTTTTAATTAATAGTTATAATTGTTATCTTCAACATTTTTTAATATTATATTACCCTACCAACAATATTTAACCATGCTCATAGTCACATTTCCCAATGTTAATCTAAATTTAATTGTAAATAACAGAAATAAATCAAAACACCCTAAACTCCAGTGATGGACACCTCACAAAAAGTAATAGATAATTGATATTATGATTGCATTTAAAACTAGAATTTAAAGATAGCATATTAATGAAATAAATAAAGCTGAATTTTTATTGGTTATTTTTTTATAAACCAAAAACATTGAAGGTGTCCCATTACTGGAAGGTGGTCCATTACTGGCACATCTACCCTTTTCTGAATAAGAACACCTGCCAATTTCATGTATTTCCGAATAAAAATGAATTCAGAAATATGCCAGAAATTAGCTATTTTGGATTTGAGAACAACTTTAAAGAAAATATAAGTATACATTTTCAAATAAATATTCTGAAAAATTTATATTAGGAATCAATTTAAATAATAGATATACCTATTGTGCGATATTATTAAATAATAAACATTGTATCAAGCAGTAAAACAGTTTTCGTTGTAAATGAAATATAGAACTTAAGATCATAAATGCCAAAAAAAAATTATATATTTTTTTTCTTTACAAATTATTTTATATATAGTTTTTGATAGAATACTAAATGCAGAACTTAAATATCAATTTTATCAGTAAAAACATTCGATAACACAGCTGGAAAAATTACCTGAACTAAACAGTTATTTTATTGTTTCATCAATATTTATTATTTTTGTGCATCTAACATTGACATATCTCGACAAATAAATTATTCAATGTATTAAAATGTCACATTTTTTTTTTCAAATATACCGGAAAATTATTTCTGAAAACCTACACTAGCAACGAAATTATTAAATTGCAAATCAAATATTAATACTTTTAAAAATTGCAATGTTTTTAATTATAATGAATAACTATGAAAATTGAACTAAGAAACGCAAAACATTAAATAAAATCCTCCTTTTACATAACACTTTACATTTTGAATACATATTGTTAGTAAATACTTTAAGCTTTTTTCCAAATAGTCTATTAAAAAAAATTAAAACATTAAAGAGAAAATTTAATACAAGTGATTTTTTAAAAGAAAATTTAAACATCATAACTTTTAAATAGTGCAATACTAAATGTACTAGTACTAAACATGCACTATTAACAAAACTGCGAAGACATTAAAAGTTACCTGCTGATCTATAGGTAAAGGTGTTACTATTGAATGCTCCTTATCTGCTTCCCTTTCATTGAAAAATTAGACTGTACATCCACTACAATAATTTTCAAATTGTTCCACAGAGAGGTGTGTTCATAGATCTGAGAAATCAAATATCACCCAGGCCTTATGAACGCACCCGGCTAGACACAGGGAGATGTTAAAATGGATGGTTTACTTTAAAATGGAGATTGTTCACTTTAAAACGTTAATTTACTTACACAGTATAAATCTACAAACTTAAAAGTACGCAACACACGCTAATTCTATCCTAACTTCGAATGAGAAAAAATCGTCTGCCTTCAATATGCGCGCGCAGTATTGTTTAAACACAACAAAATAACAGCTAGCAGATGTTTCCAACTTTACCGCAAATGATATAGGAAGAAAATAATTTAAATAAAGACATTTCAAAACCTTTATAATTTATATGGCTGAAAAATGAACTTCTAATGATGCTATAATATTCTTTTTTTATATGAGAGAGTTTTGTATTCTTAGAAATAAGCTGTGAAAATTTACATTTTTATATATTTTTTAATCCATTGCATTTGCTTTAGACGTCAAAAGTAAAGATAAATTTTAAATAATAATTGATTTAATAGGCTTTATAAAGTAATTTCGATATAAATTTAAATTGCAATCAAATTTCCTAAGTACAATTTTTTTATTTTTTACACTCTATCGAAAAGAGCAATATATTTAATAGAGGTGACATCTTACTAAGCACTGTCCAGTTTTGGATAAATTGCTATAGGAATGACATATACTTTATAACATGTTTTTAATTCATTTTGCTCGGAAATACACGAAATTGGCTCGTGTTTTGTTCAGAAACTATGTTATTGAAAAACCTTTTCCATTTTTTGTTAAAAGCAGAAGATCTTTCAGAAAAGAATGTCAAAGTCGGCGTTTTGATTTGAATATCCGACGTGACAGTGAAAGACAGGAGAAAAACTGGTCGTCACGTGACACGAATTGCTTATAACTTGATAAATAACTAAATTTCTATTTAAGGATTTTTACCTGTGTATTATATAGTATATTTTGTTAAATTTCATGAAAATGGTAATGAAAATTGTAAAAAATTATCTGCCTCATATATGTACACAGATATTTATTTATTATTTTATTTTGGAAATACTCAATATATTTAAATAGTGTGTGACAATATTTTTATTAATGATTTAGGTACATGACATAATTCAAATCTATATTTTATGAGTTTTTTCTTTCCAAATTCACTCTCCGATCACACCGTGAAGTCACAGAGTGTTCGCATTTTGGTTATAGGTTTTACGTGACTTATGTGACTTGCAGTGACGTCATTGCAACGTCACAAAAATTTCTAAAGCTGTCAAAAAGTAATTTTCTTTATGTTATAAGATGTTCTAAAGTTTATTTTCAGTTTTCTTAGATCTCCAAGACGTTCACATTTTGGTCACAGTGCGACGTTACAAAGTGGTGGCATTTTGGTCACAGATGTGACGTGACGTACGTGACTCACATTGACGTCACAATGACGTCACTGTGACTGTGCATGCTATGCGGGATGTATTGAGTATGAGCCCTCTCCTAAAATAAGCAAATTTTAAATTATTTCATCTCATACTCTAATAGATGCAGGTTTTTTTCTCTCTTGGGGCCCATTTTGTTAAAAATAAGCTATTTTTGTGAAATTTCATACATTTTTGTGAAAAATACATTTTGTAACGAAAGAAGAAATCATGTTCCCAAATTTGAACTACGTATTAATCAACACTAATAAATTCTTTAAGTCTTTCTATTTTTACTTTTTGGTTGATTTGTTTTGTTTAAAAATTGCATATTTTAAAATCTAACAAAATAAAAATAATAAATGAAGAGTATGTTTTTATGAAATGGAATTTTGTGAAGTGACCTAATTTATTAAGAGAAATTTTGTGAAGAGGACTATTTTATTACAAATAATTTTGTGAAGAGGTCCATTTTATTCAAATGAATTTTGTGAAATACCACATTTTATAAAATTGATTTTTGTGAAAGGGCTCTAAATAAGCCCCGAATTTTGTCTGGATTGACATCTGAAATTGTGCCATAATATTATCATGAAAATAATGAGGTTCAAATATGCTGAATTATTCTGGTATTTTCATTTTATAGCACATATATAATGCATGCCGAATTTTAATTACAAGTTATAATTTTTTTAGCGAAATGAGGTTTTCTGTATCATTCTTACTAGTTTTTGTTGTTCTGTAATTATTACCATTTTTGTTATATGCATATGTAATTTGCAGTAATATGACGAGGACCGCGGGAAAAACTTTTTGCACAAAGGCGCTTGTAAGAGAACAATAGTAGAAGCCTTATTTTCAGGTCAAATTTTAATTTATAAACAGATCTTTCCGATAAAATATGAGTAAGAATGCAGTATAAACACTTCTTACTACAGGTGAAAAGGGATAAATAATGTTTTTCTAGAATTAGCACTCCAAACAAATAAACATATCATATCCCCACTTAGTTGTTTCGATCGAAAGTATATGGGGGATGGATAAGATTAAACATGCATCAATATGACATTTCAACCACGCCTATCCCATTTAAAAGTATAGGAAACTCAAATGAAATAATTGGACTATTCCATTTTCCCAAATTGTTCCTTCCATAGGTCAGGATTTAAAGGTAGTTAAATTTTCGCCTCTGCCGGTGTTAAAGAGTTAAAACAAAAGAGAATGTAATAGAAAAATCTTCCCCGTTTCTGATAAATATTATTTAAGAAAATATTTGAAATCAAAATATGTGACATAAATGAACTTATACCAGTATTTATAGTCAGTCTTTAAAACACTAAATAACTTGTTTTCGAAAATAAAATTTCAGCTTCTTTGAAACGTTTGTGAAGGAAGATGTATGCACATAAGAGCGTTGGAATACGCGACAAGATATAGTATAGCCAATTTCCATAGCTCTTAAGATTTTCCACCTTTTAGAGTTTCATAAAATTATTTTTATAATAAGAAAAATTATTAAAAGAATGTAAAAAATACACTAGTTGGAAAATCAGGGCATTCGCGATTAAACAACAACAACAAAAGTAATAATAAAGTATTTTTACATAAATTACTAGCCGATACTTTATTGGTCGATGATTAGTATTTAATTAAAAATGTTATAGTTAATACTTTCCTTAAATTTTTGTAAATCACAGATATACATACATCAACAAAATACGTTTACAGTCGAACCTCGTTAACGCGAACACTCAAGGGGAAACTTATTTTGTTCATGTTAAAAGTAGTTTGTGTTATCCGAACTTAAATGCACTACATACAACTGGACGGGACAATCGGAAACAGTTCGTTCTAAAAGTAATTCGCGTTAAGCGTGTTCATGTTAACGAGGTTTGGCTGTATTGGTATTTTAGCTTTGCTACCACTCTGTCATTTTTTAAAAAGCCAAATAAACAACGTTTGAACTGGATAATTAATATCAAATAAGTGAGACAGATACAAGCCGTATTTCATTTTCAGTTTTTTTTTGGTTTAAAATGCATTTCTATGAATTAAAGTAATCTGAAAGCCTGACAGATGCAAATTTCAACCGCTACTCTACGCGTTTCAAGAGCTACTAAGGACCCTTCTAACATAATATATCTTAGCTTATCATGGTGTAATTATAGTGACCAGTTTGATAGCTCTCAGTATTTTGAATCGGCCGGAAATCGTGATCACAAATTCTATGCAATTTGCATTTTAACCCGGTTTGGTCGGATAGTCGGCTAACAAGATTACAAATATTTAAAATTATTACGCGTTATAGCCTACGGCTTTTACGTTTAGTGAAAGAATACCATAAAATGTACATTTGAAAGAGTTTTGTATTCTAAAGGAATTACAAGGAAAATTTATTTCAAAAATGAAATTACTAAATTTCTGTTGTAGTGAATAATAAAAAATTATGCCTAGAATATAATTTCCCTGACTGTGAATTGCACAGGCAGTTTTAATAAAATTCGAAATATATCGTTTTACATCTACTTAGAATTAATTATTATGGAGTACATCCACTTAAAATCATTTAGAAAACTATAAAAATGTTATAATTAGATAAAAATAAGTTTTGAAACTCATTAGGCACACCCACAACTAAACTTATCTCAAGATTCCATAAGCAATATTTTTCTTATGAATGTAAAATTTCCACACAGAAATTAAAAGATATATACATATACATCTCTTAAATTATACAATTCATTTTTAAATCTTACACTTTACAAGGCAAGAAGATTTAGCCAATTCAAAACTTATAAAAAGGAGGGGGACACTACCGAAGTCTAAACCCACCTTTTGTTTGTCTTTCCTGTAAAACGGCCATCGTGTTCATCAACGTGAAATTGTTGGCTTTGTTTTGCTCATTACTAATCTGATGCCTTCTACTGGACAATTTACCTATAGAAGCGGTTCACAATGTTTATTTTTATAAGACACATCTTAATTAAAACAAAAAAAAAATTCTCGAACCACCTAACACATAGGAATAATATAACATCAGAAAAACGCTAGCTCGCTTACAAACCATACATGTAAATCTAATAAGTGTTCCTAGTGTGAAAAATCACATTAATAATAAAGCGGAATAACAATGAAACATAATCTCCTTTTACTAAGTATAGAAAAATATGCATTTTTTAAATAAATATATTAGAAAAAGTACTTTTTCAAATGCAATGCGATTTGTTTGAGCAACGCAATGTTCTATTACATGGTTGAACATTGTTAATTCCGATTTTAATCTCTCTTAACACCAATTTTAATAGAACACCATTGCTTACATCTATTTTTTAAGATGCAACATATTATATTTGGTGTATTTTTACGAAAAAAATACTAATATATTCTGAACTATTTTTTGAACATCGACAATTAGGGGGGGGGGGGCACCAAATCAACGCGAGAGACGCCTAGTTTGTTAACAAAATTCTATGTCAGAAATTAATCTTTAAAACATTTCTTTAAAGAAGTTTCGTGCAAAATATGATACATATGCAAACAGCAGTGTCTTTTATTCTAAAGCAAAATTCTTAAATACTAAAATCATTCGCTTTTTCAATAACTCTCATTTACAAAATGCTAAAAAAATCACGAAAACCAATAAAAATTCTAGTAAAATAAAGCTTAATTTCGCAATTTAGATAATAATACTGCAATAACGGAAATTCAATACCTTTTAATAGCCCAAAGAGATTTTCTAACAAAATGATTATGGAAGTGAGTTTCTGATATTAATCTCACTCAACCAAATTTCTTATTCTCTTTATTGTCTTTCTGTAGAATGAAGCAGATCGATAAAATGAGTTCAAAGGGACAAATTTATTTAACCTTAAAATAGTATAATGTAAATGCTTTGAATATAGATTTTGTAAAGCTCTTGAAATTTCGAAATGTTAATTTGTTGATTTTAATTTTTTATTTTAAATTATATCCTGATCCCTCGGAATGAAAAATGTCCAAGTAAAAAATTAATAAAGCTTAGTGCTATTTTAGGCTTTAATGTAAATTCATTAAAAAATGCAATAAAAACAGAGTAATGCGCATTATCCGCAGAAATCAGAATTATGAGATATTTTCATAAAACGATACATATTTTTAAATGATACATGCGTTTATGTACAAATGTTTTTATAATGCACATTGGGTTTTTATTTATTTGTTTACATAACATAAAGTCAACTTCATTTTCTAAGATTTCCCAAGATGTGCGCATTAAAATGGTCAATTCTCTCAAAATACATCTTACTTCTAAACCACTTACATGTTAATATTCTATTATTTGAATATTTTCAGAATAAAGTTTGTTATCATGCGATCTAGAATTTTATAGAATTATTCCGCAATGAAGATAACATTTAGTACTTAAGGACAATGTTTGTAGTGTGCAAAGAAAATGCGAAAATGTTCAAAGTATTTTGATTTAAAGTTCTTACAAAATATCCATTCTGCCTTTATCAGTTCTTTTTAGGTAGTTTTCGTAATAAATACTACCTATTACATTCTCCCCTAGGTTGAAATTTCTGGAAAAGTTTTGCAGATCTACATCGATCATGACCCATAACCCAAAGCCATCCCCAGTACCAAACTTTATCTATCTATCTAAGGTGCGTCTCAAAATTATATGGACAAGCGATTTTTTGAAATAACAGCTAAGAAAATAAAGCAATAATCACGAAAAAAATAATTAGCATATGGAATCATAAGATAAGTTTATTACGATACAGAAATGTTATGTTTATATCACAGATTGTTTGTAAAAAAATAAAATTCAAAATAAGCTGTCTCAAAAATTTATGGACAATGAAACGAATTGCTTTTATTACCACCGTATCAGAAAAATTTGCATTTTCTGCGTTCTGTACTTGTGACGTAACCACTTCGAAATATAAAATCACTGCTCTTTCTTCAATTGTCTAATAGTTTGAAAATGCCTCGCAACGTTGAATTCTCTGCTGCTGGTATTGCTAAAATTTGGCGTTTAAAGGCTCAAAATGTTAAAGTTTCTGATATTGCAAAACAAATGAAGCGTAGAAGATCTAGAATTTATGCAATTTTATCAAAAACTGACAATACGATTGCAAAAAAGTGTTCAGGTCGACCAAGAAAAACATCTTTAACACAAGATAGAGAAATTTTGAGAGCAGTTTCAACCCAAAAGATGTCTGTTCGTGAAATTGTGAGGACTTTAGCGTTTCCTATTTCCAGACCTACTGTTCACCGTCGCATACAGGTAAGCAAAAATCATATATATCGCAGAATGTGTCGGACACCTATGCTGAAAGTGCACCATAGAAAGGCTCGAGTTCTTTGGGCGGAAAAACACATGCATTGGACGGTTGAATGGTGAAGGGTTTTCTTCAGTGACGAAAAAGATTTAATTTGGATGGCCCTGATGGCTGGGCATACTACTGGCTTGACTTACGAAAAGAACCTCGCGAGTTCTTTAGTCAACAAAAAGTAGGGGGTTCACTAATGGTGTGGGGCGCATTCTGTTTCAACGGTACAACGGATATTGCTTTTCTTAATGGTTGACAGTGTTCTGAGGATTATCAAAATATCCTTAAAAGAAATCTACTTCCAATTGGAAACATCGTAGGGAGGGAAAACTGGAAATCCCAACAGGACAATGCGTCGATTCACACCTCCCACTCAACAACAGCTTGGTTTAAACAGAATCAAGTGACTGTTATAGACTGGCCAGCCATCAGCCCAGACTTGAATCCAATTGAAAACATTTGGGGAGTACTTGCACGAGATGTGTATGCCCATGGTCGGCAGTTTTCTACTATTCAGGAATTATAGCAACAAGTAGAGCAGAATTAGTTCTCTTTACAGCCGCACATACTCCAAACACTAGTTGGAAGCATTCCTGATAGGGTTTTCAAGATAATTAAAAGGAATGGATACAAAATTTGAATTTAAATGCAAAATATTCGAAAAGTCCATATATTTTTGGGACAGCCTATTTTTATTTTTATTTTTTTACAAAAAATCTGTAAAACGTATACCTTATTTCTTTGCTGTAATAAATTTATGTTATGATACTATATGCATATTATTTTTTTCGTGATTATTGCTTCATTTTTTGAACTGTTATTTCAAAAAATCGCCTGTCCATATACTTTTTAGACGCACTATATGTCACTTTTTAATGGACACGATAACTTCAAAAGATATACACACATCTCTTCCAAACTAATACATAAAATCAAGGGGCATAAAATCTCGGTCAAGTTCGTTAATGGGCAAAATCGAACCAAGGGAAAAAAGGGGGCTTTTTGTGAAAACAGAAAAATCCCCATAACTTCTTAATTATGATTCGTATCGAACCCGTTTATAGTTATTATTATTTCTATGAAAAAAGCCGAAAAATTATGTAGAACAGATTTTTGATATAGATAAATAGGGCATCAAGGGTGGGGGGGGGGAGGAAATAGGAGTTTTAGAAGAAAAAAATTCATAACTTTGTCAATTCACAAGATATCATATCCACTTAAATTTATTATAAATCCCCTTAATATTATCTACAACTTTTATATTGACAAGTTTTTTATAGGACCAAACCTTACATAAAAAAATAAATAAAAATAAAACAATTCTGCCGGCTCCGCGTACTTGACACATGTAGATTTCGACAACTGCCGCCTCATGGCAAAAAGGTCATTTCTTCTGCAATTCCCAATAAACAGGCACCCCACGGTCCGCATCTTTGAAATCTACCCGTGCCTGTAGGCCGAGCCTTCATGGATTTTAACATTCAAATACACTAAATATGCATATCTAATTTAGCGTAACTGCAAAAATATACTACTATTTTTAAACAAAACATTATAGAAGTGAAGCATATACTATTAAAACGGATATAGCAATTTTAATATAATAATTACTTTCAGATAAAATAAAACACTTTGTAAAATAAACAAAATTACTCGCTACATTGAAAATCTTTTATTTACAATGTAGTTTCTCTATAATTTGATGAAATATACAACTCAGAGGAGTTTTTGAAAAAAAAAAAAATTCGAAACTTTCAGACTCTGCAAAGTATTTATTTAAATTGTCATCACCGACTGAATTCACGGCAAAAAATTTTTTTAAGAATGGGAAAATATCTCTAGAAAGTTTTTTCTTCTGTTATGTAATGGATGTTTTTGATATCCTGAAAAAAAAATATATGACACATGTTTTAACAATTATATTTCATATAAACTAAATTAAAATTTAAAACTTATTTATAGTGGTATGAAATTGAAACTTCTTATCTTTGCAATAATTGGAACTGTTCAGCTTTGCAATTTTCATTTCCTTTGATTTTCCTGAAGTATGTCTTTTGTAGCTATGAAAAATAAAAATGAAAATAGTGTATAATTTTCTAATAAAGAAATAATCGTACTCATCAAAATAACTGACCCGTTATAAATATTTAACATTATAATTGAATCTAATAAATAATTATACTCTATGTAAATGACAGATTAATTATAAGTAAAATATTCGTCAAGTATTCTATCGAAAATTTCGTGAAGTACTTCTATTGTCTCATATTTATATATGAAAATATTAAATTTACTCGAATGAGTTATTATTTACAAGTCTGATGTTTATATTCGGGGCCAGTACGCATTTGGCCATTTCATATTTATTTAAATTGAATTTATTATACTCTACGTAAATGGTAGATTAAGAAAGTATAAGTAATAACTAAAATGGTTCGTTTAGTATTATATCAAAAAATTCGTGAAATACTCCTACTGGCTCATATTTAAATATGAAACTATTAAAACTACACGAATAAGTTATTATTTATAAGATTTTTGTCTACATGCAGCATTTCTCCATGTTCTATTTGTTTAAACTTAATTTATTATTTGTATAATTTTAGTTAAAATATAATGACATATTAAAAAAATCTCCTTTGTATATTTTATTGTTTATTTTATTTTCATATTAAAGCTAATTATGTTATTTATATTAAAATGTGCAAACATTAAGTATCATTAATATAAATTAAGAAATAAATTAATTAAAATTGTCTGTATGTAAATTAATTTTATTTCTAATTATATATTTTATACTCTATGTAGTTTTCGAGAAACAACTTACTTAATGTCTGAGAGATTGAATATTTGTATTACATGCCACAAATTCATGGAATTAACATTAACGATGTTGATATGGCAGGTGCTTTCTACATGCGGTTAAAGTTCCGTGTTGGGGCATGTTCTGATTGTTTAAATTAAATTAATCATTTGTATATTTTTTGTTAAAATATAGTAAGTAATTTTTTTTAAATATTATATTTACGCTAATGTTGTTATTGTTATATTACAAGATTAATTCGAACAATGAAAAGTCTGAAAATGAAATGTCAATGAAAATACAATGAAATGTCTCATACTTTAGCCTGGAAAACACCTGTAAAAACATCTTTAAAACAAAAAGCGATCTTGCTTAATTCGTCCTCTTAATGGCAAAACACATATAAAAATGGAAAACTAGGAAATCTGTTTAACACAAAAAAAGAGATCTTGCTTAATTCGTCCTTTTAATTCCGTTGGTCAATGTCAAACTTATGGGCATGAAATGTATTCATTTTTTTATGACTTTGCATCAGAAAATTAATATTTCTTTACATATAGTTCTTATATACCTACACTTCTTAAATGATGTCTCTTTATTTTAAAATTTTAAAAACGAGGGGGCTCTGCTCCCTGCTCGCTACGCTCACCAACTCCCGTTCTGATTTCACAGCCTCTTAAAACTGGTAATGTATCCTGTTTTAAAAAGATGTTGATGATATCACGAACGGCGACTATCTTCTGTAATCAGGTTATAATGCTTTTTCATTTAACTGGTTATAATTCTTTTTCATTTAATTCATCTTTTTTATTTTTAATATTCATGTGTAAACAAAATTTTTATGACGTAATTTTCTTTATTTCCTGCTTTCAACACGTGATCATTTAATTATTATTTTAAACTTTCATTATTGTTTTTAATAGTCTCGCGCAAATACATTTTTTATTTGAGATAAAGTATAATCATTTGCACTTATTTAGAAATTGGCAACAATATAAAAAAATGATTTTTTCAATAAAAGGTTTTTTACTCGATTTTTAAGGATTTTTTGAGTTTTTATTGTCCGACCGTGATAATTTTCTTAATTTCTGAAAGCTTGTTATATTTCGCGTCTGGTGGTATGAATTTTGAATCCGTAGGATGACTAGAAAAAAAGTAATAGCTCCTCAAAAAAGTCCCTAGTAAAAAAGCGATGAGAATAACCCGGAATATCTACGCAGATTTTGATTGGTCCATTTCTAAATCGTTTTTGGCTCAGTTCCAGATTACTTTTTTTTTTTTTTAATATAGAAGGAAATCTAAAATATTTATATAGTTCTACTTGAATTATTAATATTTTATTCACAGCTTGTCTGATTCGGTTAAGGGGTCAGGTAACCTTTAAAGTGTCAGAAATTCGAAATTTTTTTTATTAGCTTATAATTAAATATGATTCTTTAGGAACAATTTAAAATAAATTCCATGCAAAAATTCACTTTAGAAGCGGAGTTATGTCTAAAACAGTTTGAGATTTTTATATATGATCAAGGAAGAGTTTGATCTTTGAAGTCAATTTTCTCAAAACGACGATTTTGGTCATTGCGCGCACGATTTAAGAAAAATGGTTGGTTAGAATTTTATGAAATTTTGACTGAATGTCTTAACCAGACAGATGCACAAAATGACCTACTATTATGATTCTCAAGTAACAAGTTTAGAATTTATGACTACTTTTGTAGTAAACAAAACTCGATATTTCGAATTTCTCTGAGAAAAAAAAAAATTCTCAAGATCTACGCATTTTATTTTTTTCATCGTAGGTCATTTTGAGAACACACTATATATGTACTCATTAAAAAAAATTTGGCTGGTTTTAGCAAATCATATGTGATAAATCATGCGCGCAGTACATGCAAGAATAATTCTTTCGTAAAAAATTTATTATATTTTAAAATAATTTTAAAAGCTTTATATGAGTGTATACATTTTTGGAGAATTTTAATTTATAAAATAAGCCTTTATTCATATGCATTTTAAATTTTATAATTCAAAGTCAAATAGTTACGGTATTATGGTAATTCATAGAGGTTCCTTTTTCATGTATTTTGTGAGTTCAAAGGTTACCTGACCCCTTAAGTGTTAACGAATAAAATATTAGGTCAAACATATATTTTAAACATGGAGTTAAAATATTTAATGGTTGCTTTTCACTTCAATGGTGCTTATATTGTGGGGATAATAATCAAATACTGCAAAGAAATATGCAAAAAATAAATAAATGACAACAGATATAGAAAAGACACTCATTCAAAAAACTTATATATCCAAAACTGAGTAAAACAAGGTAAAAGGTAAAGTACATAGTTGTTTAAAAAAACCACATTTGAATACTAAATTCCGAAATCCAAACTATCATAAAAATGCGTAGACAAATTGGAATACCATTCGTATAAACACGAAAGAGCAATTATTATTACTCTTATTACTTTTAATAGATTTCGTACGTTAAGAAAGTTCTCTTTTTGTGTTAAAGAGATTTTTATATGTGTTTTCCAGGCTAAAGTATCAGACATTATTTCTCATTTTTAAAATTAATTTTGTAATAGAATTTATCTGTTTTGTATAATAAAATCGTAGTTTCAGTGACCTAAATTTAATCGGAGAAAACATCTATTAATTAAAATACAACTTAATATTAAGAATGAAAAATTAAAATTAATATCAAGATAAAATAATAAATGTTAATTTTGAAATTTAACCATGTGCAAAATTTCGATTTATTAAAATAGATAAATGGAAATAATGTTTTTTTTTTTGCTAAGGAAAGATTACACAATTTCTAGGACAGCGTCATAAAAACTGTTTAAGACAATCTCAATCAAAGATATTTTTCTTATTGGTTAACAAATTCATTAACAAACGTATTAGCAAACTTAATAAATACTTTGCGGTGTGTTTTTAAAGGATATGATGGTTAAGAACTATGTTTGTTATTCTTAAGGATATGTATTTTAAATGTTATCTTTTCTGAAACTCATTACTATTTTTGCATAATATATACGATATCCATTGAATAAAATTTTTTTCATTCTAAATGAAAATCAGAATAAATTCCATCAAGTTCTATCTCAGATAAGCCTATATGTTTATCATCTGTAAACATCATCTTATCATTCGTCTAATAAATCCCAAAGGAAAAAAAATAATCCTGCAATTTAATTAGTTTTCTGCTATCGTGCTAACGTTCCTAATCATGATGATCATTGTTAATTACATTTTACTGAAATATACTCAAGTATGTCCTGGACAGGTTGTTATGGCGGCGAAGAAGCAGAAAATTAATTTCCGAATCAAAATTCGCAATCTCCATGGAACTATTTTCAGACGATATAAAATATTTTGTTTACCTTGCGTCCTATTTTTAAATAAAGCTATTTTAATCTGTAAGATAGGATACATCATTTGAAACATCCTGGACAGTTTGTATTTTTTTCATTAAAAAATAATGTTTTCATTTAAGTAATATAATTTCGAAATTTAGATAGATTAATACTGCAATATCTCGAATCCAATATATTTTAATATCCCAAAACACCTACTTCCTAGAAAAATATGTTGTAGGTGACTGTTATAACATTCTAAAATTACATTACCGTCAGCGTTCTATAAATCCTGAAATCACATATATGAAGAGATCTAGGCAACTAAACCAAATTTGTGAGCTTCTGAGATATATCAATTTGGAAGTTAGATCAAATAATTAAATAAAAATATATAACGTAAAGTTTTTTTTTTTTATTATTATTTTTTTTTTTTTACCAATTCCTTAGTAAAAGTCTGAGATAGTCTGAATAGGGGGGCAGAAAGTCTGGGGCAAAACCGAAAGCTGGTACATATTCTGCCACTTACTGACAAAAAAAAAGATTAACATGTAGGATATTATATTTTATAATAATAAGCAACAGATTACAGTGCCAGATTTATTTCACGAAAAATGTGGCTTGGAACTTTGTTGCCCTCACCCCTACCATTATTTTATTCATTCGTTTTATTCGTTTAATCAGTTGTTTCATAAAATCTTTTCGTAAATTCGTTTTATTAACTCGTTTCATAAACTTGTTTTATTAGGATTTCCATAGGAAAGTTCTTTTAATCTGAAAATACTTGCGAACGAAGAGTGCTCCAGCTATGCAAGTGAGGTAACGGTAAAGTAAAGCGACTACCGCCAACCTAATGCAAACGACAGCAGTGCCCCTAGTGGCGAAATTTCGAAGATAACCATTGCAAATTGAAAATAAAAAGAGATGGAGCAAAATTTCCAATTAGAAAAATTTAGAACATCAATTAATTAGTAGGAAACAACGTTTGGTTCACACGTATAAGATAAATCGTCGCTTGTATACCCAAAAATGTCCGAAATCGATGCACTCCATTTTTTGTAAACTTTTAAAAAGAATAGCCAGAAGTATGAAGAAATACGCACAATGTATTGCATAAATACGTACTTACGTCAATGTATTTTGATAACATCACTCAACAAAATGTAAAAGACAAACTGTCTCACAGTTATAAAAAGTTAATGTTCAGTATGTTCGAAAAGTTCGCCATTGTTCAACACGATACACGTTTGTATTCATGAGCGTAATTCTGCATGCAAATTTCTCAGCATGGAAGGTGTCACACTATTGCAAGCAACTTCAATATGACGACGTAGATCCAAAAGACTTGTAGGTAGAGTTGCATAAACCTTATCTTTTGTATAACCCCACAGGAAGAAATCCAACGGAGTTAGATCCGGCGATCGTGGAGACCATTCAACACTACCACCATACCCGATAATTTGTTGTCCAAAACAATCTTTGAGAAAAGTTTGCACTGCAACTAGCTGGTGTGCAGGGCACCGTCATGTTTCAACCACAAGTGTCGTCGTGCAGGCAAGAGAATATCATCTACAAAATCAGGTATGATATTCTGTAATACTTGGAGGTACTTCTGTCCGTTTAATGTGCCGTTGTAGAACACAGTTCCTAGTAAGCTAACCTTCCAGGTACAGCACCAAACGTTAATGGACCAGCACTCTTGGTGTTTCGTTGATAGTCCCCACGAGGAAATTTTCAGCACCCAGTCGTGGGCATTGTGTCAGTTTAGTACTCCGGTACGTTGAAACATTACCTCAATCGACACAATGTTGGAAAATAACCGAGTTACCTTCAACATTAATAAACGCCTAGTTGCACCAATCAAATCGACGCTCATTATCCCGTGGCAACAGAGCTTGCTGCAAAGTGACACGATGAGGATGTGCATGTTGACCATGCAGTATTTGGAATACTCGGGACCGTGTTGAGCCACAAGCCATGTTGATATCTGTTGTAATGCTGGATGTGTGGATGGATTAGTGCATATGCCAAAATAATCTATGGCGCTATACGCATACCTGCACTCACTGGTCTGCCAGAACGAGGACGACTTCTAATGCTTCTTGTCTCCCTGAGCCGTCGCACTACAATTGCGATGGTAACTGTACTTGAATGTGGCCCATATAGAAAACGACCGGCATACTACCGTGCAGAATTCGTCAAGTTTCATTGGCATTCACCATAAATAAGCACAATCTCGCAATATTCAAAGTCAGTAAAGCTTGCCATTCTCACACAGCTCCAAACTTTTAACTCAAAACTCCAAGAAAATATTATTTTTAATACACTGCTTTAAGAAATGTACCTTTTGTAGGATCTCATTCATTAAGGATCATTCAAAATTCCATTTACTTTGTCACTCTCAAAAAAGAACACGTATTTTCAACTCGTCGCTAGGCAACGATTAAGTTTGCCACAACACACAAAATAAAAGTTTTAAAATACAAGCGCTCGCACATTCGGATTAAAATTATCGTCTGCCATCGATAAATTTATGCTATCAGATTATGCTGTTTGTATCAAGGGAGTGCCAACACCTTTTAAGCTAAAATTTTAAATGCATTGAAAATGAGTACAGTACAACGTCACAATCTGCAATTGCGCACTGCTACATTTATTTAATGATAACATGCAGAGTAGAATCGTCACGAATCGCTTTCGGACATTTTTGGGTATACAGGTGACGATTTATCTTATCCGTGTGAACCAAATGTCATTTCGTACTAATTAATTGATGCTCTACATCTTTCTAATTGGAAAGTTTACTCTATCTATTTTCGTGTTCGATTTGCAATGGCTATTTTCCAAATTTTGCCACTAGGGGGCACTGCTGTCGTTTGCATTAGGTCGGGTGTAGTCACTTTACTATACCGTTATCTCACTTGCATAGCTGCAGCTCTCTCCGTTCGCAAGTATATTCATAAAGGGACATTCCTATGCGCCCTTCACAGTGTAGATCTCAGCTAAATAAATTCGTTTCTAAATGGCTTAATGATTTACAATTTATTTTAAATGCCTAGGGCATTATCACTTTCATTTTGTTTAACTAAAGGGGTAGTGTAATAGCATGCGTAAACTATCAATGTTTCAGCTAGAGGAAATAAACTATTATATAAAATGAGAAACTAATGTATTTTTTCATAACTTTTAATTGCATTTTATAAATAGTCATGCAAAATTTATCCATTTCAACATTTTCTTTTTCTGCAATCTCAAAGCTACTTTAAACGCGTAAGTTAATTGAACACACAAAAAAGCTTTTACTTTTCATGTTTGCTTCTTTTGTTAAGTCTAAAAAAATGTATACATACATTAAAGAAAAGTTTTTTAAACTGGAGAAATGAGATACCTTAAAATAATTATTTTGAATCTGCTGAAAGTATTTAAAAGCTTTTAAAATGCACGTACTAAAGTGAAAAATGAAATCAGTTTGAATAAATGACAGTGTTCATTCGAGTTAAATAATTTGACTAAATTCTAAAACTTTGTTGGTTGCATTTTAATTAATAAATTTTTTTAAATAATTGATTTTCACGAACATACTATTTGAAGCGCTATGCTTTTTTAACGTAATGTAATGTCATTTTTATTCAATACCTCACATGTAACCTTAATATTTTAACATTACAATAAACGCTTGAATTATTGTGCAATGTAACGTTCAAAAAGTGAAAATGCTGTTATGTAGCTTTATTAAGAAGTTATTTGGCGATAATTACGATATATTTTGTTTATCAGAAGCGGTAGAGCAGAAATAATTCAGAATTAGTAAAGTAAATTTTGAAGCAATTTATAAGAAATTTAGAAATAATTTGGCAATTTGTATTTAAAATTTAATTTAAAAAAAAAAGTTTAAGCTGTTTTACGCTGAACTTTATTTTACTTAATGTTGTACAGAGGGTGTTTACACATATTGGGAACGATTGTGACAATAAAAATGCAATATATAAATTAACACAGTTATTTTTTAATACGTTCTATCTGGTAGCCCTTGTTATGGACTATCATATTTCCAAGATAGTACGGCTTTTTGTAAAACTGGAAGTGAAATTTTGTTCCATTCCTCCAGCACACATTTCCAGAATCCACTCAAGGTAGATGGTTGGAGTTTCGCAAGAGTAATCCGTTGCTGAAAAATCTGGTACTTTGTTGAAATATGATTAAACGGAATACACTTGATTCCAGTTTTTCTTGTCAATGTTTCGAGACTTGAGACGGAACTTTTGGATGTATGGCTGATCACTTTATCCTTGTGGAACAAAACACTTTTAACGTCCATATAGTTTTGGAAATACTTCTGGAAAAATGGGAATTAGAACTTTGTTTTGATAATACGTAGATTAAATTTCGACATTTTTATCAACTTTTCTACTCTTTGATTGTCCGTTGTAAGAGATTCCAGCAATCACCACAAATCCTATAGAGAAATTTTCTTTGCAGTGTTTGAACCAAAGTTGTAAGTATTTTCCGTCTCTTTTCCGCTAATAAATCAGTTTTTTTATTATAGTTATTTAGATAAATCCACGCTTCAACAATTGTGACAGTTTTTTCCACTTATCACCTGCTAAATGATTTTCATATAACAGTCTGCATCTTGTCTTTCTCTGAGTGAGAGACCACTTTATAAATGTTAGAGACGGTACGTACCTTTTTCGAAGTTATTTTGGTGTTTTCTTTTCGATAGCTTTAAAGACTGACGATTTTGCAATTAAAAATCCGTTTTTAATTAAAAATATCACTTATTTTATGCTTCGACACTTTAAAACGACGCATCTTCCAACGTTTTCTAACCACGGAATATAAATAACCCTCTCAACAATATGTCTTGGTAGCAGGCAGTGAACTGTAATTTTTTTTTGTTTTAATTAAATTTAAATCTCTATTAATTATTTTATTTACAGTTGCTGCAGATGTATGCAAAGATTTTGCAATAGTTCTTTGAGGTTTTAAATTTTCCATTACAACCATACAGCGCACTTTAGAAATGTTAGAGACGTTAAGGACCTTTTTCGGATAGTTTTTTAGGTGTTTTCTTTTCGACAGCTTTAAAGATTGACGATTTTGTCCTTTGCAATTAATAATATCACTTATTTTATATTTCAACACTTTAAAATCATGCTTATCGCAGCGTTTTCTAATCACGGAATATGAATAATTCTCTTCGGAAAAGCAAATATTTAACTTTTAGTCCACTTGCTTATTTCGCGTACCTCTTCAGTAGCAGACGATAATTTTTCATAGCTGTCAATATTTCAATTATCACGTTATTACATGTTACCAGATTTTTATCCTGTTGCTTCTCGTTATTTTAAAATTTGACATCAAAATCGTTCCAATATGTGTAAACATCCTCTGTATTAGTAATAAATAAAGTAACAGTGACAAATGTCATTCTCCCATTTTAATCATTTCTGTAAAAATAACAACAACAATCTATTAATTGCGGTATTAATACTGCAGTTAATAGATTCCCCCCAACCTTAAATTATCTATCAAATAATAATCCTTAATGAGCAATAGCAAATAACATAAATTAATAAGGACTGATAAAGAACGTTTTTTTTTCATATTTGCTTCTTTTTAAAAAATAAAAAATAAAATTATTTATTCCTCAAAGAAAAATTATGCTTATTCCTGTATTTTTTTTTTTATCTGAAGAAATGATATACAAAAGAATAATGAGTTTCATCCTAGTAAAAGAATGTGAGATTTTTTTTTTAATCTTTTGAAATAAAAGATCTAATATGAAAAGTGAAATCGCTTTAAGTCAACAGTGTTCATTCGAGTTAAAAGGAATTCTAAATCTTTTTGGGTTGAATATTAATGAATCAAAAATTTAAAAACAAAAAATTTTCACTAACATACTATTCTAAGCGCTAGTTATTTTTTTTATTGAATACGATGTCACTTTTAATATAAGACCTTAATACTTTATCTTTACATTAAACGTTTTAAATCATTGTGTAATGTAGCGTTAAAAAAATGCAAATGCTGTTATGTAGTTTTATTAAGAAATTGTTTGGTGATAATTACGATACATTTTGTTTATCAGAAGTGGTAATAAATTTAAAATTACTAAAATAGATATTGAAGCATTTTACAAGGTTTTTAAAAATAACTTGGTAATTTATGTTCAAAATTGTATATAAAAGTGTAAATAGTTTTATGCTGAAAATTATTTTACTTAACTTTGAAGTATTAAAGAATGATATGACAGTGGCAATTGTTTCTCTCACATTTTCCCCTTTTCCTTAAAAACAAACAAACAATCTATTGACTGCAGTAACAATACTGCTTAAATTGTCTTTCAATTATTCGTATTGAACTGCTGCACCATGACAAATAACAATTTGAAATGCAGTCCAAAGTATTTATATATCTTTTTTTAAAAAAATTTCATGGTGTTTTATTGCCAAAATTTTGAAACTGTTATATAAGGAAGATATAATTTTGTTTTAAAACATCAAAATGCAATAAAGAAGCAATATTTTCGGTTCAAAATCTCAAGTATCATTAGATACCATGATTGTTGTTTTACATTCAGATTTATTATTATTTTTTGGTTATCATGCGCACAAAACGTGATTCCAGTTGCTACTCTGTCTAAAAGTTCAAAAACCCATATAAATATAATTTACCGTTTATTATTTGAAAAATATGAAATAAATTAAGAACCATGTATGTATCTGCATTTATTTATTTTTATTTGTTTTTTATTAATTTATTTTTTTGTAATGCATTCTAGTTTAAATATAAAATAACAAAACTAATAATGTTTTTTTTTTTTTTTTTTTTTTTTTTTTTTTTTTTTTTTTTTGTTCACTTTTTGACTTGTTAAGAATCCTAAGTCCACCAATTGAAAAAAAATAATGTTCTTGTGCAAGAAATGTGTTTATTAAAAACTTTTTGTTTATATTTTTTCAGCTGACAATAAGTTTCTAGATGATTTTCAATTAAATAATCATACGGGAATTCTCTGCGTCCCAGTTATTTTTTAAACAAAAGTGATAATTGGGTAGCATACTTAATTTAACTATGTTTCAGGAAGAGGAAAAATGATAATACATAATATGCTAATGCATTTTTCAAAATATTTTAATTATTTTTTATAAATTACTTTGCAAAATTTATCCATTTCAGCATTTTCTTTTTTCTACAGTCGGAATGCTACATTAAACTTATAATTTATTTCTCTGACCATAAATTAATTGAACTGACCAAAAAGCTTTTCATATTTTCTTCATTTTAAAAACTCAAAAAGATGTTTACATTCGTAAAAGAAAAAGTATGCTTATTCCTGTGAGTTTTTTAATATGAAGAAATGAGATACCATAAAATAATGAGTTTCATCCGCGTAAAAGAAAGTGATATTTTTTAAACTTTTAAAATACAAGTACTAATGTGAAAAGTGAAAACCTTTTAAATAAACAACAGTGTTCATTGAAGTTAAAAGGAATTCTAAAACTTTTTGGTTTACATTTATTGAATCAAAAATTTAAAAAAAAAAATGTTTTTCAGGAACATATTATTAAAAGAGCTGTTTTTTATCATTATTACTATTATTATTATTATTATTATTATTATTATTATTATTATTATTTTAAAATTTATGCGATTTTATTTTCATTCAAGACCTAACATGTAGCCTTAATATTTTATCTTTCCGTTTAAATTATTGTGTAATGTAGCATTATAAAAGTGAAAATACTGTTATGCAGTTTAGAAAATGTTTGGTGATAATTGCGATGCATTTTATTTATCAGAAGTGACAAAACAGAATTCATTGAAAATTACTAAAATAGATTTTTAAGCTTTTTATAAAGTTTTTAAAAATAGCTTTGTAATTTTTATTTAAAATTTCATTTAATAAAACTGTATATAGCTATATGCTGAAATTTATATTACTTAACGTTGTACTAAAATGATTAATGTGACAGTGGAGATGTGACAGTGGAGTATTTTATTCTCACAATTTCACCTTTTCGTTAAAAACAAAGAAACAATCTATTAATTGCGTGTCAATGCTGCTTAAATTGTGTTTCAACATTTCGTATTGAACTGCAACTCCCTTAAAAGTAACTATCTTAAATGCAGTGCAATGTAAATATATCTCTGTTATATTTAACAAAAAAAATCAGTCCTATGATGTCGTTTTACGAATTTCACAATTCAGAGAATATTTCTTGTAAAATTCCTAAAGTAATGGAAATTCCATTTGTATTACTAATTACATTCCTTACAAACATGCCAGTTTTCCTGCTTGCCTCCATGATCTCTCTATTTCGTAGATCCTAATGTGTGTTTATTATTATGTTTTTTTCAGTTAAAGCTGAAAATTGTAAAACTGATTTTACATAATTACGCCATCAGCTAATATAATAGTGATCTTTAATTTTGTAATTTAATTTGGTCTGTTAATATCATATATTCTAATACGAGCAAATCTTGTGTGTGGTTATATATATATATATATATATATATATATATATATATATGCAAATTTTATTTTAAAAACGGCTCTAACGATTTTGACGAAATTTCGTATCCTACTGTTTTGGGGCACCAGAAAACCATTGGGATAGGTCACATGTTCGAGTAAATTCGATTAGTGGGTCATTTTGGGTCATTTTGGGTCATGGTCTAGCTAATTGTATCTAAAAAACGGTTCAAACGATTTTGACGAAATTTTGTATCCGACCATTTTCGGGCACGAGAAGACTATTGGGCTGGATCACATGTTCGGGAACTTTCGATTAGTGGGTCATTTTCGGGTCAAAGCGGGTCAAATTAATTTTATCTAAAAAACGGCTCTAACGATTTTGATTAAATTTTGTATCCTGCGAGTTTCGGGCACGCGAAAATCATTGGGCTAGGTCACATGTTCGAGAAAATTCGATTAGTGGGTCATTTCTGGGTCATTGTGGGTCAATATCTAAAAAGCGGCTCAATTTACACTAAATTTTGCATCCTATGGTTTTTGGGCACGAGAAGACTGTTGGGCTAAGTCACATGTTCGAGAAAATTCAATTAGTCGGTCATTTTGGTCATGGGTCATGATATTTGAACTCAAATTTAATTTTGACCGAGCATAGCTCGGTCTTCCCTCCTCGTTCATATTTAAGATAACAAGCGTCAACAACATGTATTTGATTTTTAAAATTATTGCACTCATTATTACATTCATGCATTTTTTCTTTGCTTTTTTCACGTTTTTTAACATTTACTATATCCTTTTTTTGAAATGTTTTATTATTATTTTTTAAATATTTATATAATTTTTATATTTGCTTGTGAAAGTTTAATAACGTAACAATGAGGAACAACATAATCTTGCGATTGTGATACATGTATTTAGGTCAAACCAAGGGACCTTCTACGTTCCTCTTGGAGGGACATATGACCAATGTTACAAACGATGACATGAAACGCACTACTACTGCTAAACATTACTAGAATAACAATCACAATTTTAACTTTCACGAAAGTTCAATAATTCAGAAATGCTCATCAATTTACGATCTTGAATTCTGAGAAGCTTATCATATATGGAATATTTCTAACAGCTGGGTTAGCATATACCCACTACACCCAATTTTTCCAAAGCCTGTCTCCCATTTCTTTAATTCATTCTCTTCCCTCACCCCTTCTTTTTTTTTTTTTTTGCCTTCCTACCCAAGCTCTTCACACTCCACTGAAAAAATAGTATGAGCTTCTCAACTAGAATCTAAATTGTGGCTCTTGAAAAAATAGTTTCATGGCATCCCTATAAATTCTAGTTCCATGTGCCAGAAAGTTCTGGAGTCTTCTATTTGAATTCCTATATTCTCGTGGTCAAATTTATTTTAAAATGTCTGCAAATAGATGCGAACACAAGACACTAGTTTTAGTAACTATAATGCCAGTTTATAAATCCATTCCAAACATAAAGTGATAATTTCTCGCAATTTACACAATTCATTATCGTTTCGTCACCTAGAAAACAAGAGACGAGAAATTCTCGATCATTTCGTCTATTCAGTTTAGTTGCTTACTCTATTCTCACAACTCGGACCTATATATCAAGTTTAGGGATTTAGAAAATATCTAACTATTCATTCTAGTTGAAGGAACTATTTTTTTATCATTGTGGCTAAATGCTTCTCATTGGTTTCAACGGTTACGTGGACACTCCTGACTCAGATGTTTATTTTTCAACACTTACTACCATTTCATCGAACTGGGAGCCGCTTCGCTTCCATACTTCTATCCTTTAGATACTTATCTCTGGTAATTTTATATTTTGATATATATAAATGATGATGCAGCTTTAGAAGCTCCGAAACAGCTGTCTGCCTATTTTTTGCACACAAATCTACATTTCTGATATTTTCACATACTGCATTTACTTCTTAATATAAATTGTGTTAAAAATGAGAATAAAGAATTATCAGAAAAATAAAACATTTGCTTTATGAAGTGTAAAATGAAAATATCTTGCATAAAAGGTATTTTCTAAGAATATAAAAATTTTCCGTTTAGTATTTCAAATTAGATATCATATCTGCATTACTAAAATACTTAAACATTTCTGAGAATATATGTGATATTTTTAAATGTTAGGACGGAAATTTAAAGAAGTTGTGTTTCGCTTAAATAAGCACGATTTCATGCATTTCAATAATTCAGACAACAAAATATATAGGTAGAAATTATTGAGAATTTTTTTGTCTTCTGAACTCTTTAATAAGAACCTACTATTAAAATAATTTAACAGGGAATTAAATTTACTTATAATAATATAAGATTATTTAACACAAAATCTTGAATAAAGTCAAAATGCCAAATGTTGCCAAAACAGTTGCCTCTCTAAATTGAATAATTGAAACATAAGACTTAAGTAATAATTTATTCCTTCTGACTATAGATTTTTTTTCCTTTTAAACATTTTGTAAAAATAAAATATAAAAATCTGAAGATGATAAAACATAGTTAGTGTGCATAATTATAATACCGAAAACCAAACGACAAATTTAAACACGTATTAATAAAACTCTAAGTAATTTTTACATATTAAAAATATGCATTATACTTGAAAAGAAGTAAATTTAACTTAAGAAGAAAATAATAAAATTTAGACTTTCAACTATTTAATGTATCCTTTTAAAAAAAGCGAAACGATCTAGTTACTGCTGTAAAAATTCTAAACAAATTATGCATTACCATCTAAAAAATAAATTTGAAATTGTTTAAAATTCTCTTGTGATTTGCTCTTTTTATTTTAGTATTAACTTACGAATGACGTGCAATTAAGCGGTTTCACAAACATAGAATTAAAATGTTTTTAAACTTGTAAATAAAAACGAAAAATCTAGCATCAGACATAGACTATGGAACGCTATCCAAAACAATTAGCTGCAAAACGCATGACACAGTTATAAACAAAATTTAGTCAATTCATGTATATAGACGGTAATTTTTAAGTCTTACAGCAGTAATGTACAAATCTATAGAATGTAAATACACTACGTATTACACTGAAATATAGTTGATCTTCAAAATTCTTATCACAGCTGACATCGCACTTCTAGAAATTATCGCTTATATCAGTTTTCTCACGCGAAATTTGCTGGATGTTTTTCTCTAAATTATACAAACTGTTAGCCACTAAGTTTTCATTTACTCGATGTAGGTAACATTTTTTATACAACTTTGAATATAATATGTATGCATCAATATCTGAGAATAAAATTTGAAAAAATTCTGAGGATTCGTATATTTTTCGCAAATGCCAAGACCGTCAAGCTAAATATCTTCAAACGCTCTGAAATAGTTCTCACATGTGATTAACGTGACACATATACTTAATTATTAAATTTTGTCCCCTTCTTTTGATGCGCAATACTGTAATTGCAAGTATTCAATGTACGATCCAATAGAAGTGCTAGCTTCTGCTAGTGTATCAGATTCCCTTTGTGTTTTCAATGTCATTTTACTTACAAATGATTGTGAAACCAATCTTCAAGTATGCATGCAGGATACTTTTATAAGATTTAGCATCGTAATGAGAAATATAAAGTTAGACAAAACTAAATATTTCATCAAAATAAATGATAACATGATTATTATATCATAAACGGAAGATTCACAGTTAAATAACTACAAATCTCATCGCAATCTTATACAAATCAGAAATTTATCAAATTTCAAAACAAAGTTCACCTATTTGGAGAGTATAAATGATGTACTGTTTACTTTCAATATACAGGGTTAGCAAAAAATAAGTTTCTCACTTCAGAGGGCTTTAGAAAAATGCGTTGTATTGTTCCAAATGATACAAACTTTTCACTGCAGATAATTCAAATAATGCGCTTGACATTTATTAAATAAACAAATAGTGCAAAAATCCCCTGATAGGTGGAGCTGTAATACACATAAAAACATTTAATGTGCTTTATAAGTGTTAAAAATTATATAAAAAATAGCATTAAAACTACTCAATATATCCCCCTTCATTTTCAACAATGTGCTCTAATCAAAGCTGACCGGAGTGAGTCTGTCAGAATATCAAGAACTTGGCGACAAATGCTGTCATCCAGTTCTGGCACAGGTGCTGGCAGTTTACGGTAGATATTGTCCTTCAGACAACTAACTACCAAAAGTCGATAGGAGTGACATCCTGCAAACGAGGAGGCCACGCTGTTTGAAAATGACGGCTGATCACCGTTGCATCTGTTACATGCTGTTTTAGCAACAACTTTACACGACGATGAATGTGATACATGTGATTGAGTATATGCGACATCTTGCATGCAAACGATGTCCTGTAGGCAACCACGCTATTGAAGTTGGGGGAATACAAAATCCGTCAGCATATCACGATATTGTTGTGCAGTAACGGAACAAGTTTGGATTCCGTTTGCAGTTATCTCTTTAAAAAAAATACGGTCCAATGATAAAAGTATCCATAAAACCACATCATACAGTCACTTTTTAGGATGCCAGGGCTGTTCCTGCATAGTGTGAGGAATTTTCGTTTCCCAAATTAGACAACTATGGGTGTTAACTTGCACATTGGTGCAAAAGTGGGCTTCGTCAGTCAATAGAATATTCTATGGCCAAGAGGCGTCAACCATCTTGCAAGCATGGAGCTCAAATGCATAAGTTTTACGAACTTCTGAGTCACCGTCTTGAAATAGGTGATTTGTCCTGCTCATTAATAATGTGATTCCTACTACTTCAGAAATTCCGTAGAGCTGCATTTTTTAAAATATATTGTTATGGTATGCACCTTCAAATTTCAAAGTTTTTTGCCTACCACCTATCGTTCAGGTAAAACATATAAGAAAAAAGTGAGCATTCTTACAAATCCTGTATGTAAAAAAAAATAATAAGTAATTCTAATGTGAACACTCAAAATAACAATAATTCTGAATAATAATAAAACATAATCTTCTTTTAATAATTATAGATAATTGCATTTTTAAAATAATTATCTTATAAAAAGTACATTTTAAAAGGCAGTGCAATCTATTTCATACGCAATACTCTATGGAAATATTGGAAATTGTTAATTTAGGCTCAAATCGCTCATGAAACAAATTTTAATAAAGTGTTGTCGCTTACTTATATTTTTTTCAATATGTAACATATTAAATTCTTTTTGTTTTAAAAAAATAAAAATACGAATATATTTTAAAGTATTCTGTAAACATTGACGATTACGAGAGTCACTAATAAATCACCTGCCACCTATAGTTTGCGAATCACTACGCTAACGTAGCCCCCTCTGGCCAGCCAGGCAAACCAGGGGACCAATAACTATGGGTGCTTAAGAAATTTATAAAACTCGCCCGTCTTAAGTCGATATTTTGGAACAATGTGACTTGTAATAATTAAACCAAAATCATATTTACAAGCACTTTTCAAGGATACATTTTCTTTATTTGTGTTCATAGCCCTCGATGATTTGGTAAAATATTTTCTCGAAAATGCATGCTTTATTTAAATTATACATATTACAAAATTATCTATTCATTTAAAAATTGTATCTCAGAAATTGAGTATTTCATAAGTTGGTATATTTAAATAAATATATAAATAAATAAAATAAAACGTTCTTTGATTTTAAATAATATATCTTAAAATAGTTTATAAACTTAAAAAATATATATAATTTTGAATCTACATCGCATACCTGATAAATATTTAGATTTTATGTCCCTTTAATATGACAATCGTGACAACTTCTAATAATTTAATAACAGTTTGTTATAATCCATCTTCATTAATGGAACGAAAATCTGTTTCAAAAGTATTTTTTAAACTTTCCTTTAAACAAGTTTCGCGTAAAGTAATAACAGTATAAGCAAACAACAATTTTTCATTCTTTATTTTTTTTTAACAAAATCATAAAATACTAAAAATTTTTGATTTTTCAATAACTTTCGTTTACAAAAATTCAAAAGGAAAAAAAATCATGAAATGCAGTTTTAAGTGAAACAAAATGTAATTTTGCAATTTAGGTCGAATAATGCTGCAATATCGGAAATTAAATATCTTTTAATAGCCCAGAGAAATACATTCAAGATTCATTCCAACAAAATGATTATGGAAATGAGTTTCTAATATTAATCTCGCCCAACCAAATTCCCTTTTCTCGTTAATGCCTTACGGTAGAATGAAGTAGAATTACCAAACGATAAAATTAGTTCAAAGAGTTCAAAATCATTTAACCTTAAAATAGTATAAAGTATATGCTTTGAAATATAAATTGTGGAAAGCATTTGAAATTTCAAAATGTTATTAATTGATTTTTGTTCTTCAGTTTAAATTATATCCCGATTCCTCGTTCACATTTAAGAAGAAATAAGCAATGAAAATTTTCCAATAAAAAAAGGTATTAATACTTAATGCTATTTTACGGCATCAGCGTCGATGCAAAATCACAAAAATTATGTAAAAAAACAAAAACAAAGCAGTGTAACATGTACTATCTGCTGTAATCAGAATTATGATATAGAATCATATGACGAAAAAATATATCTTTAAAATAGTACACGTGTTTCCGTACAGTGCTGGAAAAAATTATAAAGCCGATAGAAAAATTTACAAAATTCAAAAAGTAATGGAATTGTTGATAACGCAAATTCTATTTTCATTTGCATGATCAACATTGCAATAATACCCATAAATTTTATTTGGTAAAACGGAAGGGGGAACATAAATTATGCTAATTTCTTACAACCAATGAAAAACAACTTGGAAAAAAGTATAAAGCCGATGGTTCTAGCCTCATTTGGCATAATGCCAGACTTAAGAAAATAGGTCGCCATGAACGTTTAGGTAAATGTAAACGCGTTACGTGCATTCATTTTGTATTTGGTTTGTTTAATACAATGCCAAGAGGAAAAAAGTTATCCGATGGTCAACAAATTAAAATATTAACTTTAAATGAAGTTGGAATGTCTGGTTCTAATATTGCAAGAAAAATAGGAAGGTCCAAGGTTGCAGTAAACAGTTTTCTCAGAAATCCCGAAGATTACGGCAGTAAGAAGCATACAGGAAGACCGAAATCCTTAACTGTAAGGCAATCAAGACAAATCCGGAAGCTAGTTTGCGGGCAAATAATGTCGTATGCCCAAATTCAAGAACAGTTACAATTACCATGTACAAGCCGAACGGTAAGAAATGTTTTAAGTAACAATCCCATTGTTCAATTAAAAAAAATTAAAGGAAAACCACCTCTTTCAAAGTACCACAAAAATGCTCGCTTAGACTTTGCACGAAAACATGTAACCGAAGGCACAAATTGGAGAGATGTTGTCTTTTCCGATGAAAAGAAATTTAATTTCGATGGACCCGACGGCAATAAATATTTTTGGCATGATTTACGACAGGAACCTGATATTTTTTCAAAGCGTCAATTTGGAGGTGGCTTGGTAATGGTTTGGGCTGCATTAGTTGCCCGTGGAACCACTCCAATTGTTTTCATGCATAACAAAAAGAATTGGGTTATGTATCAAGAAATGTTAGGGGATAATTTATTACCCATTTGCTCTTCTTATAACTTCAGGAGACTGGACATTTCAGCAGGACAATGCTTCCGTTCATGTTTCGAAGTCAACTAAATCTTAGCTGGAAGCTAATCAGGTGAAATGCCTTGAATGGCCAGCTCATAGACCCGGTCTGAATGTAATAGAAAATCATTGAGGAATTTTAGTTCGAAATGTTTACAAAAATGGGCGAAAATTCAATTTAAAGTTAGATTTGATGAATGCTTTTAAAAACTGCTGGAATAATACTGATGCAAGTACTTTCTGTGGTCTGATAGATTCAATGAACAAAACACTAGTCAAAGTCATCGAAAAAAATGGGTCTCACATTGATTATTGATGAAATACATGTATCGACTTTATAATTATTTCCAACTTTCTTTGTACAGAAAATTTTCTTAAGCCTATTAATCTTTTATTAATGTAGTTATTAATGAATTTATTTTTTTCTTTACTTCCTTGTAGCATATAATATATATGTATGAAATTTCATAAATGTTCTATATTTTGTTTTTTAATTATATCATATTTTCAAGCGGCTTTATAATTTTTTCCACCACTGTAGAAATGTTTACATAGTGCACATTGAAAATTTATTTATTTGTTTAAGTAATCTAAACTCGAAGACATTTTCTAATATTGCCTCTGTGTGCCTTAAAATGCGATATTCTCTAAAAAAAAAGTGTTATATTGCTAAACATTTCAAGCTATATTATCTATATAATAAAAGCGCAAAGCATTTCATTGTCATCAACAATTCCGGGATGTTTGTTTAACTTTTTCATATGCCAGGTCTTTGTACTGTTTTGTAGCATTGTTGAGTCAATTGTGATTGTCAATTTTGTTTTGTTACACCTTACAGACATAGACTATTTCATAATCATTATAAACAATGTTAACACTTCTAAAGATTTTCTAAACAGAAAAGATTCATTCATCGTGAACGTTTAAAATATTAAACCATGTAGGTAATCTTGAATACGGGATAACCTCCTGTTGTAATAATATAACCTGTTGTAAAAAAAAAAAAGGAATCGACAGGGAAGAGTGCCGTGCGTGGCGTCAAACGGGGTAGACATATATCGTAAAAAACATTTATTGTATGCATAATATTATACTTATTTAATTTGAAAAGGCGATTAATATATAGATATCTATTTACGTAAGTTCATTTTTTAAATGCATGCGCGTTCAATATATAAAGCATTTTTTTTAAAGTATTTTGTGAATATACGAAATTCAGAAATTTAACGAATTAATTAAAATTTGAAGTAAACAAAAATATTACGTCTGGACATATTTATATTTATATTAAAATCATTAAAATTACAGACATTACATTACAGTTACATAAATCATTAAAAACATATTAAAATTGGACATTTCGGATTTACATGAAAATCCCTCATCAGCAAAAAACAGATCAATCCGCATCAGATTTTGATGCGTAGTATTTTCTATTTGTTGGTATTTTAGAATTGTGACTTACGTTAAGAAAAATTTTTGCTGATGAGGGATTTTCATGTAAATCCGAAACGTCCAATTTTAATATGTTTTTAATGTTTTATGTAATTGTAATGTAATGTCTGTAACTTTAATGATTTTAATATAATTAAAATTTGTTTAAAACATAGCTTGCGTATAATAAAAATTTATTGTTTGTCATCAAATGAAGTACCAAGATTACGCCTTTCGTTTTTTATAATGATACGATGAAATGCCGAGTTAGTATTGTTTCCAACATTTAGAGAGTAACTCAAACGAAACCACTTGCACTTATCTTATGTTTTTTTACGAGGGAAACGGAAACGACCGTCTATACGGGCGTAGCCCGGCTACTATATATATAGTCTATTATTTGAAGCTTTTTAAAAATAAGTCTGTTTCTATATAATCTAGATTTGGTCATTGTTAGAAGTATTTTTGTAATTTAATTTATCTCTTTTTATAAAATATTCTTGTGCTTCAATGACGTAAAATCAATTGGAGAAAACATCGATTACTTAACACAAAACTAAGTAATAAGGATAAAAAAGGACAAATAATAACAAAATATTAAATGTTAATTCTCAAATTCAACTACGTGGAAAATTTATGTTTATCAAAACAGATATCTGGATTGTTATTTTTTTCTTGTAAGGAAGTATTACATAGCACAGCTTGATAAAGGTTTTTTAGTACAATCTCCATCAAAAATAATTTTTATATTAGTTAATAAGTTGTAACAAATTTAATAAATACAAAGTGGTAAATTTTCGATAGTTATAATTGTTAAAAACTATGTTTGGTATTCTTAAGAATATTTCAAATATTATATTTAATAAAATTATTAGAATTTACTCGTAATATACATGCTTATCCATTGAATAAAACAGTTTTAATTCTTTTTATAAATACATGAATGAATAAATAATCTTCACAAAGTTCTATTTAAGATAAGCCTATATGTTAATCATCTGTAAGCAACATCTAATCATTCGTACAATATGTTCTAAATAAAAAAAAATATATATAGAATCGTGAAATTTAGTTATTTTTCTGCTTTCATGCTACATTTCTAATCATTATGATCAATGTTAATTCCATTTTCAGGAAATATATTTAATTATATCATGTACAGGTCGCTAAAGCGATGAAGAAGCAGAAAATTTATTTCCCAATCAGAAATCGCAATCTCCACGTAACTAGTTTCAGACAATATAAAATACTTTGTTTTTCTTGCGATCACTAGATTAAAATAGCTTAATTTAAAAAATAAAGATATTTTAATCTATGAGATAGATTACATCGTTTGAAAAGTTCTGGATTGTTTGTATATTTTTTACTAAAAGAAATCGAAAATGATGATTTCATTAAAGTAATATAAATATATGTTTTATATATTAGAATTACTTATATGCTTATGTAACTTGAAAAATAAAAAAAATAAAATTTTGAAAATATTATAATATATATATATATATATATATATATATATATATATATATATATATATCTTTGTATTCAATAAATAAAAATATTAAAACAATAAGGAATTGAAAAAAAAAAACCCTCAAAAACCCTCAAATAAAGGAATGCAAATGATATATGTTTAACTAATATTTAATACCTTAATGAAGACTCAAAATTTTATTTACGAAACATTTAAAAATATCTGTCGTAAAACATATATATTAAAAAAATGTAATCTTTATTTTGTAAATTAAACAATAATTATAATACTATATAGACAGATGCAATACAAGTATATGATAGAAATTACACTCGTTTACACGGTTTATATACTTTCGCCGAAATGTGTATTTTTTCATAGATTCTAGTGCATTGAGTATGGGAAAATTATTGAAAAAAATCTGTCACGTCTAGTTTAAAAAATATTTAATAAATACTTAAAAAAATAATAATAATATGAAATATAAAAAGAAAAAATTAGAAATGATTGATTTTACTCTTCTTTTTATAATTTTCTTGATCTGTTTCTCTTAAAATAGACCAGCAGTAGTCCCCTAACATACTTTCGTCCCAAAAAACTTTGTGTCTGTCTTCAACAAGTTTAATGTCTTGGTGAAAACGCTCGCCCTGCTCGTCACTCACGGCGGCCAAGTTTTCAGGAAAAAAATCCAGGTTTAAATGGAGAAAATGTAGTTTCATTGACATGTTCACAACCATTGCATGATAGTTTTTTAATAAAACAGCAATATGTTTTTCATAATTTTCATCTTTATGATTTCCTAAGAATCCTTGGACGACCGTCCTTTTAGGTGAAATAACTGCTGAAAATTTGACTTCGATTTCGGTAATAAGTTAATTTGATATTTGGTGTCAATAAGTTCCACTGTGGTAGACGAGAGGCAAGAATCTCTGTTTTAGATCTAGATAGTTGCAAGTCTTGCACAACGTCGTTCAACTCAATTTGGTTTATTAAATGTGGCGTTTTATCATCTTCTATTTCGAATTCGTCTCATCATTTTCATCTTCCATAAACAGATCGTCACTATCTTGGCAACTTGCACTTGACATACCTGAACATACGAGATGTGATATCAGTTTTGAGACTGATGGAATGTCAGGATATTGAATTTTATGTTTATTTTTTTTAATTAAAGCCTGCAGTTTTTGTCAAACAAACATAACAGCGATTTTCGTGATTTGAAGGTGATTCTCCACAGCAATGGTGATCCAAATTGAAGATACTTTTTTTCTCCCGAAGCCCAGTATATAAGAGTAAGCCTACAGCTTTCATAAAAAAACAGGTGGGGCCCACTTTTTATCTTGATTACTCACTGAGAATCCAAAATAATGCACATATGCTCTTTTAGAACATTCCGATATCGGTCTTCCTTTTTTTGCGAATATAAATTGTCCACAAATGTAACAAAAATGACCAGAATTTAATTTACACACTCTATTAGACATTTTATCAAAATACAAACCACTTTAGTTCACAAAAACATAAGAAAACAGAATGTAGAATCAAAGTTGACAATGCCGATACGTTGAATGTGACGTGATAGATATATTATAGAATTAAAAATGTGAATATTGAAAAATGTAAAAATTTTAAAAATGTGACGTGATAGATTTTTTTCAAATATCGCCTTTTGCTAGTAAGAGGTAGTATAATAAGAAAATAGGTGTTTTATCAAAAGTATATAAAAAATGTTTAAATTTGTAAACCAGTGTTATTATTCTAGCATAGATATTATTTTAAAATGTGCGCATTTAACGAAAAAAAAAAAAAAAAAAAAAAAAAAAAAAACCTTTGAATGGCTAACATTTTGATAATGCAAGATAAATACTTATATATAAAAAAAAAGAAATTAACACATGAATCACTTGACTTTTAAAAACTTTTGATTATGGATAATTTTCTACAAATGTCCAATATTTCACCCTCTAATTTCAAAATACAAAATAGGACGTGATCTGAGCTTTCTTTGCAACATTGCTTCAAAAATGTATCATAGAAACTTTTTTTTATCATTTAAAATTTTAATTACATTGAAACGTTAATTTAAATTTTAATTACACCAAACCTCTTCCTTAATTAGACGTGTTATTAACATTATTTGAGATGAATTTTAATAAACTACAATATAAATTGATAATAGCTCCTTTTTTAAGGCGAATTCATTTGAAACTCATATTATTTAATTATAATCAAACATTTCATTTTTCTAAAAAAATGCCGAATAAAATTTACATTACAGTAAATTAATTAATTTAAAAAATCATATTTTAATTAATATACGTAACAAAGAACAAAAAGTAATAAGTATTGTAGTATTTTTCAAGTTTCAGAAGTTCTTAATTATAGTGTATTTTACAATAATTACGTTAAGAGATATCATTTGTTGGTTTTAATTAATTTTACAAAGTTATGCAATATCGATTAAATATAACAAGTAAGATATATTTTTATATTTTGTGCGTTTTGAAATACTGTTTCAATCCTATAAATAGCATTTATAACAATATAGTTTTCTTATCATAATCGATAAAGCAAAATGGAAAACAGTTAGTTACAAAATAAAATAAAAAGGTTGGTTTATGTATATAAAGTTTTAGACATTTCTTAGACCAATTTAACCTGTAAAAAATGGCTGCTTGATGATGAAGAAAGCATTTTTTAAATTAATATTTCTAAAAAAACACAATTATTGGTCCCATAATTAATTATATTTTACAATGGAAAAGTTTAATTTAAAATGTTGTACTTTCAGAAGTTAACAAATACAGCCTGAAATTTTAAAATGTGGCCATTATTTTTTACAGTGACATAGCAAATATTTCGTAATGTTTTCCGGAAAACAATTGGTACTTTAAAAAAATATTTATTAGAATTCAAAATTATAGTGAGTTATTAACTTAAAATATAAACATTTACTTTCTCAACAAATGAGAAAATGTGTCGACTCTTTTTTGAACACCGAATTGAATTTGAATGTTTATAGAGGAATAGAAATTCATATATGAAATATGGAATAGCTACCTACGGAATGTATGCCAAACTGGGATTGCTTCAGATTTCCAGCGGCATGCAGACGTAATTTTTGCATTTCTGTTTTATTTTTTCTAGCACGTACCATCTATTGTTGAAGGAAATGCTTTCGCACTTTTTTTAATAATAAAAATATTTTGTTTTGTCGTCTTTCACAATGTTGTTATTATTAAAGCTATTTTGTAGTGATCGAATCTCTGTTATTTCGGAAATTTATCAAGCTGACTGGTATAATTGTATATAATTTATAATAATAATATATATATAACTATATATAATTTATAATAACAATATATATATATATATATATATATATATATAACTATATATAATTTATAATAACAATATATATATATATATATATATATATAACTATATATAATTTATAATAACAATATATATATATATATATATATATTTTATAATAACAATGCTAATTACGTAATGAAATAGCTAGAAAATAACATGCATGTATTTTTAAGAACTTCCTTGTGATCTTAAAATAACATTGAACAATTATATATTTGAATATAATATGATTGATACCTATATACAAACATTAGTGGAATTTGGTTCGTCTACGAATAAACTTGTACGACAGTATCGAAAAAAACATGGTAAAATCTTGATGATTCATATACTAAGCACTGATACCTACGGTAATATATATCATATATTCTAATACGAGCAAATCTTGTGTGTGGTTATATTTATAAATATATATATATGCAAATTTTATCTTGAAAACGGCTCTAACGATTTTGACGAAATTTTGTATCCTACCGTTTTGGGGCACCAGAAAACCAATGGGCTAAGTCACATGGTCGAGAAAATTCGATTAGTGGGTCATTTTGGGTCATTTTGGGTCATTTTGGGTCATGGTCTAGCTAATTGTATCTAAAAAACGGTTCAAACGATTTTGACGAAATTTTTATCCGACCATTTTCGGGCACGAGAAGACTATTGGGCTGGGTCACATGTTCGAGAACTTTCGATTAGTGGGTCATTTTGGGGTCAACGCGGGTCAAATTAATTTTATCTAAAAAACGGCTCTAACGATTTTGATTAAATTTTGTGTCCTACGAGTTTCGAGCACGATAAAATCATTGGGCTAGGTCACATGTCCGACAAAATTCGATTAGTGGGTCATTTCTGGGTCATTGTGGGTCAAGATCTAAAAAGCGGCTCAATTTAAACTAAATTTTGCATCCAATGGTTTTCGGGCACGAGAAGACTGTTGGGCTAGGTCACATGTTCGAGAAAATTCAATTAGTGTGTCATTTTGGGTCATTTTGGGTCATGGTCAAGCTATTGTATCTAAAAAACGGTTCAAATGGTTTTGACGAAATTTTGTATCCGACTATTTTCGGGCACGAGAAGACTATTGGGCTAGGTCACATGTTCGAGAACTTTCGATTAGTGGGTCATTTTTGGGTCCAATCGGGTCAAATTAATTTTATCTAAAAAACGGCTCTAACGATTTTGATTAAATTTTGTATCCTACGAGTTTCGGGCACGTGAAAATCATTAGGCTAGGTCACGTGTTCGAGAAAATTCGGTTAGTGGGTCATTTCTTGGTCATTGTGGGTCAAGATCTAAAAAGTGGCTCAATTTAAACTAAATTTTGCATCCAATGGTTTTCGGGTACGAGAAGACTGTTGATCTAGGTCACATGTTCAAGAAAATTCAATTAGTGGGTCATTTTGGTCATGGGTCATTATGGGTCAAGCTATTTTATCTTAAAAACGGTTCAGAGGATTTGAAATAAATTTAGCACCCTACAAATTTAGGCAACAAGAAGACTATTAGGCTAGGTAACATGTTCGAGAAATATCGATTAGTGGGTCATTTTAGTCAAGGGTCATTCTGGGTCAAGCTATTTTATCTTAAAAACCGCCCAGACTATTTACACTAAATTTTGCATCCTATGGTTTTCGGGCACGAGAAGACTGTTGGGCTGTGTCATATGTTCGAGAAAATTCAATTAGTGGGTCATTTTGGTCATGGGTCATGATATTTGAACTTAAATTTAATTTTAACCGAGCATAGCTCGGTCTTCCCTGCTCGTTTTTATTAATCTAGAAATTTTTTGATATAATTTAAAGGAAGGTGAGTCGAGGAAAAGCTGACATCTCTCCCTTCTAAACAAATAATATCATGTTATGCTAACAGTAAGGGAATGTTGTTAATGTAATTTCTGTTGCTACATTCGAACTCCTGTTGCTACATCAAAGAACATTAAACTAACAAAAGTAAAAAAAATACAAAAGCTAGAAATTTATACAAAAGCATTATAAACAATGTTAACTCTGTAATGTAACAATGTTAACAATATAAAAAGATAGAATGTAAATTTGAATGGTCTTTGAGATTGGCATCGTCAACGTATTTGAACCAATAACTGAAAAATATTATCTTATAGGTCGAAGTCGTTTTGACGGATCGAGCGTGTGTCTGATACTGATTCTAATTAATGAATAATGATACTGCGGACATTGATTATGATTGTTTATTTCAGTTTATCAAGGACTATTATCAAGGATCAATTATTAAAATTTTCTGACAAAGAACTAGTGCATACAGCCTTCTGAAAAGAGTGCTCGTGCATTGAAGTTGGATGGGCATCACGCTTGAGGTGATGCGATCCTTATTATACATTATGCTTAAAATATCACAGTTATACTACTAAAAATATTACAACCTGAATATAAATATTATTCTTGATCGTATATTAAAGAATTAAAGAATTTCTAAAAGTTTTAACGGTATGAAATTGGAAGGAAAGAAAATAAAAGTGTAGTTTTGAAATTTTTAATTAAATGTGTTTATATATATATATATATATATATATATATATATATATATATATATATGTTTAAAAATCTCAAATTTAATATTATTTTAAGGGCGATGAGCCTCTTAAAACTTCAAACAATTTTATTTCTAAAACAAAATATATTTTAAAGAATAATCATTTCTGAACACTTTAAAACAAAATGAATGGCAATCTTAATACGTTTTAAATATGGAATATTTTCAAAGAAAAAAAATAAAGTCATTTTGTTTTTCATTGTGAGGCATTGCGTGCAAGCTAGTTAACAAACTTTTAATTTGTTTTATATTTGTGTGCAATTTTCAGGATATATAGTTTGCGACAGACTCTATAAATTTAAACAAAATTTCATATTACTTCTTTTTCGATTGAAAAAATAATTTTTTCTTGTTGTTTTCTTGAGAAATTTTGAAACTCTTATATAAGAAAGAGATAAAGTTTTATTATTAAAACAACAAAATATAATAAATAAACAATACTTTAGATTTCTATTTTAGATTATTTTCAGACTAAAACATATAATAGAATACGAAAATTGTTGTTTTGCATGCATGTTTTGTTAATAGTCATGCGCACAACATGCGATTCCATTTTTTTGCTATGTTTTGTTTATAGTCATGCGCACAACATGCGATTCCATTTTTTTGCTATGTTTTAAAGTTTTAAAACTCCTATAAAATATTTTTTCCCACTTTAATCTGAATAGCTATGAAATGAAAGAAGAAACATTTTTCTATCTGCTTTCTGTAATGCATGCTTTTTTACATATTGAATGACAAAATCGGTAATATTTTAAAACTTTTCGTTATGTTAAGAATCCTAAGTCCACAAATTCGGATAAACTGATGTTCTTAAGCAAGAAATATTTTAATTATAAAATATTTTCTTAATATTTTTCAAATGACAAAATTGTTTCCAAATGTCTTTAAATTAAATATTAAAGCATAGAGGAATTCACTGCGTCTCCTTCATTTTTTAAACTAAAGTGACAATTGCATCGCATACTTAAATTAACCACGCTTCAGCAAGTGGAAATGGCATAATAAATAATATGCTAATATTTTTTTTAAATATTTTAATTGTTGTTTATAAATTACTTTGCAAAATTTATCCATTTGAACATGTTCTTTTTCTGCTGTCGGAAAGCTACATTAAGCTTACAATTTATTTCTCAAACCATAAAGTAATTAATTCACAAAAAAATCTTTTCAAATTTGCTTCTGTTCTTACATCTGAAAAAATATATATACATTCATATAAAAAAATATGCTTATTCCTGTATTCTTTTTTTTTACAGAAGAAATGAGATACCATAAAATAATGAATTTCATCCCTGTAAAAGAATGTGAGATGTTCTTAGAAGCTTTTAAAATGCATGTACTAAACTGAAAAGTGAAATCTTTTTAAATAAATGACAGTGCTAATTCGAGTAGAAAAGATTTCTAAAAAAACTTTTTGGATTACAATTTAATGAATGAAAAATTAAAAAATAAAAGATTTTCGCGAAAATGGTTATTAAAAGCGATAAGTTTCTTTTCCTTTTTTTTTTATTTAATGTGATGTCATTTATAAGGAAGACCTAACATGTAACCTTAATACTTTACAATAAACGATTTCAATAATTGTGTAATGTAACGTTCAAACAGTGGAAATGCTGTTATGTCGTTTTATTAAAAAGTTGTTTGGTGATAATTACGATATATTTTGTTTATCAGAAGCGGTAATGATAAGCTACGGCTGCCGAAGGCAGTCGTACTTCACCGCCGATTCCAGATTCTAGTGAATCCATACGAGGACACGACCAAGAAGGGCCGGTTTACCCGGACACGTCCAATGTGGTGTTCTTCGGCAAGGGGAAAGACGGGGGCCGAAGCCTACCTGCGCCTCTCACCCTAACCCAAAAGAGTGAAGTCAGCGGACGCTGCGAAATGCGGTGGAGCCCACGTACAGGACACCACCACACGACACTTGGGCGGATGCAGAGACGATCCGACGGCTTCGTTGCCGGAACCGGGTTCTAGGCCATTGCCAAAACGCCCCCACGACCCATTACTGTAGCCACGTCTTCCGATTATCAAATCCTAGGGAAGGAGGAAGCGACAAGTTTATCGGCCGTGGCGATCAGAAGCAGTAAAGCAAAATAATTCAAAATTATTAAAACAGATTTTTAAGTATTTTATAAGGCTTTCAGAAATAATTTAGTAATTTGAGTTTAAAATTTAATTTTTAAAAAGTTTAAGCGGTTTTACGCTGAACATTATTTTACTTAACGTTGCACAGAGGGTGTTTACTGTTTACACATATTGGGAAAGATTTTGACAACAAAAATAACAGATATAAATGAACAAAAATATTTTTTAATATGTTCTATCAGATAGCCCATGGTGTGGACAATCATATTGCAGCGGCATTTCCAATATAGTAGGACTTTTTTGTAAAATTGGAAGTTTAATTTTGTTCCATTCATCCACCACACATTTCCAGAGTCCACTCAAGGTCGTTGATCGGCGTTTCACAAGAGTAATCCGCTGGTGAAAGATTTGGGGACTTTTGGATGTATCGCTGCTCATTTTATCCTTGTGGTACTCAATACTTTAAACATCCGTAGGATATATATTTGGAATTTATTCTTAAAAAATAGCAATTATAACATTGTTTTGATAATAAGTAGATTTAATTTTGACATTTTTAGCAACTTTTCTAATCTTTAATTTTCCTTTGCAAGAGATTCCAGCAATCGCCACATATGTTTTATAGAAACTTTCTTTGCATCGTTTGAGCCAAAGTTACAAGTTTTTTGGCCTCTTTCACGGTAATAAATCGATCGTTTGGTATTACTGTCATTTAGATAAATCTACATTTCAACAATTGTGACATTTTTTTTTTCACTTACAACCTGCTAAAATAATTTTATATAACAGTCTGCATCTTGTCTTTCTCTGAGCAACATGTTTTCGTAGCAGGCGATGAACTGTAAATTTTTCTGTTTAATTTAAAATCAAATCTCCATTAATTATTTCATTTACAGTTGCTGTAGATGTATGCAAATATTTTGTGATAATTCTTTGAGGTTTTGGATTTTCCATTGCTACCATAGAGCGCACTTTATAAATGTTAGAGACGGTACGTACCTTTTTCGAATAGTTCTTTTGGTGATTTCTTTTCGATAGCTTTAAAGACTGGCGATTTTGCAATTAAAAATCCGTTTGCAATTAAAAATATCACTTATTTTATGCTTCGACACTTTAAAATGATGCTTCTCCCAACGTTTTCTAATCACGGAATATAAATAATTCTCTTCGGAAAAGCAAATATATAACCTTCAAGCCAATCGCTTCTTTCGCTTGCCGCTTCAGTAGCAGACGATAATTTTTAATAGCTACAGATATTTCAGTTTCGCGTTATTACATGCTACCTGATTTTTCCCCTGTTGTTTGTCGTTAGTTTTAAATTTGACTTTAAAATCGCAAATATTAAAATATTGATATTGGTATATAATAGGATATAATATATATTGATATAATATATATTGATTATTTATTGCATTTTGATGTTTTAAAAACAAAATTATATCTTGCTTATATAACAGTTTCAAACGTTTGGCAATAAAACACCAAGAAAAAAATATTTTTAAAGATATTTAAATACTTTGAATTTAAACGGATGAAACGGAGTACGGGATTTACAGTACGGATATACAGTACGGATAATGTACGGTATTTACACTATGTGTAAACACCCTCTGTATTATTAATGAATAAAGTGACAGTGACAGTTGTTATTTTCTCATTTCAATCCTTTCTGTACGAATAACAAAGCAATCTATTAAGTGCGGTATTACTGCAGTTAATAGATTCCAACCCCACCCAATTAAATTATCTATCAAATAATAAACCACAATGGGCCATAGCAAATAACATAAATTAATTGGACTGAAAAAAAAAGTTTTGTTTTCACGTTTTATTTTTTTCTAAAAAAAAAAAAAAATCATATTCATCAAAGAAAATTGGAACAGTGTACTACACTCACGCACCGATGTTTAGCGACTCTTTGGTTGGCGCGATTTTCAAGCTCGCGCAAAACCAATAACTTAATACAACAACTAGTTTGCGATTAAACGAAAAAATCCCCTAAATTTGGCAAATTTTTTCCTTTTTATAACCGAAAAAAATTAAAAAAAAACTGTGCGAGAGTGTATGACATCATAGCCAGAAAAATCCTGCTTATTCGCTTTATGTTTTTAATCTGAAGAAATGATATACCATAAAATAATGAGTTTCATCCGAGTTAAAGGAAGTGAGAATTTTAATCTTTTAAAATAAAAGTACTAATGTGAAAGTGAAATCGCTTTAAGTCATCAGTGTTCATTTGAGTTAAAAGGAATTCTAAAACTTTTTGTGTTGACTATTAATGAATCAAAAATTAGAAATAAATAATTTTCAGGAAAATACTTTTCGAAGCGCTATATATATTTTTTAATTGAATTTGATGTCATTTTTATTCAAGACCTTAATACTTTATCTGCCCTAAACGTTTTAAATCATTTTGTAATGTAGCGTGAAAGGAATGCTAATGCTGTTATCTAGTTTTTTTAAGAAGCTGTTTTGTAATGATTACGATACATTTTGTTTATCAGAAGTGGAAAAGCAGAATTATCTCAAAATTACTAAAATAGATATTGAAGCATTTTACATTTTGAAGCATTTTAGGGTTTTAAAAATACCTTGGTAATTTATATTCAAAATTGTATATAAAAGTATAAATAGTTTTATGCTGAAATTTATTTTACTTAACTTTGTAGTATTATAGAATAATATGACAGTGGCGATTGTTTTTCTCACATTTTCCTTTTTCCTTAAAAAACAAACATACAATCTATGAACTGCCTAAATTGTCTTTCAATTTTTCGTATTGAATGACAAATAACAAATTTTTAAATGCAGTTCAAAGTATTTAAATATCTTTAAAAATATTTTTTTTTTGGTGTTTTATTGCCAAAAGTTTGAAACTGTTATATAAGCAAGATATAATTTTGTTTTTAAAACATCAAAATGCAATAAATAATCAATATTTTCGATTCAAATCTCAAGTATCGTTAGATACCATGATTGTTGTTTTACATGCAGATTTATTATTTTTGTTTTTGTTATCATGCGCAAAAAACGAGATTCAAATTTTTTCTACTGTGTCTTAGTGTTTAAAAACCCATATAAGTATAATTTTCCCTTTATTATTTGAAAAATATGAAATAAAAGAAGAACGATGTATATATCTGCAATTATTTATTTTTTATTTATTTATAATTTTGTAATGCATACTTATTTAAATATAAAATGACAAAATTAGTAATGTTTTTTTTTTCACTTTTTGATTTGTTAAGAATCCTCAGTCCACAAATTGAAAAAAAGAATACTGTTTTTGTGAAAGAACTGTGCAAGAAATCTTGTTTTCTTAATAAATTTTAAAAATGGAATATTTTCAAAGACAGAACATTGAAGTATTAAAGTATTTTTTTCCTTAAAGTATTTTCTTTAAAGTATTTTTTTTTCATTTTGGAGCATTGGTGCAAAGTATGTAACCAACTATTAATTTCTTTTATATATATATATATTTTTTCAATTTTCAAGATATATAGTGTATGATAGAATCTATAAATTTAAACTAAGCTTCATATTATTTTATTTTTCCGTTAAAAAAAGTTAGTTTTCTTGGTGTTTTGATGGTAAAATTTTGAAACATTTATATAGGCAAGATACAGTTTTATTATTAAAACACCACAATGCAATAAATAAATACTATTTTATTATTAAAACACCACAATGCAATAAATAAATACTATTTTATTATTAAAACACCACAATGCAATAAATAAGTACTATTTTATTATTAAAACACCACAATGCAATAAATAAATACTATTTTATTATTAAAACACCACAATGCAATAAATAAATACTATTTTATTATTAAAACACCACAATGCAATAAATAAGTACTATTTTATTATTAAAACACCACAATGCAATAAATAAATACTATTTTATTATTAAAACACCACAATGCAATAAATAAATACTATTTTATTATTAAAACACCACAATGCAATAAATAAATACTATTTTATTATTAAAACACCACAATGCAATAAATAAATACTATTTTATTATTAAAACACCACAATGCAATAAATAAATACTATTTTATTATTAAAACACCACAATGCAATAAATAAATACTATTTTATTATTAAAACACAACAATGCAATAAATAAATACTATTTTAGATTCAGACTGCAATACTTGTTTACATATTAAATGACAAAATTTCTCATTCTTTTTCACTTTTCGGTTTGTTAAGAGTCCTATGTCCACAAATTGAGAAAAAAATACTTCTTGTGCAAGAAATATGTTCATTAGAAACAGTTTTGTTATTTTTTTTCACCTAACAAAATTCATTTCTAAATGGGCTTTCAATTCATTTCTAGAAATTTTCTTTCAATTAAATTTTAAAGCATAGGGGAATTCTCTGCGTCCCAGTTATTTTTTAAACTAAAGTGATAATTGGATAGCATACTTAATTTAACTATGTTTCAGCAAGAGGAAATATGATAATATATAACATGCTAATGCATTTTTCAAAATATTTTAATTACTTTTTATAAATTACTTTGCAAAATTGATCCATTTCAGCATTTTCTTTTTTTCTGCATTCGGAAACCTGCATTAAACGTGTAATTTATTTCTCACACCCTACATTAATTGAACTCACAAAAAAGCTTTTTATGTTTGCTTCATTTTTAAAAAATCAAACTAATTATACATTCATGAAAGAAAATTTATGCCTATTCCCGTATATATATATTTTTTTTATTTGAAGAAATGAGATACAATAAAGTAAAGAGTTTTATCTCAGAAAAAGAAAGTGTGAAATTTTTTGAAACTTTTAAAGTGCAAGTACTAATGTGAAAAGTGAAATCAAGAGTGTTCGTTTTTGGTTTGCATTTTAATGAATCAAACGTTAAAAATAAATGGTCTCAGGAACATATAAGTAAAAGCGTTATGTTTTTCATTTTATGTGCATTTTTATGTTAGATCAAGACCTACCGTATAACCTTATTATGTTTGTTTTTTTTTACGTTAAGTGTTTTAAATCATTCTATAATGCATCAATAAACAAGAACGAAAAATCATGTCTCAAGCATAGATTATGTAACACTTTCCAACACTTCCAAAATAATTTTAAAAATCTTTACCGTAAGGTGTAAGATGATATCTAATTAAACAATTTTGAAAAACGCATAACATATTTAAAAATCCAATTTCAGAAATTACCCACAATATTCGGAAAAATATCCGAATACTTTAATTCAGCCCTGTATATGATCTATAGATTTGTATATATACTACATAGGATGTTAAATTTTAGTTTAGTTAGGAAACGCGTAGTACAATTTAAAATTCTCCTTCTGGAGCTTCTGTCAATAAACGGAAATATGTTCGCGATCTTTTGTGCTGCCCTGTATATGATCTACAGAATTTATACACACCAAGTAATAGACAAAAAGGGAGTTAAATTTAAAATAGCAACTTAAAACGCACTCCCGGGAAGTATTGTTAACAGAGAGTAGAGTATTCTTTTGTGTGTCCCTGTAAATGAATGATGACTACTATACACACAATATTCTGTAGTAAGCTTCTTGTAATGCACCTTAGTGATATGTATCAATTACAATGTATTTGAAATTGTGTAACATCATTAAAATAAACCTCAAATGATTTTTCCCCATAGACCGTAATGTAATGGAATTCTTTTGAGTGTCCTTGTAAAAAAACTATAAGTGCTACACACTTCAGTTGAAATAGGAAACATGCTATAGATAACGACAATAACATATAAAAATTGCAGGGCAATCCGAGCATATTTACGGGAGTTAGAGCACGGACAGGCGGCCATACGGCAGACAAACCGAAGTCATAAAAACTTTTCAACTAGATTGGAAAGTGTTAAAAAGTGCAAATTCTATTAGGTAGTTTAGAAATTGTTTGGTGATAATTGCTATACATTTTACATATTTATCAGAAGTGGTAAAGAAGAATTGATTGAAAATTACTAAAACAAATATTTAAGCATTTATAAGGTTTTTAGAAACAGTTTCGTAGTTTTTGTTTAAAACTTTATTTAATAAAAATGTAGGAAGTTTATGCGGAAATGCGGAAATTTATTTTACTTAACGTTGTACTAATAAGGAAGAATGTGACAGTGGTAATTGTTATTCTCACAATTTCTCCTTTTCTTTATAAACAAACAAACAATCTATTAACTGTGGGGTAAATTATTAAATCAATAATTCGAATCGAACTGCATCTCCATGAAAAATAGCAATTTTAAATGCACAGTAAACAGCTCTCTGTTATGTATTTTTAATAAATTTGTCCTATAAGAAGTTTTATGATTTTCACAATTCAGAGAATATTTCTCGTAAAATTCCAAAAAAGTAATATAAATTCCATTTATATTACTAATTACATTCCTTACATACATGGAATTTTTCTTGTTTGTTTACATTATTTGTCTATTTCTTAGATCCTATTTTATGTTTGTTGTTATGTTTTTCAGTTAAAGCTGAAAATTGTTAAAATGAGCTAACATAATTAAGCCACCAGCTAATATAATATTAATCTCTAGTTTTGTGATTTAATTTCGTCTGTTAATATTCATATTTAACCCATTAGGCGCCGAATACCTTCTTATATATTAACCTATTTTTTTATGAAACAGTTTTTTTTTTCTAAATTGGGAATACTTAAAATATTTCTGAGTTTTTTTAATCGAATATTTAGGGGAAACAGCATGTTCCCAAAATGGGAGCAATGAAGCCTGATGGGGGTAAATTTTTCAAAAAATTTACTTAGACATTCGAGCACATATGGTAGTTATTTCTCAGTATTTTAGCTATAAAAGAGATAATATAATTCTGAAACTGGTATTTTACAAAGAATTCATATAAATTAGTCCAATTTCTACATTTATAACTAAAATGAAAAAAATAAAATTATCGATTACATAAGCATTTTCATTATCCAACTCTTTATTTTTCATCATTACATCATTTTTGCCCTGCTACTTTACATTAAAATGATTGAAATTTTTTTATACATTATATACTCAAATGCATATATATCTCATTATACATTATACATATCTCGTACTCCTTACATATATTGCATTTTTTTCGTTTTCTAAAATTTATTTTTTAACTATTTTTTTTTCTTTTTTACTTAGTTTAGTTTTATCTATATTACGATTTGAAGATTCGTCAAAAATTTCGTAAAAATATGAAGTCTGTGTTTAATATTTTGTCTTTTTTAACACTAAATCATATATTTCTTGTCTCAAAGCTGGTAGACGGGAAGTGCTCAGTTCAAGCCCCTGTCGCGTTCGTCGACTCAACCGTTCGGAGTTTTCCGTGGTTTTTTCCGAACCTTCCCGTAAATAAGGGTTAGGATCCCTTAGATAGACCCCCACGGAGGGCACTCCCCCTAGGGCCTATATCCTCGTGTAGATAATTGGCCGTCATAAAATCAACCAACCATATATTTCTTGATTGTCTGTTGATTTAGAATTTACGGAAATTTCTACTCCATCAGGTATATTATGGGATAAATTGTCGGATAAATTATATTCTCTTACATTTTCCTCATCTGTTTCCGAACATCCAGAAAATCATACAAATCTAAAATAAAATTTGTTCAATCATCTTCCATATAAAATATTAAGAAAAAAATTATGTAATAATGAAAAATAAAGAGATGGATAAGGAAAATGCTTATGGAACTGGTAATTTACTTTTTTTTATTATAAATGTAGAAGTTGGACTATTTTTTTATGTATTCTTGGGTAAACTATCAGCTTCAGAATAATATTATACCTTTTATAACTAATAAACTGTAAAATAAGTGACACAATTCCCGTCGGAATATGTAAAATTTTTCAAAGACATTACCCCCATAAGGCGCCATTGCTCCCATTTTGAGAAGAACCTACGTTTTCCGTAGTTCTGATTGAACTATTATATATATTAATTCTTATACACTTATTTTGTGTCAAATTATTCTTTTAGAATCGTAAATTTTACTTAACAGACGCAATAAAGTATAAAGTACTGTATATCATTAAATAAATTCAGTATACAATTTATTAAATATTTTCTGGTTTAAAACACGATTATTTGATTTAAAAATGCGTAGAAAGTGACAGCCTTGTATTATATAATACACAGTTATAAACATATTTCAACTAAACAATATTATTATTATTAAAAAAGTTATTTTTAAATTATTTCTTAGGAATGCGGCCGAAAACCAATTTTTCCCGTTTTTAAAAACGTTTTACAAAATAGAAAATTCAAATGAAACTTTAAAAAAAAAATACAATAGTGTCATCTCATATATTCAAAAATAAAATAACATGAACCTTTTAAAAATATATAAAATACTCACTTTAGCAAAAAAGTATAAAGCAATGATCCCAAAATGGGAGCAATGGCACCTAATGGGTTTTAAGATAAAAAGTGTGAACAATATTAATTTGTATTTTGATATTATTACACTTATTACATTCATGCATTTTGTCTTTGCTGCTTTCATGTTTTTCGCATTTCCTAGATTAAAATTTGTGTGTTTTGTTTCTTAATTTATAGATTTGCCAGTGAAAGTTTAAAACTGTAAAGATGAAGACCAGCATAATAACGTCACCAGCTCATATAATTTGAACTTTTATTTAGTCATTTAATATAAACTGTAGATATTCATATTTGAATGAATCACATTGGTTATTATTTTGATACATAACAAGAAAATGTGCGTTTTAAAAAGTAAGACTGATTTGTCTATACACGCTGTTAGAATAATTCAAGAGCATGACGAAACAATTTTTATAAATTTTAGAATCATGCCGTATGGTCATCGTCTTCAAATGAGATGCAATTAACAATTTTATGTTCACATTCAAGGTTTATTTGGGCTTTTGTTCTGGATTGTTAACAAAGCAGTAAAAGTAAAAAGCATATCCTAAATTAACAGTATGCATTTACATTTCAATGCTAAATAAAAAACTAAGCGATCCAATTTCATCCATATTACAATACTCAAAATTTACGCATTTTATAAGTTTGTATATTTAAAATAAATAAAAAAAACGTTTTTTAATTTTAAATATCAGATCTTAAAACAGTTTACATGCTTAAAAAAATTAAAAATTATATCTATTGTAAATATGTTATCCAAAGCGAATACCTGATAAACATTTAGATTTTCGGTCCTTTTAAAGCACTAATATGACAAACGTGACAAATTCGAATAAAATAATAAAAGTTTCTTATAATCCATCTTCATTAACGGAAGGAAAATCCGTGTCAAAAAGTATTTTTTAAACTTTCCTTTAAAGAGGTTTCGTGCAAAGTATGATGCTTAAGCAAACAGCAATATATATATATATATATATATATATATATATATATATATATATATATATATATATATATATATATATATATATATATATATATATATATATATTCTTTTTTTTACAGCAAAATCATTAAATACTAAAACTTTCGATTTTTCAATAACTTTCGTTTACAAAAATGCAAAAAAGAAAAAAAAATCACTAAAAGCAGTTTGAAGTAAAACAATTTAATTTTGTAATTTAGATCGTATAATACTGCAGTATCGGAAATGCAATCCATTCTAATAGCCCAGAGAAATACATTCAAGATTTATTCCAACAAAATTATTATGAAAATGAGTTTCTGATATTAATCTCACTCAACCAAATTCCCTTTTCTCGTTAATGCCTTCGGGTAGAATGAAGTAGAATTACCAAACGATAAAATTAGTTCAAAGAGTTCAAAATCATTTAACCTTAAAATAGTATAAAGTAAATGCTTTTTAATATGAATTTTGGAAACATTTAAAATTTCAAAATGTTATTAATTGATTTTTGTTTTTCAGTTTAAATCATATCCCGATTCCTCGTTCACATTTAAGAAGAAATAAGGAATAAAAAATTACCCAATATAAAATGTATTAAGATTAATTCTATTTTACGGCATCAAATTCGATGCAAAATCACAAAAAATGAAAAAATAAAAAAACAGTGTAATTTGCATTAATCAGTATTATGAGATAGATTCTTAAAACGAAAAAAAAAATATCGCTTTTATATCTGATTTTACATCATAAATAGTTTTTGATGTTTTAAAATTGTATTTTTAGTGTATGCACCCATTACAGTAACAAATACATTTTTATAATGTCTTTGTATTGTGTTTTCTCAAGTTTTTTCAAGTTTTTGAATTGCGTTTTTTCAAGGTGAATTTGACGTTTACTATATGGAATTTTCTATATATTTTTAATTGAAACATATCGTTTTAAAATATCATTTGTGTTTCTTAGAAATATGAACAAAGTGTTCATTGAAAGTTTGTTTATTTGTTTAAGTAATGTAAACTCGGCGACATTTCCAAATATTGTCCTGTATGCCGTAAAATGCCAAATTATCTAAAAAAATATCTTATTGCTAAACAATTCACGTATATATGTCCGTATTATTTGAAGCTTTAAAGAAAAAACAATCTGATTTTATTTCATCTACATATTTTTATTGTTACAAGCAAATTTGTAATTGAATTTATCTCTTTTTATAAAATACCCTTGTACTTCAGTGACCTAAAATTAATGAGAGAAATCATAGTTTATTTAACCTAAAACTTAATAATAAATTTTAAAAATGAAAAGTAATTTCAAGACAAAATATTATATGTTAAATTTCAAATTCTATCACTTGGACAATTTATGTTTATCAAAATATATATCTGGATTTTTCTTTGTAAGGAACTACACATTTTCTAGAACAGCTTGATAAAGACTGTTTAAGACAATCTCTATCAATTATATTTTTTTTATATTGGTTAATGATTATTAACAAATTTAATACATGCTTTGAGGTGTATTTTTAACGTATATAAAGGTTAAAAACTACGCAATTCTCAATGATATTTCAAATATTATATTTAATAAGCTTATTAGTCTTTACGCATGATATCTATTGAATAAAACATTTTTAATTCTTTTAAAAATAAATAATATATAAATAAATTTTACAAAGTTCTATTTAAGATAAGTCTATATGTTAATACTCTAATCATTTGTAAGCGTAATATAATCATTCGTCCAATAAGTGCTAAATGAAAAAAAAAAATAGAATCGTGAAATTTAATTATTTTTCTGCTTTCATGCTACATTTCTAATCATGATGATCAATGTTAATTCCATTTTCAGTGAAATATATTTAATTATATTGTGTACAGGTCGCAAAAGCGATGAAGAAGCAGGAATTTATTTCCCAATCAGAAATCGCAATCTCACGTAACTAGTTTCAGACAATATAAAATACTTTGTTTTTCTTGTTATCAGTAGATTAAAATAGCTTAATTAAAAAAAAATAGAGCTGTTTTAATCTATGAGATAGATTGCATCGTTTGAAAAGTTCTGGATCGTTTGTATATATTTTACTAAAAAAATCGGAAATGACGTTTCTATTAAAGATATAGAAGTGTGTGTTTTATATATTAGAATTACATACATGCTTATGTAACTTGTAAAATAAACAATTCTTGAAAAAAAAATTTTTATTTTTTTATTTTTTTATTTTTTTTTTATTCAATAAATAAAAATATTAAAAGAACAAGCAATTGAAAAAAAAGAAGCACCCTCAAACACAATATTAGAAATGCAAAAGATATATGTGTAACTAATATTTAATACCTTAATGAAGAAAACATTTTAAAATATTTATAGTAAAACAGATATTTTAAGAAAAAAATTTAAGTTATCTTTATACTGTAAATTAAATAATAATTATAATACTATATAGACAGATGCAATACAAGTATATGATACAAATTTATATTATAGCATAAATATTATTTTAAATAAAATAAATAAGAATAAAATAAATAAATTAAAACTCTTGAATAGCTAACATTTTGATAATGCAAGTTAAATACAGTTATAAAGCAGAGTAATTAACACATGAATCAATAGTCTTTTAAAAACTCTTGATTATGGAAAAATTTCAAAAAATGTCCAGTAGTTCACACTCTAATTTCAATATACAAAATAAGGCGTAATTTGCGCTTTCTTTGCCACATTCCTTCAAAAATGTATCATAGATTTATTTTATTTATTTATTTATTTATTTTTTTATCATTGAAAATTTTAATTACATTGAAACCTTATTTAAAATTTTAATTACAAAAAACTATTCCTTAATTAGTCATGTTCTTAACATTCTTTGAGATTAAATTTAATAAACTATAATATAAACTGATAATAGCTACTTTTTTGGGGCGAATTCATTTGAAACTCGTATTATTTAATTATAATCAAACATTTTATATTTATAAAAGAATGCCGATTAAAATTTACATTACAGTAAATTAATTAATTTAAAAAAACCTTTTTTAATTAATATACGTAACAAAGAACACAAAGGAATAAGTATTGTCGTATTTTTGAAGTTTCAGAAGTTCTTCATTATAGTGTATTATACAATAATTACGTTGAGACATATCACTTGTTGGTATTAATTAATTTTCCAAAGTTATGCAATATCGATTAAACATAAGAAGTAAGATATATGTTGATATTTTGTGCGTTTTAAAATACTGTTTCAATTGTTTAAATAGCATTTATGACAATAAAGTTTTCTTATCATAATCGCTAAAGTAAAATGGAAAAGACTTAGTTACAAAATAAATTAAAAATGTTGGTTTATGTATATAAAGTTTTAGACATTTCTTTGACCAATTTAAATTCTAAGAAAATGCTGTTTAATGATGAAGAAAATATTTTTTAATTGCATATTTCTAACAAAACATAATTATTACACCCATAATAAATTATATTTTTTAATGGAAAATTTTAATTTAAAAATGTTTAATATCAGGAGTTGACGATTATAGCTGGAGTTAATAACTTAAAATATAAACATTTACTTTCTTAAAAAAGGAGAAAATGTTTCGACCCCTCCCCCCCCCTCATTTTTGAACACCGAAGTGAAATTGAATATATAGAGAGAAATAAAAATTCATATATGAAATATGGAATATCTACATACTTAATGCAAGCCCCACTTGGAATGCTTCTGATTTCCAGCAGCATGCAGACGAAACTATCCTTTTTTTTTTTTTTTTTTTTTTTTTTTTTTTTTTTTTTTTTTTTTTTGGGGGGGGGGGGTTCTAGCACGTAACATATATTGTGGAATTAAATGATCTGTAATTTGTTTTTATAATAATGATATTTTGTTTTGTTTTGTCTGTATTGTCTTTCCCAATGTTGTTATTATTAGAGCAATTTTGTAATGATCGAATCTCTTTTATTTCGGAAATTCATCAAGCTGACTGGTATAATTATATATATTTTATAATAATAAAATATATATATATATAGCTATCTATAATATGTAATAACAATGCTTATTTGATTATTATTAATAATGATTATTATTAATGAAATAGGTAGAAAATAACAAGCAGGTATTTTTAAGAACTTTTTTGTGATCTTATAATAACATTGAATAATTATATACTTGAATATAATGCGATTGATAACGATAAAAAAAAATAGTTTAATTTCATTCGTCTGCGAAGACATTTGTAAAATTGAAAAGACAGAAACATGGTAAAAGATTGACGATTCCTATTCTAAACACTGATACCTATGGTAATATATATTTTTATTAATCTAGCAACTTCTTTTGATATAATTTAAAGGAAGGTGCATCACTGAAAAGCTGACATCTCTTCCTTCTAAACAAAGAATATCATGGTATGCCTACAGGATATGAAAGTTAATAATGAAAATTTTGCAGCCAAATCGAACTTCAGACGTTCTGCCTAAAAAACAAATTTCATGTCTCATAATTTTAACAACTTGGTAAGGAAAACATCGGAATTCTACGTCGAATTCCTAATGTCTATACAATCTAATATATTTATTTCTAAATACATATACATATATACAATACATATATACAATACATAATAATACACATATAATTCTATGTTTTAGCCCACGGACATGCATTTTTACACGTGTATTATATTATCCCCTCTGTTTTTCTTACATCAGAAGAAAGACATTGTTACCTGAAGCAGTGTAAGAATATTATTATTGTTTTTGTTTTGTTTTGTTTTTATATAATCTAACTGAAATGTTGTAAATCTGTTTTTGAAGTATGATATTTCGAGTACAGGTACGTCTTCCTTCCAATGTTTTTAGTTCTAGATTCATCATGTAGTATAGATGAATAACACACATAAAAGGAATGGTCTTCAAAATTGAGTTATTGAGTATATTAAATGGTGAGTATTAATATTTCATATTTCAGAAATATTGTTCTGAATTATTATTTGAATAGAATCTCTATAATAAAACCGTAAATCATGTGACTGTCATCAACAGTTCCGGGATGCCCGCTTTACTTTTTCATATGCCAGGCGGCCATTTTTATTCAAAATTATGTTTTCGAATAAAACTGCATAAAAGTTACATTTTTGGAAAGATCGTTCAAAAAAAATTAATACTTGAGATATGATTTACGTTCAATTATGTATACATTCTGCAATAACTTCAGTTTTAATTAGATTAGCAGTTCAAATTCTCTATCCATGAAAGTGAAAAAAAAAAAAAAAAAAAAAAGAAGAAAAAAAGATTCATTCGTTGTGAACGTTTAAAATATTAAACCATGAATTTTTGGATCGCTGCCTGGTGTAAAAAAAAAAAAATAATCCGCACCAGTGAGACAGTCAATGTTTACTATAATTCTGTTCTATACAACTCAACTTCCTTGCGAATCTTTTCTTGACGTAAGTTGAACTCATGTAATAATATTTAATCGATCAAATTTCGAAATGAATTGTCAACTTTTATTTTTCGCGTGTGCAAATTAGAAACAATACTTTAATTTTGAAATGAAATGTTGTGATTTATGATATTTTTTCTTTTTTATCTATTTTCTATTTTAAAGAAAAATGTGAACGTCATGTATTTTAAATTCGAACAGCTGTCACGGACGCACCGGGGTTGGCGCGATTTTTGTTTTGTGCCATTTTGGCGAGAAAATCCCATTTTCAGGTACATATTAGAGATTACTAAAACAGCATGTACTTTTATTTTATTATGAAATAGTTTATTTTATATTAAAAAACACACAATTTTATTATAAAACACACACAATGATTAATTTATTATAAAGTTGGTTAAGCGGTTTTTGTCAAGAAAGATGAAATGCGTAACAACAAAATATATGCGAAATGCTACCACGATCGCAAAAGTTCTTGATTTGTCTATTAGATTTTTCCGGTTTGGCAAAGGATTAAGGAAAAAAATAAATTATGAATAAAAATAATTTGTTACAATGCTTAACATACATTTAAGGGCGACCAAACTGGTCGCCAGTGGCGGCTAGATAAAAATAATAATCACCAATAAATAAGAAAAAAATAATCACCAATAAATAAGAAAAAAATAATCACCAATAAATAAGAAAAAAATAATCACCAATAAATAAGAAAACAAAATTATTTTCATTAGCATTTCTTTGGAATGGATATTCATGGTGTTTATCCAAAAGATTTTCTATATACGTATCTGATAGAAAGATCTGATTAGAGATAATATAAGAATATCTCAAATGATGGTTAATCTTTGGGTTTACTTTGCTTTTTATATTTTTGAATAAATTTGTAAATCTGGGCATTTTTTTTTAAATTACTGTAATTTAGATGTACAGAAATTCCTTTTATAGTTTTTTATAGTTTTTAATTTTTGTTATTACAATTTCTATGCCGCTCGAGTGATTTTGTTATGCATACTGCAACATTTTGTACAACAATTTTCATTGATTACAGCTCTTCAGCAGATAACGGAATTAATAATTATGAATGAAAATAAATTACCTATATCTATGGAATTAATAAAATTAATAAATAACAAGGAAAAAACTTAATAAATAATATCAGTCACCCTGCAAAAATGTCTGACATATTTTAATCAAACTACAACCCGATACTAGAACCATAGGCCAATTTAACAAAAACGCCTCGTGAACTGGAGACGACCAAGGGAGGTTATAGTTATTTTTATTGATATAAATCTCTCCGCCAAGCACAAAATGTAAAATAAATCTATATCCTAAATTAATGAATGTAAATGTTTAAAGATCAGAACTGAAGTTAATGATAAAGGAATAGGACAAATATTTTAAATCACATACGAGTAACAAAATCTTAGTATGGTGCTATAGTCCTAGATTAGCACAAAAAAGTACAGAATATGAAAATGTTGCACCAAGTATAAAAAACCCACACTGACGGCATATAATTTTTTATACTAACAATTAAATATATTGAAAAAAAAATGCTCATTAAACTAACAAAAAAATATTAGAAACTTATACAAAAACATTTAAAAGAACGTTAACTCAGAATTAAACATTTTTTTTTCTATTAAGTAAACCATAGTGAGTTTTGCCGCAGTATAATATTAAAAATATATAACATAGCATGATTATATAAAAATGATAGCATGCAAATTTGAATTTGTCCACTTATTTAAAACAATAACTGAAAAAAGATTATCTTACATGTTGGTGTCGTTTTGACGATACGAGCATGTTGTCTGATACTGATTCTAATTAATGAATAATGACACTGCGGACAGTGATTATGAGAGCTTACTTCAGTTCAAAGAATGACATAGATTGACGTAGAATTTTCTGACAAAGAACTAGTGCCTACAGCCTTCTGAAAAGAGTGCTCGTGTATTGAATTTGGGTGGGCATCACGCTTGGAGTGATGCGATCCTTGTTATACATTATGCTTAAAATATCACAGTTATACTACTAAAAATGTTACAACTTGAAAATAAATGTTATTCTTGATTTTATATTAAATAAATAAAAAAAAATTATTTTTTTTAACTATACGAAATTAAAAATAAAAATAAATAAAATTGTTAAAAAAAAAATTATTTTTTTTTTAACTATACGAAATTAAAAATAAAAATAAATAAAATTGTAGTTTTGAAATTTCTAATTAAATGTGTATATATATGTATAAAAATCTCAAATTTGATATTATTTTAAGGTCGCTTAGACTCTTAAAGCTTAATTTTTTTTCTGAAACAAAATATATTTTTAAGAGAGGAGTTCAGCCATTTCTGAACACTTTAAAACAAAATGAATGACAATCATAATAAATTTTAAAAATGGAATATTTTAAAAGAGAAAAATTTAAAGGCATATTTTTCCATTTTGGAGCAATGTGTGCAAGGTAGTCAACAAACTTTTTTTTGTGTTATATTTGTGTGCAATTTTCAGGATATATAGTGTATGAAAAGCTCTATAAATTTAAACGAAATTTCATATTATTTCTTTTTGTGGTTGGAAAAATACATTTTTCTTGGTGTTTTATTGGTAAAACTTTGAAACTGTTATATAAGGAAGACACATTTTTATTATTGAAACAAACAAATGTAATAAAAAAATATTTTATATTCAGACTAAAAAATATAATCAAACACCAAAATTGTTGTTTTACATGCATATTTTGTTTGTAATCATGCGCACAACATGTGATTCCAATTTGCTGCTCTGTTTAAAGTTTTAACCCTCTGAGCGTTTTGAAAAAGGGTAAAATTGTAATGTTGTTTTCTCTGCATTTTGTTTTAAATGCTACAAAAATATGATTATTTCAGCATTATAAATAAAACTTAATTACAAATATGAATGTGACCCTTGAGAGTATTAATCATTCTTCAATGTTTTGAAAATTCATTAAATCTATAGAATTATATTATCTTAAACATTGGATATATTGCAGCGAAACCTGGAGCTTAGTGAACGGAATATTACGTTCCACACGCTACCCCTATAAAATATTTTTTCCCATTATAATATGAAACGAAAGAAGAAACTTTTTATCTATCTGCCTTTAAAATTAGTGTTTCTGTAATTCATACTTTTTTACATATTGAATGACAAAATTGGTAAATTTTTTGCATGCAGGTTTTGGTTGTAATCATGCACACAACATGCGATTCCAAATTTTTTGTTCTGTCTTAAAGTTTTAAAACCCCTATAAAATAACTTTTTACCATTATAATCTTAAAAACTATGAAATGAAAGAAGAAAGATCTATCTATCTGCGTTTAAAATTTGCGTTTCGGTAATACATTCTTGTTTACATATTGAATGAAAAAAATGTTTTTTTTTCGTTACGTTAAGATCCTAAGTCCACAAATTGAAATAAACTGATGTTCTTGAGCAAGAAATATTTCAATTATAAATTAGTTTCTTATTTTTTTCACATGACAAAATTGTTTCCAAATGTCTTTAAATTAAATTTTAAAGCATAGAGGAATTCTCTGTGTGTCCTTCATTTTTAAACTAAAGTGATAATTGGATAGCATACTTAAATTAACCATGCTTCAGCAAGAGGAAATGGAATAATATATAAAATGCTAATATATATTTTGTTAAATAATTTAATTGGTTATTATAAATTACTTTGTAAAATTTATTCATTTGAACATTTTCTTTTTCTGCTGTCGGAAAGCTACATTAAGCTTGCAATTTATTTCTCAAACCATAAATTAATTGAACTCACAAAAAAGGCTTTTCATTTTTGCAAAAAAATATACTTTCATCAAAGAAAAATTATGCTTATTCCTGTAAGTTTTTTTAAACTGAAGAAATGAGATACCGTAAAATAATGAGTTTCATTCATGTAAAAGAAAGTGAGAAGTTCTTAGAAGCTTTTAAAATGCATGTACTAAACTGAAAAGTGAAATCCTTTAAAATTAATGACAATGTTCATTCGAGTTGAAAATAATTCTAAAAAAAAACTTTTTGGGTTGCATTTTAATGAATGAAAAATTAAAAAAAATAAAAGCTTTTCACGAACAAGTTATTGAAAGTGCTGTGTCTTTTTAATTTAATGTGATTCATTTTTATTCACGACTTAACATGTAACCTTAATACTTTAACACTACAATAAACGTTTTAAATGAATGTGTAACGTAACATTCAAAATGTAGAAATGCTGTTATGTAGTTTTATGTAGAAGTTGTTTTGTGATAATTACGATTTATTTTGTTTATCAGAAGCGGTAAAGCAGAAATAATTCAGAATTATTAAAATAGATTTTGAAGCATTTTATAAGGTTTTTAGATATGATTTGTTAATTTGTGGTTTAAAATTTAATGTTTAAATGTTTTAAGCTGTTTTACTCTGAACATTATTTTACTTAACGTTATATTATTAATGAATAATGTGACAGTGACAATTGATATTCACCCATTTCACTATCTTTCTTTAAAAATAACAAGGACAATCTATTAACTGCGGTGTTATTAATACTGCAGTTTGTAAATTCTCTTTTAATAATTCTCCCTTAAATTATCTTTCAATAATCCGTATTGAACAACGAGCCATAACAAATAACAATTTTATATGCAGTTCAAAGTAAATACGATTTTTGTATATTAAACAACAATCATATTATAAAGTTGTACACATAATAAAATTCAGAAAAAGGCCCCTGTAAAATTCGTAAAAGAATGGAAGTTTCATTTATATTATTAATTATTGAGTTGTTTGGAAAGATCTTTCCCTTCGGGAATGTTGGTCCGTAACGGAAAATTCTATCATTTAATTATTAAACATTAATTTCGATATTTGATGTCTAATAATTGACGGGCAGATTTTTCCAGTACGAATTGGTTTTCCCAAACGAAAGGAACTTTCCGAACAAACCAATACATTCGTTATATTGATGTATTATTCCTTTGTTGTTTCCAAGATTTCCATATTTCGTACTTAATTATTTGTGTTTATGATTATGTTCACCAATCAAAGTTTAAATTTTGAAAGATGAACAAAACACAATTACGTTGCCAGCTCATGAAATTTCCTTTTTAGTTTAGTCATCTAATTTCGTCTTATAATATGCATATTATAGCTAAAAAATGTGAGCCATATGGGTTATTATTTTCGCATTATTACATTCATTACATTGCTGCTTTTCCATATTTCCTATATCTTAATTAGTGCTTATTTTTATGTTTACCAGTAAAAGTTGTAAATTGTAAAAATGAACAAAGTCATAATAACGTCATCAGCTCATATAAATATATTTTTTAGTTTAATAATTTAATATAAACTGTCGCTATTCATATGTGACATCTAAAAATACGAAACTCATTAATTATTATTTTGAAACTTGACAAGAATCTCTTCGTTTGAAATAATAAAAATAATTTATCCATACACAACAGCTTCATCAGAACTCTTTTATAACATTAAAAATCTTGCTATTAAGTAAATGTGCCTAAATGAGACGTAATTCTCTAAACTTTTGTCACATTTAGTGAAATTTAGCATTTTATTGAATACATATATATTTTTTAAGCAGAAAATTATTGAATATTGTGTATTTAATTCAAAACTATTTTTTTTTCTAGACTATGAATCATCATGTGTAATCACAGCTAATAATGTATATCATTGTCTCAAATAGGTCATTTTTGTCACAATTGCAATGGTTAAAATATAAATGAGAAGTTCAAAGCACCTAAAAGTTACAATCCATTTTATGCGCGTAAGTGGATTTTAAAATATTAATTTTATTGCTATAAACTTTATAAATATTTAATAAAGAGTACAAATGCCTAAAATTGAAATTTCAAACACATATTAGGGAGCTACGTTATGTACTAATATCTAAATTTGATAAAAACTTAAATATTAAAAAAATAACTTTCAGATACATAATATTGAATATACTATAAATAAACAGTGAATACATCAATAATTTACATAATATGGAATATATTATGAATAAATAATGAATACTTCTATATTCAGATTTTAAGCACTTTCAACTTTGACTATCTAATAAACAAAAAGGAACAAACGAATGACCAATACAGTATACATTTAACAAAAGGAATGTCTAAGCCTGTATATTTTAAGCAAATATTGGGCTTTTCATTTTCCGTGTAGGCCTCGATGTTTTCTTTTTGGTTTCTGGAATATATAGATCTGGATAATTTTGGGGTTCAGACTTCTTCATATATTCTGTTTCTGCTGTAACTTTACTTCCAGATTGCATCAGGGACTCTTCGAGTTTTTGTGGAATTCTAAATTTAGAGAGTTTTTTTCGGATTGTTGAAGCTTAAATTGTTCTTTCTTTCTATTTCTGTGCCTATGATTTTCTTTTTTAAATCCTTATTTTGTTTAATGTTTCTATCTATGCTTCAAACATTAAGCATTGACATTTGTATAGTCTGATATTACTGCTTTTCTGTTTTTGGCTGGATTTTGATTTGTTAATGGAAATGTTTTTAACAAACAACTTTCAAAAACATGAGATGCATTAGATTCAGAAACATATATTTGTGAGATTGTTGTATTTCTCCTTTTTGCACTACATGGTGTTATGTGACAGAATCTGGACTATTTTTGCCAATTAGAGTTTTAATGTGTATTCATTTTTCGAAAAAAAAAACAAAATCTTCATAACTTATGTTTCTATTCAATGTTAATTTCTTTGGACAACCACACCAGATATTATTGTAGATTTTGTATTACAATCATCATGGTGCTTAATTTCAAAACTTCTGTTGGCAAAACGTTCAGCATTAGCTGTTGTGTACTCATTAGTCATGGTTATTAAATCATTGTTAATATAAACTAGTCGTTGGGGGCCACCGTAATACTTACACATCCTGGATATGCATAATATAAAATATGAAAATAAAACATGAGTAAACTACTTATAAAATGCACTGCAATTCGAATAAAATAAGGCTTGATGACATCCTAAACTTTAAATGCTCTATTACTGAATTGCGTAAAGAAACTTCCCCATATCTCCAAAAATGATAATCCTATTAAATAACACTTTACTATGTTGGATTAAGCGTCTCATCACACAGACGGACGACAAATTTTTCTTTCTAAAGATATGTTTTTTGGAATCTCCAGTATCTGAAACGTGTAAATCCGTCAATTTTTGTTTTCGATTTTTAAAACGTTTACAAGACTTACCCTATACTACGTATGACGGGTAAGTAAAATCCGGAGAAATGCTATCCTTCTTATCTAGAAGATTATCATTTTTAGTTGGTACATTAACACATGTGAATCAAGTCGATATATCGGCAGACGTTATGCCAATGCATTTATCATTGCTTACAGCTAAATTCTAAGTCACTGGTGGATAAATCGCGTCTAGAAAAATTTAGTTCATTAATTTCCTTTTTCTTTATTTGTAATTTTTTATAGTGATGAAGGGAATTGAAGTAGAAAAATTGAATGGCATGAATGAGATCGGAACAGAACACCGAAAGAATGAAAAAAAATCCATATATTTTAATTCCATTTTAAAGTGTTTTCAATCTACACAATTTTCAAATCTTCAATAATATAATAATATTCAATAATCCCGTGATCAGATGTCTGTATTCTTTGTTTAAGTATATACGCTATTATTACGTCACATTGTTTAATAAATGTTTTTAAATATGTGTTTTTCTATTTGGATCATTTGAAACGCCTATTTAAATATCCAGATAAAAAAGAAACTAGTACATGTACATGTGGATTGTCCTAATTTATACATTTAAAAATCTTAAATAATCATAATTTCTCCTTTAACATTATTTTAATAAAATATATTAAAATATCACATAAACTTATGTCAGTAAATCTCTTAAAAGCTTCTCCGCATTTGTCGCGTTAACGTTTCATATATATATATATATAGTCACATTATTTTGTACGACCCTGTAAAATATCCATGAATTTTATATGTACCTTATTCAAGCAACAACATGCTGTAGGTGGATGTAACAACATGCTAATAACATATCACCGTCGGCGTTCTACAAGCCAGGCGTTTAACATATATTCGTTCCATACATTCGTGTTCTTTTGTCCAGCATTTTACAATAATTATAAATGGTATATACACCCTCTTCAAGAAAAAACCATGCTGCAAATTACTATAACAACACACTGAAATTAAATTACCATGAACGTATTACAAAATTTTCATTTAACATATAGTCGTTTAATATATTCTTATTATTTTGTGCGGCCCTGTAAAATAACTATAAATGCTATATATACTCTTCTCTAGAACAAACATACTGTAGGGGATGGAAACGACATTATAAAATTATATTACAGTCAGCGTTCTATGAAACTCCGCAATTTGACATATATTCTTTTAATCAGTCCTTTTTGTCGTTTAATTACTCGTTTCATAAAAACGTTTCATTAGGATTATATATATATATATATATATAGTAATTCATCTTAAGTAAATTACAGTTTTATATTAATTCATCAGTTTCTATAAATATATTATATATTTCTCATAGTAGTATCATGGTATACACAATCTTAATATAAATAGGCATGAATTAAAATTTCAAAATCATACCAATAGGAGTGTTGTGTAATTAAAATTTTATTTAAATCTTAATGTGGGAGAGTTAAGAATTATTACATTGAATATGATGGTATGGAATGTACATATCATAGGTCATTCTTGGATCTATTTAAATTCAACACACGTTCAAAATCAGAGTATTTATTAATTAGATGGTCACAATGAACGTTTATTCACCAAGATAAAATCATTTGATTTATTTTAATCTAAAATTAGGCACATATTAGATACTAGCTTTTCTTCTTGAGTACTCTGTTAGTATTATGAACATTATTTTATATTAAATCCTAGTTTTCAATCGAAGAGTACTTACTGATTATTAAGATAAAAGTTTGCTCCATATTATTACGTACACCATGTACTATAACTTAAAGTAAAATATATTAATTTAAAATAAAATAACACATTAATAATAAAGAAATAAAAATTATTTTTACAATATTTACAGAATTATGCATTATTAAATTACTAGTGTGGTAAAAAATTATTAACATGATCCACAATTAAATGTAATAATTCATTATTTGAATGTAATCATACCAATAGTCTAACATTATTTGTACGATGCTGTAAAGTTAAAAATAAAATATATTCAGTAGTAGGGGAGAGGGGGGCACGTTTAAATTGGGTTCACCTTTGAACACTTTAAATATTTTCCTTGAAAGAAATTATATTTTTGAAATATAGATGGCAGGACATTACTGCTGCTTTAATGCAACAAGGATACAAAGTTTTACCATTTTGCACGCACACTACTGTCTATGCAAGGTATGTATTTTTCTCTTTTTTCAATCTAAACTTAACAAAATAAAGTTGTAAGCTTTTTATTAACAATCTTGTGTCCCTAAAATTTTAATTTATTGTTCAATATTTAAATAAAGATGTTAGCTTTAGCTTATAAGCTTTGTTTTATTCAAATTCTTAAGCCTAATTGAGAAAATAGTTGAAATGCTAAATACCATGTGATGGGGCACCATTGAACAATTAAAACTATGAAGTAAAGAGTTATGGAAGTAGCTAAATATTATAAGTTTTGGATTTTTTTTTTAGAAAATGTGAAAATTAAGAGATTAATTAAGAATTATCATAATATGAAAGTTGTACTATGAAAGTGTAGAAACAACACTTTTTTTTGTCAAGTGGTTTTTAACGTGAGAGATTGTTGTCTTGTCATATAATTGGATTCATTTTCATTTTTAAACATATGGCTAATTCTATGCGTGAATGTAGTGTAAGTCACGTAGCCGCAAAAGTTTATTGTTCTTGTCCACCGGTAGTTTTTTTTAATTCTTCACTGCATTTAATTGTAGATATATGGGATTGAATAAGTAAAATCTTCCTTTACTATAACACTGGTAGTCAAACACCACAGCCATTTACATATCTGTGACTGACACTACATCCACGCATGGAATAAACCCTATATAGATTTTATTATGATTCAAAATGCATGTTATATTGTGCAGGGCTTTGCATACTGCATGAAATATTTTAAATAAAAATATTCAGTTTAGTTTTGGTTTTAGCCAAATTTTTATCTTTTCATGTAACCTATTTTAATTAAAAATGTCTATTCACCCGACAAGATTAAATGTTTATTCTAGGTTTAAATATGAAAAAATCAATTTTGAATATTGGATAGTTGTATAAGGGTTTTATAATTTTATTAATGAACTTATTCTTCATGTTGTGTGATATTTTAATGTGTTTCATAAAAAAAGCTAATAATGAAATAATAAAAAAATAGTAATTTCAGTAAAATGTAGTTAATTTTATTCTGAATATTTTATATTTCTTAAAGATATCCGGTTTTTCATAAAAACTCATATTTTCATATTTTGAATATTTTCATATTTTGTTTATTTGGTCAAAGGTGCCTCTAGATTATTCAAAGGTACCCCTACATGGGGCAAGTTTGAACAGAAATATTTAAGCTTTTGAAAGTCTCACAACGTATTTAATTTATTTGGAAAACTTTAAATTTTTGTCTCATATGTTGACGAAATACTTTGTTTTTCTCATGTAATATTTCAAATGCAATAAATATAATTCAAGTAAGAAATCTGTTGATTTTTTGAAAAAAATTTCAAACGTGCCCCTCTCTCCCCTAAACTTTAGATGTAAAATAAAATTCTAAAATATTTCTGTTTTTTATTTTTAATGTAAAATTGTTACTTTAGAATGCAATTACGATTCCAATACTAAATTTTCATATACTTTTCATATAGCAATATAAAATAACTATGTTTTTTCTACGAATGAGGGAAATCTATTAATAAAAGAATTCGCAATCACAACTCATTGTAAAAATAAATATATTTTATAATGGGACGAACGAAACAAAACTCATATAACAAAAAAAACGATATTTCCATTAATTTTTAAAGAAATTTCATCCTGCAAGATATTGCATTTTGTCATTTATACACATGTAAATCACATAAAATATGTCCTAATTAAATTTGCTAACATACATTAATTGTACGCTTTGCTTTTTCCTCTTTTAATAATTTGTCGCTTTCTAAAAAATCCCATTAGATGCACATACTCTTCAATTTTAACTGTATTTCTTTCTTTTGTTTAATAATTTAAAGGCATAATTAGTTGAAACTGATTCTTTGCAGAGCCTTCACATTTTAAATTAATAAAACAATACATATATTTTCCTTTTAAACTGATGTAGCCATTTAAAAATATGAAGAAAAAAATCTTGTTTAAAAAATACTTTATCTAATTTCTCTCCAAATTTTGATAAATGATCAACCGTTCATTTAAAAGAAAAACTGAGCTAATTTTATCATAAAACTTTCTTGAATAGTCAGGGTCATCCCATAACCAGCTCGATAAGTGATCAAGATATTGATCTACGTAAGATATATTAAACTTCACTTGAAGATACAGAGCTTATGACCCTGGTCCTAAACACGCATTGTGGAAACATCACTGTATATTCAAAATCGACGGAAAACTTGATAAAGGTTAATCTCTGAAATTAACAACTTACATTTTTCGTTAAAACTTCCAAAATAAATAGCTTAGAAAATAGTGCAGGGCATGGAATTTCAGTTGAAAAGGTACTAGCCAGACTAAAATTTTTGCTCGCCACTATTTTACATTCATTCAGACAGTAACGTCGGCCACCACACCTGCCCAGAAAATGAACTATTTATGACAAACTGAATTTAAACTGACAATTGTTAGAATGAGCTGTCAGATAAATTCAGAATATATTACTTTACATTCATTAAAAATATGAACAATTTTTAAAATGTTAAAATTCGGGAGAAAGCGAATATTTTTTACCGTGTTTCAAGCAGCTGAGCTTAGGTGGCGAAACCTGATTCACTTTCCGCAGGAGTGAACATCGATTAGATCCGTCCTCGGAAGTGAAAAAAACAGCCTTGGCGCTTGCGCGGTGCGAAAGCGGGGTAACGAATGCAGACGGGAGAATTTCGTAACTCCGCAGGAGAGAAATGGAAGTGGGTGACGCCGCATTTTTTCTTCTTTTATCAGATAAATGCCTTCGCTTGATTTTAAAACACTTCCGCGTGTCGCTAGATTGAGGCATGATATTCTGAGCGTACGCAGTTTGATTTGAAGCACGATATTTCAAAAGACGAAACTTACTCCCCAAACTTAAATATTTACTCGCCAATGGCGAACTGTCGAGTGGAAATTTCGTGCCCTGAAATAGTGTCATGGGCTTTGTTTGAATTAAATGACATACACAGTTTAAAATGGGCCGTTGGTTTATTTGAAAATAAAAGTCAACAAAAAAATAAAGTTTATAAAATTTTCTTTTTTTTTACATTAACATAACTTTATATGACATAAAATCATAATATTTAAGCCTTAGGTTGAGATAAAGAAGCCTTTCACATTTAATAATAGACACAGTTAAAAACAATATTGAACATTGGAATTAAAAACGAAAAATATCGTTTAAAATTCTACTTGATTAGATTAAGATATCCGAAGAGAACATATACTATAACTTAACCGCTGTGAGAAGCCCCGCATCCCACTTGTTGAAAACATGATACGTTTATCTATTCAATTAAATCCATGGATAAATAATCAACAATTGATATATATAGCCGGAGAGCTATAGAAGTGCGGGTAACACCTTATTCTCACCAATATAGTTTGAAATTAACATGTATAAGTCAAAGCTAAAAATGCAATTATAATCATTTATAAAACTTAATTAGACATTTCAATCGCTGTAAAACTTTTTATACCTATCAATTACTTCAAGAGATTTTGAGTATTAAAAGACTGGTTACATTTTGATTGTACTTGTTCTTCCCTGTTTTAACTATTTTACGTATAAAAATAGAAATGCAAGATTATAGCCATCAACGTTCTCTGCCTTTGTCTGTGATTTAGTGTGATCTGTGGTCTGTGATCTGTGTGATTTAGTGTTACTTATGAAATCGTTTCTGAGCCTATTACGGACAAAGAAAAAGATGTACGTACAAACAGACAGACCAACAGATTGTTAAACAGAGATATACATAATTTATCTTTTATATGTTACATTTGACTTTATGTGATCTAAACATCAAATGAACATAGAAATGTGTGATTTTTTGAAAATCACTGGCTGACACTTCATTTTATACATCTATATAGATATATAAGTATGCACGTGAGAACTAACTTCAACTGCTTAGTTTCAGATTTGAGTTTATGTAAATCACACCCATAAGCCCTATGTATTGCCGCAACAATTTCATAAACATATATTTATATCGTTAACTAGGAAGAATACTGCCACAACTCGTAAAACTAAAATTCTAAAAATGAAGTGATTGTAATTATATAACTGTTAAAAATTCGCAACTAATTGTCCAGTCATTAAACAGTTTTTATAGGTAACGGTTACTTGACTATATTATGAACCATTCTCATTGATCAGAAAAGAGATAAATAACGATTAAGTAACTGTTTTCTATAAAAACGTTGTTATGAATCACCAGATTGCTGCAGATTTTTAACAGTGAAGAATATTAGTTTGGCTGCACTGTAAAACTGTAATTATTGAAAATGAAATAGTGACATTTTTCATCAAAAAATAGACGTGGTTTGTAGTCTTTTAAGTAATTAAACTGAAAACGGAAAATTTCGTATTTTTGAATTCTTCTTATAAGTAAATGAAATAAATTTTTGAGTTTAATTAGTGAATTCATATATGTTCAAGATAATTTTTTTTTTTACATTTAATTATATAACAAAACATTAATGGAATATTTTACGGCAGAGTTGTAAATATCAGACGAAAATATAGTTTTAACGCCTGCATGATCTGTCTTTTTGCTTTGTTTCCTTCTATATTATTAGACATGTATTCTATAAAAAGACATGGTTCACTAAATTTGCATCTGATATCTATGCCACGAGAAATTATCACACTATACATACAAATTTTAATTTCCTTCAGAAATGTAATCAATTTTAGCTAAAAGTAATTCATGAAAGTATTTGTTTATTTTCATATTTTAAATTGATATACTAGATTACCTATTTATATGGATTTTTACATTATTTTTGTTCTGGTAGATTAAACTACGTTCAGTATTTTTTGTTATTAGGGCATTTGTGCGTATTGTTTCATTAAATTTCAGATTTCATATGTATAGAAAGTGGAGAAAATTAATGTCGGAATATATCACCCTTTGTACTGAAATCTACCTATTGTACTGATTTAATAAAGAAATAATGATACACATAAAGTCAAAATGACTATCATTTTCTCTTTTATTACAATTATGCATTTTAATGTAATACAGTTGTGTTCGATCCCGTTTAATGCCCGTTAATTTTTTATTTTCGACATTATAACGCATAATGGGAAATCAATGACATGAATAAAAAATATATGGGAAACTCTGGATGTTTGAATATTTTTGGATGTTTGACATGCTGCCGTTATGTTATTATTGTTTTTTTCTGATAATCTGTAGATGGAAGTACATTATAAGTTTGTTCTTATATTTAATGATGTTGTTTTTCAGACTTTTGTAATAATAATAAATAACAAATAAACGATAATTTTCAAATTACCTCGTACCTCCGCACCAAATAAAGTAAATTTTCAATTTGTTATTCATAACAGCTCATGTTAACTCTATATAAAGTTAATGAAGATATTTTGCTTTAAATTGTACTTTACTTAATGATCTAAATTAGTCTAGTTAATTGTAACTTGGTATATATTTTACGATATATATATATTTTTTTTCGAAATGTCATTGTCTCAATCTACATCGTTGAAAGATTTTGAATTTACGACTCTAAATTCTATTAACTAGAAATTTATCTATATCACATTATTCCATCACATCTGTACATATTTGTCATTATTTTCATAAGATGTCACAGGCTAAAATAACAACAAGTTGGAAATTGTACGTCAAACGTGACAAATGAGGTGCGTTCGTACTATAGCTAGTTATATAAATATTCAGATCTTGATGATTTTTAATTCTGTGAAATGCATTATATCGTCTGCAGATTCATTTCTGTCATAAAATAAGTATCTCGGTCGCTTGGCGATTCATCCTCGGAAGCTCCTTTAACAAGAAAGCACCGATTTTAAAAAAAAAAATTCAAATTTTTTAATAAATATTTTTATTAATATCTCCTAAAGTTTTGATTCGATTTAAAAAAAAATTGAAATGACAAAATTCTACAAAGATAATATATCTTAAATTCCAAACCATTCGTTTGGGTAGTTTTTGCGTTGTTATATGCGGACGGACGGACAGACAGACGGACAGACAGACGGACGGACAGACGGACGGGCCAAGCGACGACAATAGGTGCTACGTATTTATATAATTACGAACGCACCTAAAAATGTAACTTGGCTCAGATCAATTAAATGTATTACATAATTATGATAAATGTAATTTTTCATTTAATATGATTTTATCATAAAAACTTCATTTCTTGTTTAAGTGTTTTATATCGAGTGTTCTAGAATTCCGCTCACATTTCACAAATTTAGAAAAAGTAACTAATTGCTACCTGAGACAGCAGTTGGCACCATAAGTTAAAAATCGTTTTTTTTTAATCGCAAAAGAAAACAGGATATTTCGAACTTCTACAAATAGTTTGCGAAATTATACTCTATGTTATTAAATCAATTAAAGAACACTGACATTTTAAAACAGTTTTTTATGTCTACTTGATAATGTAGAATATTTTCAAATTCAAATAAATAAATGTTGTAATGTTGTATAATATGAACATATTTTATTACTTTCAAATACGCGAACCTCAATAAGTCATTGATCAGTGAAAATTTGAAATAATTTTCTTTTGTCACAAAAACTCCTACACTTTTAAAGTCTTTTTTCTGCAAAAAACATCTCTATAAGAAAATTGGTTTACTTTAATAAATTTTATAAGTGTAAACTGACTTCTGTAATACGCGGTATAAAGATCAATACATTTCTGTTACTTTTAAAAGAATGTAATATAGAGTATGGCTTCTAAAGATTTTGTTCTAAAAATTGTAAAACTCAAGCAAAAACAAGTGTGGTTTATAGTGAAGTAACGTTACTTATATTTTTATTCTTATTGTTTTCTACTTTTTAAAACAAAGCCTGCAGTTCTAACTTTAAACTTTTCCATATTACATGTGATTCTGCGCTGATGTAAACACGTTTCAGTGATAAAGGAAAATTTGGTAGTTTGTAAGATAAACAGAAGGAGTTAAAGAAAAAAAAGATGTTATTAGAGTTTCAAATAAATGCATTTTCTCAAATTTTTTCAATAACACAGGGTGTCCATAAGTGATTATACCGGTTTCCTTACTTTACCTTTTCATTTAAGAATATGACGAAAAATATTATTACATATTCGTAAATTACAACTCAAAGTGTCTTTAATAACACAAACAAAGTTACATATGGGCAAAGTTGCAACTCAAAACGCCATTAATCAAATAACGATTACAATAAAATAATAAATAATATTAAAATTTTATTAAATTTATCAAAATATGTTAATGAATTATGAGAATAAAGTTAGATAGATAGATATTACATAATTCATTAATAAGTTTTTTGATAAATATAATAACATTTTATCAAATTTATCAAAATCTGTTAATGAATTATGAGTATTAATTTATATAGATAGATATTACATAATTCATTAATATTTTTTAATAATTTTGATAAAATTTTAATATTAATCATTATTTGATTATAATCGCTATTTGATGAATAGCGTTTTCAGTTGCAACTTTAAACATATGTAACTTTGTCTGTGTTATTAATAATAAAATGTTATCAAATTTTATATAATAATTAATAATAAATATGTGTCCAATTTATCAAAATATGTTAATTAATTATGAGTATACAGTTAGATAAATCGATATTACTTAATTCATTAATAATATTTTTGAAAAATAATAATAAAATTTTATTAAATTTATCAAAAAAATTATGAGTGTTAAGTTAAATAGATAGATATTACACAATTCATAAATAATTTATTTTGATAAATTTCATAAAATTTTAATATTAATTACTATTTGATTATAATAGTTGTATGATTAATAGCGTTTTGAGTTTCAATTTTACCCATATTTAACTTTGTTTGTGTTATTAGAAAACATTTTTAGTTGTAATTTACGAATATGTTATAATAATTTTTGTCATATTCTTTAATCAAAAGTTATGAGGTAAGGAAACTAGGGCAATCATTTATGCATACCCTGTATTTTATGGTGAAAGTACACTAACAGCTTATGATGTAGCATAATATAGGAATATCTAGTATTTTATCGAAATACAATTATATTTTATCGAATATAGGAATATTTTGTATTTTATCGAAAAATAATGTTAGAGGAGAATGTTCTGTTGAAATGCTTTATACAAATTTAGAAAATTAGATTAAGATTTTTTAAACATGCTTTTAAATTGCACTTGTATAAAATAAAATGATTTTCAAGAAAACTGAAAGAAAAAGCCTTAAATAGAAGCGCATGTTACTTGTTTCTTGTAATAAATATAAGGGAGTTTTTATAATTTTCAAATCCCAATAATTCCAGAATACATTTTAATGAATTAATATAAAATTTTGAATTCATAAACATTGCTTATGTACTGCATTTAATAAATTATTTCCTCGAAACATTTAGATTATTTTTTTTTTTATAATTGTTAAGTGAAAGAAAGATTTTGGGAAAAAATTAAGAAAGAATAAATACCTCTAATAACTTTGAGTGTTTCTTCATATAGGTAACTGTTTTTAATATCCTTAAAAATGTATGAGATGTAAAAGATCAATTTGAAAACTAAACTGAAAATAAAATAAATGCGAAGTTAGTTCTAAAAACAATTTAATTTACTAAAAACCAGTAAACATCTACATTCTAAAACGTTTTATTTATTTATTTATTTATTTATTTATTTATTTATTTTTATTTAACTTGTTATGATTTTTTTTTGTATTTTATCCTTCCATTAAATTTCAAGATGCATGAATTCATAAGACGAATTTAATATAAATTTCAATTCCAATAAGTTATATATTTTAATTTGATAATAAATTTCCCTGCTTAATTATTGTTCTTTATATTATCCAAAAGACCTAATACAATCCAAAAATTTTGGTTTTAAACATTCTTTAAAGTATTTTTAACTAAAAAAACTTATCTACTCTTTCAAATAAAAAATCGATAGATTGCATTTTATAACTTATATTTAAGCATGCAACTAGTAATACAACGCGAATATAAAATTAGAAGTGTTTATTTTGTTTTTCACTACCTATGAAATTCGTTCCTTAATTCTTTTAATAAGAGTTTTGCCAAAATATTTTTAATATATAGGCAATAAAAATCTAGTGAATTTTCCTTAATAAACATTTCTAAGATTGCATCAAAGTGTGAAGTATGATTTTCGGTAATATATCAATACAAATAAATTAAAATATATTACACGAAAAACGAAATATGTATGTATGATATTATTATAATTTCTATTAAAAAACTGAATATAATTTGAATTTTTATTCTTACATAATTATTTCATATATGTGGAATTTTTTTTTTATTCTTATGATGAGAACATTTTTAATTATTTGTCTGTCCCATTGCTATTTTTTAAAAACTAATAATCTATCTCAAATATTAGTACAAATATAACACAAAGATTTATGTTTTGAAATAGTGGTATAAATAACAATAAGCAAATGGTCATTAGTGCCAGCCCTGTCTATATACCATAACATGCCCATTCAATGTTTATATAAAATATTTAACAACCCTCTTCCATAATTTTATGTTACGTATATTCTCCATTTTTAACTAATATACAGTCTTATATATTTATATTTTTCTCTACAAATAATTATATTATAATTTGTCGTCATCGTCTAAAAATAATTACTTTTATCAAGAATCAAAACTGATATTTACCTTCCTTTGTATTTTATTTCACATATCGTTCAATAAATATTTGAGTTTAATTCGAGTATGAAAAAATTTACTATCACAAAACATTCCAGTAAAAGAAATCGCAAATGACCAGCCGACTCGTGCGAGTCTTTTGCACTGCAATCTATAAGATTATTTTTTGATTGGTTTATTCATTAATTTTTCAATCTTCTTCCATAATTAGTTGTTACGTATTATCTGCCTTTTCAATCAATATGCAATCTTATATAATTATATTTTTCTTCTCATACAACTAAATCCTAATAACTAATTCTCAAAGATTAAGGATAATTACTTTTATCAAGAATCAAAACTGGTTTTTATGGTTTCGTTCATCTCACGAAACCCTATTCGTCCCGCTACTGTGTCTGTTCGTCACAGAGCCAGTTCTCAGAAACTATATAACTTACAGACTTGGAATTTTGTGTACTTATTGCTGAATAACTACTATGAAGCAGAAAATCATAAATTTTTGAAAAATCGTATAATTTTAATATAGAGAGATAAAAAAATCTAACAGCATTTTCCTATTAAATTTCAAAATTTTTTCGTTATAGCAGTTGCCAACAACTAAAAATCCACAATAAAAATCTTTCTACAATAATTAATTTTCTATTAAAAGATTTCCGCATGAAAAATAAAAAGGAAATAAAAAGTTTCACCCATTGAAAAATGATTAATATGACGTCATATTGGTAATAAAACGGAAATTTTCAAACATTTCTCAATAATACAAGGAGTATGAGTATTTATAAGTACAGAAAGCAGGTTAATAGGATGTCATTCTATTTAATTATCTATTTTATATAAACTATTTTTTTTAATATTGCATTTAGTCCACATGACAGATATTATTATGACAGAGTGTAATAGTGGGCTTCGCCCACTATCGGACCGGTTCAAATATTCGAAAAAACGAGAAAAATAGACCGGTAAATTTTTACTTTATAAAAACATGACTTTTTTTTTTTTTAATGAAATTTATTTGTATTTATTAAAGAAAGGATAAAGTGTTTTGAAAGGAATATTAAACGAAACCCTTTATGCCATCTTCGAACAAACTTATCCGCTTGTTTTTAACTTCATTAGGATTTTATTTCATAAGTTCACATCTTTTCAATATTCGTTCAATAACTCTTTGAGTTTAATTCGAATATGAAAAATAAATAACGATCTCAAAAATCCCAAGTAAAATAAATTAATAAAATAATAGTGCGAGGCTTTCGAAATGCAACCTCCAAGAATATTTGCTGATACTTTTCTCTATTAATTTTTAATTAGAAGCGTAGTTTTTCTTAAACAACGTGTTTCAAGGAAAAGTGAGTGATCTACGTCAAACTCCTGAACGAAAACCGTCCATGCATAGAAAAAAAAATGTTGACATCAGAATTATTATGTATGATAACTGCATTAAATAAATTCACATTTCTACAGTTATCATTTGGTACGTTATAAGACTAAATTTTCTGTTATTTTATTTTAACAAAGATCCCAGAAATAGGATAAAATATATATATTCAGATAAATACTGTATGTTTAATACATAGTTTAGAATAATTTGTCACTTCTGAATGAGAGGTGATCGCCTGCGTACATATAAGGAGATCATAAAAACATTATCATGTTTTATTAATTTATATTCACATACTATTTGAATTTTTTAAAAAAAGATGTTCGTTTAATATAAAAATATGACGTCATTTTTGCATTTAAAAACTATATATGAAGAACTCAAAAATATTTATTTATTTTTCCATTGCTCACTTTTGTCAAAAACGTGGCAACAGCATATTAAAAAAATACTAGATGGAACCCGTGAAAACTTGACGGAAAATAAATTACTATAAAAATATATATAAAATAGGTTTCGTTATTCTTTAAGAGGAAGAGAGTATGAAAAAGTGTTTACAAATTATTGTAAACGTTTTTACCCTCAGTGAAATAGCTCTATTGACGCAATAAAATCAATTAAAAAGCATTTTTATGTCCCAGCAATCCTTATAATAAATTATATATATATAGCAATTATAATATAGCAATTTTATAATAAATTGACTAGACGTGGTTATAATATTTTATTTTAATGGGTATCTGGACACACGGGTATTCCTGGAAATAAAAAAGCAGATGAGGCGGCAAAACTTGCTCTTAATCGATTATGCCCTAAAATTTCATTCTCAGACGTTAAACTAGTAATAAAAGACTTTATTCATAATAAATGGCAAGAAAGTTGGAATTTAGAATACAATAATAAACTGCACCATATCAAACCTATAATCATGACCTGCCCTACGAGTTATCCAAGGAAAACTGATGTTCTTCTGACTCGTCTGAGAATTGGACATTCAAGGATAACTCATAGACATCTCTTATTTCAAGAGGATGCACCGATGTATCGACATTGTCATTTTGATTCCCGGACCATTTATCATGTTTTAACTGACTGTCTGGGTCTCCGTCACTCGCATAGAATATATTTTAATTCATCATCACCAATCTTGACAAACCTCATTGGGGAACACCTCATGGGGCACTGTTTCATTTTTTAAAACATGCTGGTTTTAATATTGAGATATAGTCTTTATACATCCTTCATGTTTTAGCTATAACAATGTCAGTTTATACTTGTTTAACTTGACATCTGGATAGGGTAACCCCATCCAGGGAGTATTTCTTAATGTATTACTTTTACACTTCCCTTTTTTAATAATTCCTAATATTTCTTTTACGCACTGTAAGACTATATTTGGATGGGTGACCCCATATAGATATTTCTCTCATTAAGCTTTGTTTCCGTTTTGTTTTTTGGTGTAGATTTTTTTAATATATTTTTCTGAACTTTTACTTTGGCGCATCTTGTCCCCAATTGCACCTCGTGCCATTAAACCCTATACAACCGACCAACTCTCCCTAGTGAAATACAATAATATTTTCGATGCAAACTCCAAACTAAAGTTCCGTAAACAACTGTGTAATGCAAATCAGTTCAACGATCCCGCCATATTCACCACTGCAAGAAAAAAAAATTAATGGACCCATGAAGTATCATACAAATCGTATATTCTTACGTCATATTCATATATCATATTCAGCAAATAAAAGAACATAGTAATTAAAACACGCATCTTTCTCCCCACCTCAGTCTTAATGCAACCGAGTGAGCTCCTACGCGCATGTGCATTGCATCTACCCAAAGGCACCGTCGAAATTTGATGTTATTATTTTTTAATATTTAAATAAAAAAATTTAATATTTTCTCGTTAATCATTGTTTGTTTCAAATCAATATCTTCTAAAATGCTTCTATTATTTTAAGATAATCATTTTTTATGTGAAGATGGATACATTTTTGTATTACTAATAATATATAATCTGCAGACGAGGCAGATTTTTAATGTTTTCAATTGTAATTTATTTGTATGGTTTCTTCGGTGCATTTCCATAATCAGGATGATTAACTCTTTTCCACAGTCGGGGATCTTTTCCCTCTTATACAGTAAAATATCCAATGGATCGTAAAAAAATAATAAAATGCAATTCCTAGCATATTCAGATGCAACACATTCATCAACGACTTTAAAATTATATAATTTTATGATCAACGAAAACTAAAAAACTTTTTTTTTGACAGATTTTAGTTTAGCGCCAAATTGTTTTATCATATGGATAATCTAATGTATCAGGATTTATTTTTAATTATTATTATTTTCACTTTTTATGTTGGTTAGAGAAATCAATTTTGAATTCTGGCTACTTTCTCAGGGGCTATTTACAGTTTTGAAGCAAACTGACGATCATTGTTGATATACATTTGAAAACTAATTCATGCTCTAATATTATTTAAAAAGTCGTTAAATTAGGCGGCAGTTTTTAAATAAATTTCATTCGAAAGTTCACATTTTTCTAATCGATGATGTAAAAATTGAAATTATACGGTATTTAGAAGTGGCGTCATCCCGATTTAAGGAAAAGAGATAGCGCAGTTTGTTGTCACAATCGTTATACATTTCTTGGCCACTTGGTTTTGGCTAGCGACCAAAAAAAAAGACTACCATTTTTGACGTCGGCAGAGAAATCTGCAATGAAAGAAATAGGACTTTGCCGCTAATTAGGAACTGTTAAATGAACTTACAATAAACCTACAAAATAATTTCTATAACATATAACCTTACACTGTTTATTGGAACTAAAAAAACAATCATTATTTCAAGGTTTTTTTTACCGTAACACTATATTTAATACTTTTTATTTTACAAATCCATTACTTTTATGAAATTTTTGTTAAACAATAAAATCTTTTAAACTCTAATGGAAAAATATAGAAATTCATGAAAAAAACTCCGAAATGATCTTTGTGTCAGTTCATTTTTGCCTTTTCCCAATATTCCAAAGATGGTATAAAAAATGCATAATTTTAGTAAATTACAATTTCATAACTTCATTGAAATGTAATATTCGAGTATTAAATGATTTTTTGTTCTTGTTTTCAATTATCTGTGTATGGGGACGTGAAGCAAAAAGAAGGAACGCGACCAATAGCGTTCTGAAAAGAAGACACGACCGCTCTCGGGTTAAATAATGGTTTCATATATGATTAAAATTTCGTTTTTACGTAAATTATCGAATTAGTTTCAAAACGAATAACTGAAATAATGATTTCTTTTCTGAATCGTTCAAACTTCCGGAGAATATTTATTCAATAGATTTTCAATTGCAGTAAATTTCCATTATGGACTTTGGTTTACGAATTTATGTTTTATACGATTTGGGTAGCATATAATATACGCATTCTTTTAATTTGTAAATGGATGCAGATACAGTTATAAAAGTGGTTTTACAGTATTCGAAGTATGCGCTGCATTTTAAAATAATTCTTCGCGGCTTCGACGATCAAATGAGGCATTTAGCGATCCTATCTGGAAAGGTACTGGATATATGGTAAAAAACGTCCTTCCGTGCTGTACCGAGAGGAAAAGGTAGCTTTCCTATATCTTCGTTTTAAACTTTAGCTAATGTTACTCGAAAACAGCAAGCTAAAATGCAAAGAAACCGATTACAAAAGATTAGTTAATATTGAATTTGAATAAGAAATTCGCCAAATTATTGAGCTACAGCCAAATTGGCATCATTTATGAAAACTTATTCTGGTCGCCAAATTTGGCGATATTTCGCCAAATGTCACCAAGTTTGGCGAGAATTTGGCACTAACGGATATGAATATATAGTTTTATGCGTATGATTGGGAAAATGATTGCAACAATGGAAGAAAATAATTTGCGAGAAATCGCGTTCACTAAAACTCATAAATTAATCGTTATTTTGTAATGTGCTGTCTTGTTTCAAAATATCAGCCACCCTAGAATTTCAAACTGCTCTTTCTCAGCCCATTTTGTAAGCTAAAGGTAAAATAAAAAATGCTCAGAAATCCTTGTATCAAGACTTAACACTTAATTAAAAAATAATTTTTAATTTTTAATTTTTTTGTATATTTATTTTAGTTTTAAAATTTTCAGTGGCCGCCTTCTTGTTTCAAGATGGCGGACAAAGCTGGCCAATGAACTCGGTCGAGGCATTGGTGAGCTTAATACGCGTAATACACACAATTAGTTTCATCCAAATTAATTTATAAATACGAGCGTTATCGTATGACATAGAACAGATATATATGTATATATATAATCAACATTCGAAAGGAGGGTGGTTTTGGGGTCTGGGGATCATGATTGGTGAAAATATATCGAAAATTTCCGGAATTGCTTTCCTCCGAACGGCTGCAATAGGTAGCTTCATACTTTTTTGTATTGAACGCTACCTAATGTTATTAGAACGTTGTTTGGCGTTCTTTAAAATATCGTATGTCAATTCATGACATTATCCCAGCAAGATAAACGACTTTGAGTCAACGGTTGCAAAATCCAAGATAAATTAATATGTTTTGTTTCTTCTGTTATTATCATTTTGTTTTATTACGATTCCCGTCAGTTGTCTCTGACTTATATGCTCCGTAACAAAATAAACACTGCAACATCGACAGAAATTGGACAATTTTATATTTTAGCAATGTTACTGCTTTTAATATTCTATGATAAAATAACAATAAGTTAACATTGTTTTGATATCTAAAAAAAATCAAATCTTTTATTATCATCTAAATATATTTCCATTCAAAAATGTAATTTTCAGATTTTCGATAATCGTCATAAAATTATTAACATAATGTTTCCTTTCTTTAATAGTTTGCATGGAATATTTTTGTGTGCGTAATCAAAGATACCTATGATGTTTTTAGACTATTTCTTTAGAAAACGCAACTTAAGATATGACTTTATACGAATTTTCTTTGATTCCTTTTATGTCTAATATTTAATTACATTGAAATTCTTTAAAAACTTTGTCTTAACTAATTATACTCTTTAAGGTATTTGAAATTAAATTAAAAAAATTGCAATATATGGTAATTATAGACATTTTTTCTATATTTCTTTAAAACTCTCTATATTTACTTCTATTCGAAACCTTCTTATTTACAGAAGAATGTCAATACAAGTTTCTAATACATCTGTAAATTAATTTACAAAATCTCATGTTAATTAAATTAATCTCAGTAATTTTTTTCTTCGAAGGTATATCTTAAGAAGTTATCTTGCATTTAGAATATTCAAAAGCTTTTTTTCATTATAGTAAATTACATACTAATTACATTGTTACACGTCGCTTCATGATATTAATTAAATGAAATTTAATAATCAGAGTTATGTAATATGTATTAAGCGAATTTGACGAACATATTTTCTGCGCTGTATGTCCTTTAAAATGTTGTTTGGTTCTCTAAAACATTTTATTTTTTCCATTAATGAATAAACCAAGTTTTGTAAAGATGTTAATAAAGACAAATTGAAAAGGCATATTTATTTACATAAAGTTTGAAAATTTTAAATTACATATAAAAATATGGCGAAAATTAATACATCCTTTTAATTATGTGTATTATCCTTGTTTGTGAAAACAAAACTTTTAAACAGATTGGAAATCGCATTGAATTAAAAAGACGGATATATATATATATATATATATATATATATATATATATATATATATATATATATATATATATATATATATATATATATATATATATATATATATATATATTTTACTTGTTAAATTTGTCCACATATTTTGTCTAGAAATATGAATAGCGTCAAAGAGCACGCCATTTTTGAAACAATGAAATGAAAATGATTTCCGTAGAAGGACATAATGGAACATGATGTGTTAAAGTTGTATACTGTCCTAAAATAAACAAGACACAAAGTGTAGAAAAAATATTTAGTTAAAGATTTAAATGTTTATATATTTCATTAATGACCAAAATAAAGGTTAGAATTTTATTTTGGAGCTCCTCATGCAATCAATCACACAGCAAATCACAAGAAAAAGAAATGCTTTATTCTATTAATAGTAGGAGAATGAGAATATTGTAGTTTATTTTATATACATTTATGTATGATGTTTGTGTTTAATGTACATAATGTAAACTCGACGAATTTTGAAAGCTTCAAATATTACTGATGTAGTTTTATTAGAAAGCTTTTACTGGAAGTTGAATACATGTGGTTTTATAAAAAAAAATCTGAAGTATGTAAAATCACTGTAGAATTACTAAAATAATTTTTATTTAATAAATTACTTTTCACAGAAAGACGAATTTTATAATGTTGATTATATTGGTTTATTGTATATTTTCAAATAATTTCGGGATGAATAGATCTTATTTTACATTGAAAAAAAATTTGAAGAAAAAATGTAATAGTTAATTTAAGTTTTATTAAATCCATATGTCCAATACTATCGCTATAAGTAAATGTCTATCTGTAAAAAATAAATAAATAAACAAACAAAAACAGATATCAATTGCGGTATTTTTTATAAATATTTAGAAACGTAACACAGTACAAATTAAAAGTTTAATAAAAAGAGAAGTTTAAAAAGATATTTATTACAAAAATTAAAATTTACGTTAAATCAAATTTGTTAATTTTAAAAATTATTATTTTCTAACTAAATTAAATAAGAGAAGAAAAAGTTTATTTTTCTTTTTTGTAAGTATATTCTGTTCTTTTATATTAATATGAATTATAAATTAGTTAAATGTAATTGCATTTCATACTTTCTTGCATAAATATGCCATAAATGATATTTTTTTTTATAAAACAAATATTTGAAATTTTTCCACCTTAACAACCTTCCTTGAAACTGTTTATTTTACTGTATATAAATATATTTATTCTTTTCCCACCCTTCTAAAAGGTATAATTATCACGTGGTACGAAAACATTTATACCAAGTGAAAATAAGAATTAATTTTTTAATTTAAAAATAAATTATGATGTTCAGAATATAAAATGGAGTTAGAGGATTATATTTTAACAGTTTCTAACGTAGTTGAAACATGTTTATGTGTTCAGTGTGTCTGTCTGCTATATGTCCCTCTGTCGGTCTCTCTGTGTTCTAACTCGGATCAACCTGTAAATTTTTATGTTATTAAATTTTACTGTACAATTTTCTGTATGGAAAATTATATATGCGACATTTACAGTTCGTTTACAACGTTTTTCACCCGAAATAACTTTTATTATATTACGGTAAATGGAGGAAATTTGTCTGTGGTGCATTTTATTGGTGTTAAAATATTTCAAAGATAATGAGATTCATATTCGTCACATCTAAAACATGTATTGTCAGTACACTCTAAAAACGACATTTTCAAAACTGAGAAAAAAAAATAATTATATCTGAGTATGCCGCATTGTCAAAATGACTTCGAATCAAAATTACTCAAATTTGAAACAAGTATATACTCATTTATGAAAACATGCACACACTGAAGAATCATGCATCAAGTATCATGTGCTCATGATGTTTTATTCATGATGTTTATTCATGATGTATGTATATGTTTCAAAAATGAGAATGAACTGACTTCTATGTGCTCATTTTTGAGTATGTCCATGTTTCAAAAATGAGTTTGAACTGACCCAAATCATTTTTGAGTATGTCCTTGTTTCAAAAATGAGTATGAACTGACCTTTATTTTATCAGTTTTAGTATCTCCATGTTTCAATATTCTGAGTATTTCTGGTATTTCAAAATTGAAAGCATTAGGTCGTCCTATTTGAAACAAAAAGTTTCATAACAAAATGATAACATCAATTTACTCAGATTTGAAAGTGTCATTTTTCTCAGTGTAGTGTATGATAATGTATCATTTATAGTTCGTTTATTGAGACGTACAAAATAATCAATTACATTAATTTGTGGTCTACGTGAGAAAAATAATCGGTGCATTTTAGTGATTTTCTGTTACTTCAAACAAACAAAAGGAAATTAAGAAGATTAATAAGTGTGGTTTATCATGTTTGTTATATATTATGGAATGCAGCATTTATTACTCATTTACAGATACATACAAAATAATTAGGATTCAGGACTTACTATGAACGAAAATTGGCAAGAAGTGCGTTTTTTGCTGTCGTATGCAATTTTATTAAATTCATCTAATTTTTATTGCGTTACGTTGTGTATAAAAATTCTAAAAATCATATACAGGGTTTCACGAAATACATCCCTCACATTACCGCATACGGACAGAAATTCCTAAAAATGCCTTTTTACTCAGTTATTTAGATTACTTATTTAGATATTTAATTTCATTTTATGAAAAAATGAAATTTCTTAACTATACGCAGTTAGTGCGGGAATGTGTTTCATAACCTATGTTTAATGCATAATTTTTCTACTTGTTTTCTAGATACAAAGTTTGAGTAATTGTTGGTGTTTAACATATAGTGCAATCAACATTTTTGTTTCTCTCATTTTTTCTAAATGTCATAAATTGATATTTCTTCTCTTCGTTTCTACACATCATTAGAAAATAAAAACCACTTTTTCTTTTTGTTGCTTTTTTAAGGAAATTTGTTTTAAAATGTATTGTATTAAATTGATATAGAATAATGTATATAATTCAAATGAAAATAAATTTCAAAAATATATTGTCTTTCAGAATTAATTTCTGAAAAAATATTATTCACATGTAGATTTGTTTATTGAGCGTTTTATTATTATTATTATTATTTGAATATCTAACACTAAATATGAAGCGTAATTTTAGCCTTATTTTTTTTCTATAGCTTTATAATGATGCTAATATTACTTTTCGAAAACAGTGGTAAATTTCTCAAAAAAAAAAAAAAAATACAGTTGGCAAGGCTTTTTACGCAGATTATTTCGATTTTCCGATTATTCAAAGAACGTCAACTGACATGAAACTTTAAAAACAATTCTTTGTAAATATTTTATTTATTACAAATACTGAAAAAAAAAATTAAAATTTTTGCAATCAAGTTTTTTTTAAATTATTAATTGGCTAAGATTCAATGCAGCATTTATTTTTAAATAAGAAAGCATTTTATTTCTAAGCAATTTATGCATCGAGTGAACCTTATTTCAATAAAATGTAATGATTAAATATTCCAGAAGGATATTTTACTGAATTCAATAATTGTTGGAATTGTGCCTACCTCGAATTGATGCTCTAATATTTTTAATGTCATCTAAAGCACTAAATGAAATACTTCATGTCACATATCTTTCAATATGTGATTGTTATGCAACATTTGATAATAAAATATTTTCAGTAAGTTTATATTTATTGATCGTATATTTTATAAGAAACGTTTAAAATTCCAGTACATGTACTTTATATTGATTTTGAGTGTTTATCAATTTCAGTCATGATGTGTATTAATGAATCCTTTAAGCTATGTTGAGATACATTAATTTTTATTAATTTAGGATATTTAGTACTTCACAAATACTTGTTCGAGAACGAAAAATAGTAGTACATTTTAACTAAAGTAGTTAAAATCGAGACAGTTTTACATATTGTTGTTGATAAATATGCAAAAGTATGAAATGTAATTAGTTACAACTTTAAGAAGTGGATGCATCATATTAAAGTATGATCAAGTATCTCTTTTGTATTAAATCTAAATAATGTCTGTTGCATGTGCTATCAATATTTTCTAATATCCGAAGTATTTTTTTATATATATATTTCGGTATATTAGGAGAAACATTATAAAATAATTATAAACGCTTCAAATTAAAGTGTAATTATTGCTTAAAGTGATAAAAACATAACACAAAAGGTTTATAAATACCTTTTAATATAGATGACATATGTTTCCTTTGCTCAAACGGCAACATCTTCAGATCCAAATGATAAATAAAATATTCTCGCAACGTTTTTGAAAATGATTCGCTTTTTATTTCATTGATAATCATTTTCAAACACTTATAGCCAATCTCTTTGCGAGAATATTTTATTTATCATTATGATCTGAAGATGTCGCCGTTGGAGAGAAGGAAACATATGTAATCTGTAATAAAATGTATTTTTAAACCTTTTTGTGTTATGTTTTTATCACTTTAAGCAATAATTACACTTTAAAATCTAGAGAGTTTTACATATTGTAGTTGATAAATATGCAAATATATGAAATGTAATTAGTTACAACTTAAGAATTGGATGCATCATGTTAAAGTATGATCAAGTATATCTTTTGTATTAAATCTAAATAATGTCTGTTGCATGTGCTATCAATATTTTCTAATATCCGAAGTATTTATATATATATATATTTCGGTATATTAGGAGAAACATTATAAAATAATTATAAACGCTTCAAATTAAAGTGTAATTATTGCTTAAAATGATAATAACATAACACAAATGTTTAAAAATACCTGTTAATATAGATTACATATGTTTCCTTCGCTCAAACGGCAACATCTTCAGGTCCAAATGATAAATAAAATATTCTCGCAACGTATTTGAAAATGATTCGCTTTTCATTTCATTGATAATCATTTCCAAATACTTATAGCCAATCTCTTTGCGAGAATATTTTATTTATCATTATGATCTGAAGATGTCATTGTTGGAGAGAAGGAAACATACGTAATCTATAATAAAATGTATTTCTAAATATTTTTGTGTTGTGTTTTTATAACTTTAAGCAATAATTACACTTTAATTTAAAGGTAGCAAGTGATTTTATTACATTATATATAAACGCTTCATTAATTTCAAATTCAGCTTCTGCAATGTTAAACTAAAAAAAGTAAATTGTAAATAACTTAAAAAGGAAAAATAAATATTTAAAAATGATTTAAAAACGTTTGTGGAATGAAAAAAAAATATTCTAAGCATAAGGAATTAAGATATTTAAATAAAATATATGTATAGGATACAATGGTTGTTCACTGTAAAAAATGACCACTGTTTCTTATTTTATGAAAATATACTATAACCACGATTGAAAATATAATATAATCGTCTTCCATTGTCTTTTGAATCCCCAGAAACCAGTACATTTCCAAAATTTAATGAATTATTTATAAAAACAAAGTATTATTTGCTGCCCGTATTTTTCAGAAACGTTTCCGAATAGCTTTTATAGTGTATTAATCAGTTTCCCCAGCCTGGCATACCTGTTTTTGGAATGTCATCCATTCTCAAGTAAACGTTTGCAGCTGCATAACTTAATTTCTACATGTAAGAGTAAATAAATAATTTTAATTTTAATGTTAATTTTAACGCTGTTAATTCTGCATGTTTGTCTGTTAAACATATTTGTTGAACATGAAAATGTTTACATGAGAATTGATAGCATCGGAAAAAACTATATTACGGGCTTAGAAAACTGATTAATACACTTTAAAATCTACTCATAAACGTTTCGTAAAATTACGGGCAGCAAGAGAAATTTTGTTTTTATAAATGATTCTTTAAATCTCGAAATACCATTGATGTCTGAGGAGGTTTCTAAAGATAAAGAAACACTTTTGAGAATCATGGTTAACAAGGATGAGTTTATATTATACATTTATTCGTGAATATATTATATTTGTTTAGATTAAGGAACATTTGTCATTTTTTACAGTGTTGACAGTTTCTATACCATTTATGCATAGATTGCATTAATAGCTTCTAACACGATCGATAAATTTTACCACGATATTATGGCATAACTTTTTCAAAAATATATAATGAACGCATCTAATGGAATAGTAGTTCAAGAACATCAATTGAAATGATCCATTAAAACAATCTGATGTGGGTTCTTTGTATTACAAGTAGATTTTTGTACCTAAGTTAGGTTTACCTTATTAAATCGACAAGCATCAATCAGCCTTTATTTTTAAATAAAAAGCATTTCATTTCTTAGATATCTAAATATCGATTCAGCTTCTGAAATGTCAGAAAGAAAGTAAATAGTAAATAATTTAAAAAAAAAATTAAAAATGCTTTGGAAACACATGTGAAATTAAAAACAATAATATAAACATAATTAATTAAGATAATTAAATAATATATATGAATATATTACAATGACAGTTTATATATAATAATTGCATAGATTTTAATGCTACTATCTAACACGATCGATAAATCTACTATATTATGGTATAACATTTTAACAATATCTAATGGGCGTATCTAATGAAATGGTAGCTGAAGAACATCAATTGAAACAATCCATTAAAACAATCTGATGTACTTTCTTTGTATTACAAATACTGTTAATATTCAGAGTACTTAAGTTACGTTTTACTTATTAAATCGACAAGCATTAAACGCAGCCTTTATTTTTAAATAAAAAGTATTAAATTTTTAGATATTTAAGTGTTAAGTGTAGCTTTTTTCATCCATGTGTAATGATTAAATGATTCGGAAATACGTTTTACTGAAATTCAATAATTGTTGGAGATGTGCCTATTTCGAACTGACGCTATAACATTTTTAAACGTCATCTAAAGCAGAGCTATAAATATATCATGTCATATTTCTTTACAAAATGAGAGTTTTATGTGACATTTAATAACAAAATACTTTCAGTAAGTTTACATTTATTGATCGTATCTTTCATAAAATGCGTTTGAAATTCTAGTAAATTTAGTTTATATTGATTTTGAGAGTTTATGAATTTTGGTCATGGAGTGTATCAATAAATATTTTGAACAGTTTGATACGTATTATCTTTCATTATATAAGAATATTTATGGCTCGATAAATATTTTCACCACAACCAAAGATAATAATACACTCTATAAAAGAAAATTCGAAATATATAGATACATAAATATTGGTGTAGAAAAATATGTAAAGTCAAATATACGTGAATGTATCATATTAAAAATATTGTTTGTGATAAAGTAAATGTTATATATTGAATATAAATATTGTTATTTATATAGATTACTAGGTACATGACAAACTGATGTGTTACATTTAAATTGCATCTGATCATTACATCGTTTGTAGGAAAATTAATTACAATTTTATTGTGCATTTAGAAAATATTTAAATTATAAATTTTATGAAATAAGAAATTTCAAATAAAAAATCGTAGTCACAATGTGGAATAAAAATTTATCATTTCAAACACACGCATTCATTTACGCAATTGTCAAAAATATTTCGTTCATGTACTTTTTGACATCTAATGTATATCGAATGAAAATGGCGCAATTTTGAAAAACTTATGCAAAATTATTTTCATCTTTATTTATTGAAATAACTTTTGTACTCTTAATAACTGTACTTTTAACTTCTTTGTGAAAAGTTTTAACCGTAATATTTCATATATAATTAGTTTAAAATCTAGTTATTTTTTCATTAAATTGAATGCTTGTGAATTTGAGGAGGTTAACTCTTTGTTTGAATATAAGACTAAAAAACTACGCTTAAATTAAAAATAGAAAAAAGATATTTTTTAATGTTTGAAAATTTAAAAAAAATTACATGATTTATAATATTATCAAGAAGACTTATTTGCAAATTTGTTCAATATTTAATAAATCGACAAAATATGCGATATGCTTTTAGATACTACACTATTAAAAATTTAGTGCTTTTTTAAACCCACTTTTGCTCACCGTAAGATGATAAAACCTCATTCCAACATTTAGATATCCTTTTGAACCATCGTTCTAAAGGTGGGGGGGGGGGACGGGATTTCCCTATCTAATGATTGGAGCTAAAGTGGCACCAAAAGTTGATTCAAATAGCACCAAACTTTTAACAGTGTAATAAAGCTGTAAAAAGATATGAAATCACCATTTGGGAAATACTTTTCCGGATGCTCAATTTCGTATTACCCGCATACTGTGTTATTGCAATCTGCACAGTTCTTAGTTGTCATTATTCTGCCGTATAGTGACAAGAAAAACTATATTCACAAACTTTTACTTTGAAATACACCTGCATCATTTGCATATGTCTTATTTATTTTTATTTAACGTCCATTTTTTAACACTTTCCAACCTAGTTGAAAAGTGTTTGACTTCGGTTTGTCTGCCGTCTGCCGTTTGTCCGTGCTCTAACTCCCGTAAATATGCTCGGATTGCTCTGCAATTTTTATATGTTATAGTTGTTATCTATAGCATGTTCCCTATTTCAACGGAAGTGTGTAGCACTTATAGTTTTTTTACAGGGACACTCAAAAGGATTCCGTTACATTGCGGTCTATGGGGAAAAATCATGTGCGGTTTATTTAAATAATGTTTCACTATTTTAAACGCATTGAAATTTATATATATCACTAAGGTGCATTAGAAGAAGCTTAATATGGAATAGGGTGTGTATAGCACTTATAGTTACTTTACAGGGGCAGTCAAAATAATTCCGTTACATTACGTCTATGGAGAAAAATCGTCTGCGGTTTATTTAAATAATGTTTCCCTATTTTAAACGCATTGAAATTTATATATATCACTAAGGTGCATTATAAGAAGGTGCTTACTACAGAATATTGTGTGTATAGCAGTCATCGTTCATTTACAGGGACACACAAAAGAATTCTCTACTCTCTGTTAACAATAATTCCTGGAAGTGCGTTTTAAGTTACTGAACGCGATTTTAAATTTAACTCGCTTTTTGTCTATTACGTGGTGTGTATAAATTCTGTAGATCCTATACAGGGAAGCACAAAAGTTCGCGAACACATTTCCGTATTATTTAACTCCAGAAGGATAATTTTAAAATGTGCTACGCGTTTCCTAACTGAACTAAAATTTAGCATCCTATGTAGTATATATACAAATCTATAGATCGTATACAGGGCTGAATAAAATTATTCGGATTACTCAGATGTTATCTTTCAGCTTATTAAACGGTATGATTTGTAAAATTATTTTTGAAGCTTGGAAATTGTTACATAATCTATGCTTGATGCATGATTTTTCGTTCTTGTTTCTTCTTAGTACTGAAAGTTCGAAAATTTGCATGCTTTTTGGTTTTCATTGATTTTCGCACTCATTGCTCAAATTTAGTTTGAATTGGATATTCACGGAATGGTTATTAGATAAACTAGTACTGATATTTATATGTATTACGCTCATACATTACTGCACTTTAAAAACACTTACTACATCAATTTTACAAATACATTTGTAAACAAGTTACTACGGACACTGCACAAATATGTTATTTGACATTTAATTCTAACAATACGTAAAAGAGACCTATACATATTCAATTCCTTTAAATATTTAAATCTAAAAAGTATGTATGATGAACTAATCACGTGAAATACCATGTGCTAAACGGGTCTATCTTATTTTTGCTTTAAGAGAATGTCAATGCCTTCATGAAAATATTAATACAAAATGGGGATGATTGGGTTTCATTTATGAGAATTGTTTGTATTTGAACAAGGCGTATATGTTAAAATGGCGTATATCAGCTTTCCAGTGTAAAGCAAAAGAATCTGAAAACTAGATGGCTATCCGTTTTCTGTCTAATGGGGTTTTTGTATACTTTTAAGCTTCGTTTAAAATGAGTGTTTATTACTTAGTGATTCTAGAGCCCTTAGCCATAAACATATATTTAGTGATACACATAAGTGAACAAATATAAAAAAAATCAAAAATTCTATTACTGAAATGATTTTTTTTAAACCTTTTTAAAGGTTTAAGCATACATGTGTGTTTTATATATGTATATCTCTAAAATATTACTTTCTGTCTTAAAAAATGATTTATAAAGTGCGTCCCAAAAGTTTATAGACAACCATCTTTTTTTATTTAAGAGCTAACTAATCGAGTAAGAAAGACTATAAATTAAAAGAGTATAAATTATATAAATATATAATGATGAAATAAATATAATAAAATACTCAAACAACTTTTAACAGTCGTACATTTAATATAAAATAATAAAAACAGAAAAAATGATGTCCCAAAAATATATAGACAACTGGTGTTAAAGCTGATTTAAGTACTGATATCCAAAATTTGCATATTCCAAGGTCATGTATTCGTGTATTCTGAGATAAAAGAGAATCTGCCTTCCAGTTTTCCAAAAAGGAAATTTTGCAAATCTATCGTTTAAAACCCCGTGGATAAAAAAATGTGAAGAATGCAAAAATAAATAAATAAATAAATAAATAAAAATTGGATGCGGCAGGGTTGGTATTTACCGAATTCTGTCAAAAGATGGCAACTTCGAAACAAAATTCAATTCTGGACGACCAAGTAAGACAACTAAGCGGCAAGACATTGAGATTTTGAGACTAGTTTAACCCAGAACTCGTCTGTACGGTTAGTTTCTAAAGACATAAGCGTCCCAGTGCCCCAGTATCAAAATCCACGGTCCACCAACGGCTGCAGGCAAGTACATTTCTTCGTTATCGCTGAATACGTCGTTCGCTAAAGTTGACAAAACGGCATAAAGACGCTCGGGTTTAGTGGGCCCGAAATCGCATGAATTGGACAAATGACTGGTTAAGTGTTCTGTTCAGAGATGAAAAGTATTTTAATTTAGATGGCCCTGATAGTTGGGCATATTACTGGTACGATATTCACAAAGAACTACGAACTTTTTTCAGCAGACAACAAGGAGGAGTTCATACATGGTGTGAATAGCATTTTCTTAAATTTGAACAACCGATATTGCTTTTTTGAAAGATCGTCAATGTTCTAAAGATTACCAGTAAACGCTTGAAGTACAGTTACTTCCATTTGGAAAGTTACTAGGTGGGGACAAATGGATATACCAGCTAGACAATTGCTCCATTCATGTGTCCAACTCTACAATGCAGTGGTTTAGACAAAATCAAGTAACTGTCTTGGACTGGCCAGCCCTAAGCCCTAACCTGAATCTAATAGAGAACCTTTTACGAATATTAGCTGGAGACGTATATGCTATTGGGCATCAATTTGCGACGGTTCAATATCAACAGCTGCAAATTGAACAAAGTTGGTTTTGTTTAAAGCTAGTATTTTTTCAAAATCTTGTTTTGAGTATGCCTGATCGCGTTTTTGAAGTGATTAGACAAAACGACTTAAAAATTTCAACGTTAAAAGAAAAAAAAATAGTTGTCTATAAACTTTTGGGACAGTAATGTTTAAGTTTTAATTTTTCGCACAAAGTCTGTGATTGTGTAATACAGTCGAACCCCGATTTAACGAATCGTTCGGGACTAGGAACTTTGTTCGTCAAATCGAGATTATTCGTTAAATCGGGAGAATCAAAGGGATTTATTTATACAACAGAATAAGTTTTAAAAGGCTATAAATAAAAATAACAATGCTCACTTAACTTAATAAATATGTTAAAATGTTGTTGATTTATACACTGTATAAATAGGGATCCTATTTTATGTACTACTATAAATCTCAAGTATCATAATTAAGAAAAAAATCTCATTTATTCAGATTTTGTAATATAAATTATTTTTTCAAAATAAATCTTTTATAGATGTTTGCCTTTTTTGTTTAGATTTTTATTCCAAACTTCTTTATTGATTTGAAACAGTATCATCAACATCACGAGCCACCAAATACCATTTCAAAGCATTTAAACTGCTAACTGCTTCTTTGAATGTTGCGAGCTTCATCTTTATTTCATCTTCTTCATCCGATCCAACACTACTGCTAATAATTATCTCCCCGTAATTTTTGTATGTAGATAGTTATGCATCACAAGATTATTCAGAAAATTCACAATCAGAAGGAATTTCCTTCATTCAGTTATTATTTCATAATTTACTCATGTAATGTTTCCAGCACATATTCCACGGGATAAAACTGCCTAATGCACGTCACCCCCACCCCTGACACCCCAAACACTTGACGACTGGTTGTCACGACAGTAGAGCCCTAAAACGTATTTCACTCGTGCCCAAGTACTCCAGAGGCTTCGACTATGATGGACACTCACAAGAGTGATACGTCCCTAGACAATAATTCAGAGTTTCCCGGACACGCAATTGTTTTACCATGAAAAATCTACAAAAATATTCACTAGCCCGTCAGCTATGGATGAAGTCATGCGGGCCGCTTGCAGGGCAGGGGGCTTTGGTAACATACTTCCTGGACGCATAGAAATGTCCCTGTTTAGGCTGTAGGTACCAGGGTCGGACCACCCAGCATCTACCCTACGAACTTGAACACACCTTACCTCCCGACCACTTAATCCCTGAACATCGAGGAATTCCTAACCGTGCCATGTGACCGGTACCAAGGGGAATAATAGTCAACATTAACGATCTCATAGAACCATGTAAACCTTCCTCCCTGCACGCATAGAAATGCCCCTGCTTAGGCTGTAGGCTCCAGGGTCGGACCACCCAGCCCCGATCCTACGTACTTGAGCACACCTTACCTCCCGGCCACTTAATCGCTGAACGTCGAGGAATTCCTAACCGTGCCAGGTGAAAGAAGATAACAGTCACCACTAACGGTTCAGGAAGACCGTGGAAGACTTCCTCCCGAGCGCCATAGAAGCACCTCCGCTCGGGAGTTCGTAGCTTGAAAGTTAGTTTCGAGAAACCCCTGCTCATCCAAACTTCATAGGCGAAGAAAGCTCCGAACTGTGCATAGAAACGCAGTCTGGTTCTCAACCCAGGTTCCTGACTTTGATCTAGACGCATTCACTTTAACTGACGAGGCTCTGGCCCAGTTCCTCTTGTTCGGTTGATAGGGTAGAACGGACCATCCCCCTACAAGAGCAATTGGAGAACGGACCATTCCCCTATTAGAGCAGTGGGAGAATGGACCATCCCCCTACTCGAGAAGTAATACCCGCTATCTTGCCACTACCGTGGATACGATGGGCGCGAACTACCTTCTGGTCAATAGGATGCCTCCTTTTCTCGACCGAATTTTAAAGGCGCACAACTACTCCAGATGCAACAGGATAGCAAAGGATGAATGGTCAACCCGGCCACTTTTGCTATTGTCTATGCTCCAGTTCCACAGTGGCGCGGACGAATAAGCTTGGTTCCCGTAAGGTCACCGAAAGTGAAGCAGCATCGACCGTGGTCTGTGCTTGGAAGGGTGAAAACGTCTCTCGGCTGCGACTGCTGTGGGACCATGTACGTTAATGGGAGCTGGTGCATGTAAATTCTGTTCGTGGCTCCAATGTCCCCAAGTTTATAATAAGCGTTACCTCTGGTGGTTGCCAATCCAGGTTCAGGTCTCTCATCTGGAATTGGTTCAAAATTAAGAGACCAGGTCTTCTGGAAGGGGCTTGTGAGTACTTAAGCCATTTGGTAGGCTTCTCCATCCAGCTGACTCTTGACTCTTTTCTATGCTACACCGCTGGGCGGGTAAGTTTAAGCCGAAAGGTACGCCTCCCCACCCGGTTTGACCTTCACCTTGTCTATGATCCACCGTCTGCCAGTACCGAGAGATACTTCAATGCCGCCTCGCGCACTGGCCAAGCGACACTATGAAGCCGCAAGTGGTTCGTCCTCACCCAAGACAATCGTAGATGTGGTCCTATCACATTAGCTAGCCTTAGCCACCTTCCTGACTTAAGCCGGACACAGGGGATTAGTTTACGAGGTTCATTCCTCCGCTACGGGTCGTGTCTCACTTTGTCGTTTTATCCTACTTTCTCCCGAGAACCGGGCTTGTGGGGGACAGTCTGGAAAACTGCTCTTTCTCCGTGGGTCAGCGCTCGGAAGTTCTGATTCGTCCACATACCTGCCCCCATCAAGTTAACGCTACTGCGTGTCATGCCGTATGCCAGGCTCCCGGTCCTTTTCAGCATTTAAGTGGCCCAGTCAAGACCACCTAGAGGGGCCAGGGGAAGAGGGAAGAGGATATTTTTATATGAAAGATAATGGGAAAAAACCAGTGAAGAGGTTAAAAAAAAATCTTTGTTTGAAAAATTGAAAATTTTTGATAAATATTAGAAAATTTCTTCAATTTTTCTTTTTTTGACACAGACAATTATTCGTTAAATCGGGATTATAAATTCGTTAAATCGAAGTATTCTAGTCCCATTTTCGTCGGGACCATAAAAAAATTTGTTAAATCGAAAAATTCGTTAAATCGCGATTCGTTAAATCGGGGCTCGACTGTATTATTTTTGTATAGTGTTATTATTGTCTTGATATTAGTAATAATTATAAATTGTTTTAAAATTGTTACTCCTCTTTTTCATTTGCAAAATTGCTCGTTGTCTACCAACTTATGGGACGCACTGTATTACTATTTTTTGTCATATCGATATCATTTTTATATATATTCTTTTGACGAAATTCAATATATTTTATGATAGTTTTATAAAATACACTAAAAATAAAAGCAGATAATTTTAAATTATTTTTTTCTAACTATTTCTATATTAAAAAAATCACATGTTACACGATAATTATTGACAACGTATTTGGCCTTTTTATATACAGCAGTTTCTGAGACATTCCTGACATTAATTGTAAGCACTTCACTGTTTCTATGTTTCTATGTTTCACTGTTTCATTGAATGTAAATATTCCTGAAATATTTATATGAAATTCCTTCAATACATTTATTAAACATTAAATCAATATGTATAAAAAGTATGTAGTTAGAATAACTACAAATGTATATTTAATTATCAATTTTTGCTTTCAAACTAGGTTTATTTTCAATCATTTATTTTGAGAAAATATCATTTTATGTTTTCAGGGGAACAATAAATTGCTGAAATGATTGGATGAAACCAGAATTTACAAAAAAATAAAAATAAAATAAAATAAAAATAAATATAAGTACCAGTTTTTCTTTACTAGTTTAAAAAAAGAAAACTTTCTAAAATGAATGAATAAACCATGACTATGAAATTTTCAAAGATTTCAAATGTATATGAAATTTCCCTTTTTTCTCAATGATTCCGACTTTTTTCACCTATCATTGAAATCTAGCAGTACATTACATTCTGTCGCCGCTATTGCGTAGCACCAAAACATAGTTCGTAATATGATACATGAAATTTTAAACAAAATACACCAAGTGTATGTATTTTTTATGTAATTATATTATATGTTATTTTAATAATGTGAAATATTTTAAGTATGTTAACCTTTTTTCCGTACATTTTAATTTTTTATGATAGAAATGCGGATTCTATTTCAAAGTACTATGCGGTGGCATTAACAAAACCTTTTTCTATTGTATTAAAATATTTCAATTTAAAAAGCGCTGTTACACACCTACAATTACGAAGTACAGTGCATTTCTTTAAATGTATTCGGAGTTACACTAATCAATAAAGAAAGATACAGTTCAACAGCGCTCCTTTTTAACTATTCAAATCAAAATTGAAACAACATATATATTTTTATTTTAAAACTTCACATACAAAATTATTTATATATCTACCCACTAGGAACTGATATACCGCTATAAAGTTCATCGTAAAAAATATACCTGCGACCCCTGCTAACTGTATAAATTCTAAATTGAATGAACATATTTTTTATAGATAATTTTCATGTTAAATTTGATGAAATTCCATCTCATAAAATTCCAGGTATATCTATCTCAAAAATCGTTAAAAACACAGAACAGCAGCGACAACTATTGTTCAACATGCTCCCCAAATCTAATTAGTATCAACTTGGATACCAATTGCGATGAAATTCCATCTGATAGAAGCGGAAATATTGCTATAATGGAAATCAAGAAAAATACAGCCTCGTGACTCTACCTATTGGGCTATATACACCAAAACCTAATCTGTAACTATCCATATCTAGGTCTGGTATTTCACCTGATAGATGCCGAGATATAGTTGTGACGGAAATCGTGCAATATAGTAGCGCTACCTAAACGGTTCGCCAAAACCTAACCAACATCTAGCCTTGTCAAGATCTAAGAGAATATGTATTTTTATGAAATTCCGTTCATTAGAGCTTGAGATATAGATGGTAAGGTAATCTTGAAAGATTAAGCAGAACTGCGCCACCCGTTATGTGATATACACTCAATCCTAATTGACATCATATCATGTCCTGGTATAACAGAAAATAAAGTTTTATGAAATTACCTGCATTAATTTTTGATATAGAGAGGCCACAAAAATCGGGACACACACAGATTAACAGACAGACAGACATTGGTCAGTAGGGCTGGATTATTCATCAATATATCGGTCAAAAATTGATATTTTTAAACTATCGCAATAACGATATCTAAGGTTTGAGTCTGACGATATATCAAATTATTGGACTTGATATATTGCAATAAAAAGAGATTTTGATATATCATGACCAATAACATGAACTAATAATACGATCTTGTTATTGTGGAGTAGATTGTATCGCTATAATTTAGCAGCTGGGGAGCTCGGATCCCGAGAGACCAGAGTCCGTTAATTTTAACGAAAATGTGTTTCTTGTTACGTTGGCGAAGCCTCTACGCTAGTTCTCTGTGATTGGTTGCTTTATATCTGAGCTTCCGAACTCTAACGTCGAGTATTGCCGACGCTGCGCTCAATGCTAATTCATATTATCTTTTTTGTCGTATTATCTATAAAGCTAAGGTTTCTTGAGTGAATTTGATATATCCTGTCTTGATATTTCAGCTTAAAATGAATATGTAGCAAAAACATACATTTTAATTTGTATAAAACTTTTTTCAAGTGTAATTTGGATACTTATATTTCAATAAATATTTCAGTGTTGTATTTATGTCGTAAATAAATAAGAAAAATAAATATAGTGAATTTTTTATTTTATTTTCGATTAAGAATTCATTGATACATTATACAAAGATTGAAAAATGACATTTCTGCTCCATCTGGCATCCATTGAAACCTACGTAATTACAGGTATATTAGCATAACTAAGAGATGACATTAAATGTGGCACTAAATCAATTTTAATTTTTGGTTTTCACTCATTTTAATCATATTAACACCAGGAACTATAAATCATTACATCGCTGAGTTGATCTTAAATGTCTGGATTAGAATTTTCTGGCTATAAGATTGCCAGATAACCTTTTGTTTAGCACTTGAAAACAAGACAAAATTATGCTCTCCGAAGTCTTGCAATTTCTTTTTGTTAAATGCGCGGATAGCTACACAATCGACGTAATACGTACACGAACCAATCAATGAGTGGCGAAATTTAAGAATGAAACGGCTAAGCAAATGACGCGCGATGGAGAGGCTTTAATAAGAAAGAATCCCGGATTTACTGGCGCATTGTATTTTAAGTAAAAAAACCTTGCGCGCGAATCCAGCCCGTGCAATAAAATAACAAAAGGCTTTTAAAAACATTCGAAATGAAAAACTATCTTCTCTCATAATATTATAGATTTGATAGTTGATATAAATTACGAATTGACTTAGATTAAGATTTGGATAAGATAATTATTAATATACACGTTTTAATTTTTAAATAAATTAAATAGGAAAAAATATTATTAAGAAACAGAGAAATAATGAATATGTCAGAAGTTAGAATGACTTAAAGGAATATTGTGAAATAAAATTCTTATATAACATATATATATATATATATATGACATAAATATAACGTTTTTTATTCTTAAAGTAACATCATTAAATGCGACAATACTAAAAATGTTAGCAAAATATCTTTACAATTGTATTAATATTTACTTAGTTTTCACAAACTTTATCAGCCAGTAACTGTATATAAAAATAAATGGTGAACAATCCATTATATACTTCTTCAGATGGTTAAATGTTAATGTTTAGGGTTGTATTGAAGTTTACTCAGTTTTCATAAATTTTAACTGTCAGTAACAATTTATAAAAAGAAATGATAAACAATCCACTAGATTGTGGATCAGACTGTTAATGTCTGTGGTTGTGTTTAAATGTACTTAGTTTTCATATTTTTTTTTTTTTTTTTTTTTTTTTTTTTTTTTAGAGTTAGTAACAATTTACAAAAATAACTGATGAGCATTTCACTATGTTTTCCTTGCAGGACATAAAACATTACCTTAACATTTTTGATGCTACGAAATAGCTTTTTGCTTGATTTGAAACTGTGGCTTTAGGTGTTGATATTTTCAGAGTTATTGGTGGTATAGGGTGAATTGTAAGTTATGTCTCTAAATAACAATTATGATGATACTTAGCGCAATACAATATAAACAGTTAAAACAACGTTTTCAGCATCAAAACTTTTTATTCTATCGTAAGCTAGCTTCGGTAGCATTTAGCATACCTTCCCCAGTGCAAAGAATGAAGCACTGATACAAATGAAACTTTCAAATCTGAGTAAATCAATGTTTTCATTTTGTTATGAAACTTTATGTTTCAAATATGAAGACACAATGCTTTCATTTCTGAAATACAAGAAATACTCAGAATAGTAAAACATGGACATACTCAAAACTGAGCACACAGAGGTCAGTTCATACTTATTTTTGAAACATTGATATATTAAAAAATGATTAGAATCAGTTCAAACTCATTTTTGAAACATGGAAATACTTAAAAATGAGTACATAGAAGTCAGTTCATACTCATGTTTGAACATGTACGTACTCAAATATGAGCACATGATGTTTTATTCTTGAGCTGTGCATGTTTTCAGAAATGAGTATATACATGCACTCGCAGAAAAAAACTGAAAATTTATGAGCGTTTGCCCTTCAATTTTCACGGGCAACAGCCTTATTTGATGAAAAACGGTCTGATCCACTCAATAAGCAGCCTTATCCCTTAGATACTTAGAAAATTAAGAGCAATCCACATATTCTTACAGTTCTAGCTCATATGTTAGCAAAAATACGGTATGACCCCATACATTGTCCTCCGCTAGGGAGTAACCCTTCATTTTACTCGTGTTTCGAAAATTTTAACCGGCCAAAACAGCGATTCTGTGATGATTATCTAACGTGCTAGGTGCTACGGAACAGTAAGCAAAGCGTTATTGTGTTTTAAAGTACATTATATCTGGTGCATTATAATGCTATATTACTTTGCCCCGTAAAATTACGGGCTGCACAAAATGATAGGCATGGATTTTTTTCTTTTTTTTTCTTTTTTTTTTTTTTTTATTTACGGGGTATGACTGGAATCTCTGCTGCCGGCCTCTGTCCGTAATTTTACTGCAATTTCTTTTACAGTGTGCTTCAAACTTGAGCAATTCTGATTCGGAGCCATTTGGACTATGCGACATACTCAGATTTCAGCATTTTTTGCTCAGTTTTGAAAATGTCCTTTTTTAGTTTGAGGAATGTGCTAAATGCAACCGAAAGTAAATTCTGATTGAAAAAACAGTTTGTCTGCTGAAAACGTTGTTTAGCTGCTTATATGTGTGTATTCATCTATATTCAATACATAATATTATGTGAAGGTTATAGTGCAAATAAAAAGAATGTTAAAGATGTTTCCAGAATTATTTTAAACCGCTTTATAGGATATTACATATAAAAAGCCTATCAATGAAATTAAATAAATATAACATCACCATTCTTAACAAAATTACTATACTATCATTTATTCTTATTATAATTTGTGTTTATACAAATAAAAAAAACAGTTTAATAATTTTCAGAGAGATGAGGAATACAAAACGAAGCAATAATAATGTAGAAATTTTGGATCGTAATTGCAAAATAAGTGGGTTTTCGTGGTAAAAATAAATAATTAAATTAATTAATTAATTAATTAATTAATTAATTAAATAAAACACGGAAAGTAACGGAAGGGTGGAGGGGCAAAGGTATATTTTTTTATTAAGTACATAAAACTCTACTAAACAGACATGAATATAAAATATTTTTTCACAGTATTAATATTTCACATTTCATTTAGGACAAGTGCTTATTGTTGCGACTTGGTTAATTAACACCGGCAACATATCGGCGGCTGGCCGATTGTATATATGTATTAATTTTAGAAAATTTTCAGGATTAATGACACAATGGCTTCACATTTTATTTACACACTTACAAAGAAAACTCATATTTTATAATCTCGTTCATAGAGATACTCATTTCTTGTTCCTTTTAATCACAGTTAGTAGAGTCCATGAGGTAAGTCTCAAAATCCATAAACCACAAATTATACATTACTGTATTAATATAGGTAAGATAAGACTAGAAGACTGAATAACTACAATTAAACGTAATCCTTTTCAAAAGAATAAATATTTATCGTATTTCAATCACAAAAAGAATAAATTTTCGTGTTAGTTTTATTTTTTTATTATTTTAAACATTGTTTAAAATGAAATTTGTTTACTGTTTATCAAACTTAATAATCAATTCTGATAGAAAATTATTTTTCAAATCAGCCTTTATATTTTCACACTTTATTAACACAGATATACACTCACAAGAAAACCTCATATTTTATAATCTCGTTCATAGAGATACTCATTTCTTGCTCCTTTTAATCACAGTTAACAGAGTCCATGAAGTGAGTCACACAATGCAGGCACCACAGTTTATACATTATTGTGTTAATATAGACAAGAGAAGACTAGAAGACTGAATAAATACAATTAAACATAATCCTTTTTAAAAGAATAACTATTTATCGTATTTAAATCTCAAAAAGAATAAATTTCCGTGTTAGTTTTAAATTGTAATTATTTTAAAGATTGTTTAAAATGAAATTTGCTTATGGTTGATCAAACTTAATAATAAATTCTGATAGAAAATTATTTTCCAAATCAGCCTTTATATTTTGAAATAAGATAAATCATAAAAAATCACGATTGATGACACAATAGCTTCAAACTTTATTAACACAGATATACACTCACAAGAAAAACTCATATTTTATAATCTCGTTCATAGAGATACTCATTTCTTGTTCCTTTCAATCACAGTTAATAGAGTCCATGAGGTGAGTCTCACAATACAGGCACCACAGTTTATACATTATTGTGTTAATATAGGTAAGAGAAGACTAGAAGACTGAATAACTACAATTAAACATAATCCTTTCCAAAAGAAAAACTATTTATCGTATTTGAATTTCATATAGAATAAAGTTCCGTGTTAGTTTTCATTTTCAATTATCTTAAACATTGTTTTAAAATGAAACGGTTGTTTACGGTTGATCAAACTTAATTATCAGTTCTGATACAAAATCATTTTTCAAATCATCCTTTATATTGTGAAATAAGATAAATTAAAAGAATTTAACTGTCAGTATTAAAAAAAATAAACACTGTAATTAAAATGATAAATTAAATCTTCTCCAAGATATTAATTAAAATATTCTTCGAAAGTTAATTAAGAGATTAGATACAAAGAAATTTAATTTCACAACTTTAATGTAAAATGCGAAATTATTAATCTAATTTTATTCAACTCAATAAACCGATTTCCCTTTCACACATATATATTACATTCATAAAACACTCATAAATAATTCAATAACTTATGAGATATGTGTTTTTTATTTGGTTAAAAAAATAATTAAATGTTACTGTTTTAATTAGAAAAAAGTAATTGGAAAAATGTCAGTTTTTTTATTCACATTGCGTCATTCGAATGGAGATTGATTTTAATTAATGTTTGGGTATTAACGGAAATCGATGAAATATATTGAAAAAACATGCCCTTGTGATTATATAAAATCATTTCATATTTATTAGATTCAAATTATTATCTATTTAAAATCAATGCACATTGTTTTGCTTACTTTCGTCTTACTGAAATATTTTTTAGGTATTTTTTTATGGTTTTAAAACTAAGGAAGCATTATTATAGTAATCAAAGAATATAGTGATTTATAAGCGATGTACTATGTATTTTCCATTTTACCAATTTTCATTCAGACATTATTTAAAAAACATGGTCAAAATTTTTCACTATAAACGTCCCCCATTTAAAAAATGCAAAAACAGTTTCGAATAAAAAATCTTCATCACTCCACAAAAGCGCTTTCGCCCTAGCTAGGGCACCATCAGTTATGATCTTCAATTCTCTGCCCATCCGCTATATATATGACTGCTGGTTGAAGAGCTCCCCCTATCTGCATTCAAGTCTCTCTCTCCCTTTCTCTCCCCCTCTTCTAACATTTGTTTTTTTCCAGTGGCAATCAAGCAATGAATGAATCATATATATAGCGGAGAGGCAGAGAATTGAAGATCACAACTGATAATGCTCTAGCTAGGGCGAAAGCGCTTTTGTGGAGTGGTGAAGATTTTTTATTCGAAACTGTTTTTACATTTTTTAAATGGGGGACGTTTTTAGTGAAAATTTTTTTATCATGTTTTTAAATAATGTCTGAATGAAAATTGGTAAAATGGACAATACATAGTAAATTTACAGACATTAACAAATGAACATCTATTTTTAATATCTAAGATTATTCAATTTCCAATTACTTAACTATTTCTAGTATAGTTATAATGTGATTATGATTTCGGTTTGTCTCTCTGTCCGTATGATGTTTAGCTTATGATATAAAAACCCGTATACATTTATTACGGTCCAATACATTATGTTTTATTTTGAAAATAGAGTTGTTATTTATTTACGAGGATTTACTGAAAATATATTTAAAAATTCTACCCATGAAATAACCGAAACAAACGAAGTTTTATACGTATGTTTTCCAGCAAAAGGCAGGAAGTCTGCTGTGTCTAAATCGAGTCATTAAAAGCGACTGTTTATTTAAGCGACTGCTTATTTTCCCGTAAACACACAAAAATGCATTTCGCACGTTATAGAATATGTGAATGCACAAAACATCCTCAATGCATAACCCACATTAAGTAGTGCAAACTATTATTTTCTTTAATATATACAGGATGTTTCATTACAATGCTGACAAATTTTAAGTGATGATAAAACATAATTCAACAAGCATATGTCGTTTGGTAAACTTATGGTTTACATAGTCAAAATTACAGGGTGCTTCATTTCAAATTGAGCTCGGGTCGTTTGTCAAAACTTTAAAAATAATGAAGATACTTTATCAATTTTTAACAATACCTTTATTTTTTTTTCTGCAAAATGCGATGGAATAGAAAAACAGAGTTCCACAAGTAAACAGTAATTTGGTCGGCGCACTGTACGTAATGTTATCTAGATCTTCAAAAGTGAATCGTCTATTTTATCGCTAATTGGATGCAAATGGTGGACACCTCCACTACATCTCGTGATATTGTATAAATTCCACCGTCAAACACTCTCCTTATATAAGGTCATTAAATTGCAAAATTTATCATAGAGATGATCAGTTATTATGTTATGAGTAACTTAAAGAGGATAATTAAAACAATAAAAAAAATATTTAAACATTAAATATTAGCTAGGATGCCCCATACGATTCAAAGTCACGCATACATTTATGAATTTGCTATTTTAAGAAGAGAACGCATTTTCTCATAGGATATGTGTGGAAAATAAATTTCATATACCAGCGTCAAATTATTTCTTTGGTTGGAGTCAATATAGTTCTGGAGTGCTGGTTCAGAGTTAACCCTGGCTAGCTCAGCGAGAAGTAAGAAAATGAGATAAAACCAGTTTTTATTTAAAACTTTAAGAGGAAGGATGATGGTGGATTTTTTCCTTCACAGAGATTGAGCTCGGACTGCTGAATGCCGTATAAATAAGCCCAGTACAGAAATATACTTTACTACACAGTAAGATAAACCGTTTGAACCAGACGAGTAAATCAAACTTTAACTTACGCACAGATGAGCACTGCAATCTTTCCAATCTTAACTTTAAAACTCCGGAACTATTCTTTGCGGGCTCCCACAACTTTGCTAAAACATATCTAAATACCTAAAATCATAGCAATCCGTGGCCGGCAACACAATTTTATTGAAATAATCAGTCTAATTTATCTTACCAAGTCAAGCTTCTAATCTAAGCAAGCTTCACTTCAGGAGCACATCAGGTCTCGAATTCCACTGGAGCGAGATACGACCACATCCAACTGTAGAACCATTAGCAACTGCTTAAATGCATTGTTATAACTGCATTGTTGCATTACAATAACTACATTGCTGACAGACCCAAAAATCCAAAATTTGCATAAAACCGCTGCGAAACGTAGAAAACGCGCAAATACCGAAGGACACATGCATTCGTCGAAAGTTGAAGTAAAATCGTCTACATATGTCGGCGCAGGCACACATATGTTATTTTCACAATACGATCTCAATAAAAACAAACGGCTGTCTTTATGAGAAGTCGTCAATCCACTACAGCCCTCCCGGAATTTGTGAACAAAAAGGGTTGGGCGAAATGCAAGCACAAGGATTTTCCTTAACGATAAATTTACATCCAAAACATTAACAACAAATATGGGTAACTTTGATTCCAAACAATTTTTAAATTTTGATAAAATTTTAACCCAGCACGAAAAAAATTATCAATCTGCAATCCAGCACACTCACTTTCAAATAACCATGCAAACTAACTGAAAACACACTGTACCAAACTAGAAAAAAATCAAATAGCCAGTTTAAACATTCAAAGTAAAAAATACGTGTTCAAAACGTGAATTCAAAAACTTGAAAAACTCAACCACAGCCAAAATACCAAACGCAAATTTGCTTATAAAAATTCTGCATATATTCAAAACACCCATGCGATAATTTTCTTCAGCAAAATTTCGTAACACTGTCAAAGCGGAATAAATGCAGACTAAATATTCCAAATTATAACTCCCAAAATAGCCAAAGCCCTAACACCCCCCCCCCACAACTTTGGTGAAAATGAGACTTGTTGCTACCTTACAGTTGTGGGGTACATACTAACAGCAATTTATTGCATCGAGGTTTCAGTTTTGTTAAAAGAAAACTTTACGAAACAAAAATTTTATTTGATACACACTTCTTCTTCTGTGTGTAACTAAAAAAAAGAAAAAGGACTAAATCAGTGTAACATACTCAAGTTTGAATTTCCATGGAAAAAAATCATATTAAACATTTTATACTCTATAAAATATCCAAGTAACTATATCCATTAAATTATAACATTTAAATAAAACTCAAGTACAATACAATTGTAACATTTAAAAACCGTGCAACTGGCGTAAACCATTTCCAACTAACGAAAAACGCTAACGAACCGAACGACAAGAAGAAAGTTAGGTTAACATAATGTTAGTAAAATATAAATAGAAACGCGTGTCAAGAACCACTTGACCGCACGATACGTCCCCGCCTACACGCGGCGACTTAAACAACCAAATAGCAACTATCGAAAAAAACCTAAAATTTAATATCTACATATAATACATGTGCAATATAACAATAATTTAAATATGCAACATTATTCAAATACAATTAACAATAAACATAGATCAAATACTTTGTGTGAATTTTAATTCATAAACTAAAACCAATAACAACGTTGTAACGCACAAATATGAAAAATGGGCACAAAACACCACATACGGCCGTTTCAAGAATTCCTTGATCCCCAGCCTCAGTGCAATTTTTTTTTTTTTATGTAAAACAAAAGATAAAAATGGTTCAAAAAAAGCTTCGGTTATAGCCCCGAGTACTGGCTTGAATAAAAATGCTAAAACAAGAGTTTATATATCCCAAAGAAATGACGTATTTAACCGTAAATAACTTAAAAAAGGAGTCACAGCGCAGGATCCCTCCACACGTGCGAGAGAAAAGGGGTGCTGGTCATATCATTCACTAAGGATGAACTATGTTTGTGAATAAAGTAAGCCTAGTAAAAGTCGAGATCTATAACTGAATTACATTTTTGGATAATTTTAGCTTCTGAATAATTAAACCTGCGGTTGGAATCCCACAACAATCCCCCTGAATATTTGACAACAGTTTACCGTAAACCTTTTGCAGTAATTTTCCCCCTCATTATAGATTTAATCATCCCCCACATAAAAAATTAGCAGCATTCAATGCACTTATTTTCCGTGCATGTAAAATTTGTTCAAATTCTAAGTTGTTTAAACATGAAATTAACTATATTAAAGCAGTCTCCATCGATCGTGGATTTAACTTGAATATAATTAACTTTATTTTATCTAATCCTCCGACAATCACTGATTCTGTTCCAGCTAATAAAGAATTTAAAAATGTTATTGTCCTACCTTATTTTCATAAAATCAGTAAACAAATTTCTCGTATTTTATATAGTTTTAGTTTCAAAGTTGTTTTCTCTCCAAACAATAAATTTTCCTTCTCTAGTCTTAAAGAACCAATTCATGAACATAATACCTGGGGAATTTACAGAATTTTTTGTAAATGCGGCCTCTCTTACATTGGGCAGACGAAGCGTGCTCTCAGAATTAGGCTGAAAGAACACCAAAACCATGTTGAAAAGCAGAAAGGTGAGACATCTACAATAGTTAAACAATGTTGGGATTCCAACCACTGGTTTAATTATTCAGAAGCTAAAATTATCCAAAAATGTAATTCCGTTATACACTGAAGGAAAAAAAAAATCCCAACGCCAAGAAAAAATTATTGTAGAGTAATGAAATTTGGACAGTGCATTTGTCTATTTAACATTTTCAATTGATTAGATTTTCAAGATCACAGGTTAATTTAAGCTCAAGAAAATGCATTTCAAATGTGAAATGCTGTTACATTAATAGCCGGTGTAACCTCCAGAATTTTTAATGCAAGCCTGCAAACGTGCATGTATTGTGTCATACAGATGCCGAATGTCACTTTTTAGTATGTAGTTCCATGCTTGTTGTACTTGTTGTGTCAATACTGTGACGGTCAGTGCTGGCTGTGGATGATGTTGGAGTTGTTGTCCAATGATATCCCATACGTGCTCAATTGAAGACAGATCTGGTGATCTCGTAAGCCAAGGTAACATGTCGACACTTAGTGGAGCACGTTGCGTTACAACAGCGGTAGAAGGGTGATCGTTATCCTGTTGGAAAACTCCTCCTTGGATGCTGTTCAAGAATGGCAGCACTACAGGTTGAATTACCAGACAGACGTACAAATTTGCAGTCAGTGTGTTGGAGATTACCACGAGAGTGCTCCTGCTGTCATAGGAAATTGCTACCCAGACCATGACTCCAGGTGTAGGTCCAGTGTTCTAGGACACAGACAGTTTGGTTGCATTCGTTTCCCTGGCCTCCCCCTGATCAACTCACGGCCATCACTGGCACCGAGGCAGAACCTGCTTTCATCAGAAAACACAACAGATATCCACTCCGTCCTTTAATGAGTTCTGGCTTGACACCACTGGCGACGCAAACGGCAATGGCTTGTAGTCAGTGGAATACACGTTACAGGGCGAATGTCTTGGAGATATCCTTGAAGTAACCGATTTCTAAGAGTTCGTTATATCACAGTGGTAGCAACTGCGGCTCGAATTTCTGCCGCAGATGCCGTACGATGCGACACAGCCGTACGCCGAATACGGTGGTATTCCCTCTCAGTAGTGCCACGTGGGTAGCCGGAACCCGGTCTTCTTGAGGCAGTACCATCCCTTGACCACTGTTTCCAACAATCATGCAAAGTGGATACATTCCGGACAAGTCTTTCTGCAATATCGTGGAAAGAAAATCCAGCTTCTCGTAGCCCTATTGTACGACCTCGTTCAAACTCGGTGAGCTGTTGATAATGGCTTCTTCATCTTCTTAAAGGCATTCTTGGCTAACATCAACTCAATACGCCAAATTTCGAAGATAAATAACGCTCACGAACGTTACAGCCCGCATTTAAAGCAAATCTGATTTGCAAATTCTGAGTGGCGCTGCTAGCGCCACACTTATGCGCGAAGCGCGAAATTTGAATCGATGTCATCTTTCAGATATATAAACATGCCTACCAAATTTTGTTTATCTAACGCAAGTCTTTCTTGGTGTTGGGATTTTTTCTCCGTCAGTGTAGATCTCGAATTTTACGAGGCTTACTTTATTCACAAATATAGTTCATCCTTAGTGAATGATATGACCAGCACCCCTTTTCTCTCACACGTGTGGAGGGATCCTGCGCAGTGACTCCTTTTTTCAGTAATTTCCGGTTTCTTTGGGATATATAAACTCTTGCTTTAGCATTTTCATTCAAGCCAGTACTCGGGGCTATAACCAAGAGGTTTTTAAACCATTTTTATTTATTAATTTTTTCTCTGAGGAAGGGGATCGAGGAATCCTTGAAACGGCCGTATGCGGTGTATTGTGCCCATTTTTTTCATATTTGCGCGATACAACGTTGTTATTGGTTTTGATTTATGAATTACAATTAAAATTATTTCAGAACAGTACAAAGAAGTGTATACAGAAATGATGTGCTATGACATCATACTAATAATTTTGAACAACAATTTAGAAGAAAATTAAGCACATCTTGTGAAGCCGACTAAAATTTCCAAAACAAGGTTGAAACATAAATTTAAACAGTCGTCTGCTTCCTTCTAGTCCAAATTATTGACATATATGTACTTTCAAAAATAAAGATAAAAAAGGAACATCGTCACCTAATTTTCATAGAGATGACTCCGAGCTTTCCAAACTTGGCATAGCGAGCCGCCTACATGCTATAAGAAGATTTCCTGTGTTGATTCCAAAACCACTAGACAAAAGAACGCTCCTCATCGGAATCAAACAGTGAGGCCACTGTAGAGTGTTTTGCCTGTAGACGGGTCCTGTAGTGATGACAAGGCACGAACATATATTCCATTCGATGGCAAGGTCCTGGCAGTTCGTTTACTCGATGACTGGCCTTCTGTTGACGGACTATTCCGGGTTCTAGGCGCTTCTCACGTTTTATCAATTCCGACGGGCTCCTCTTTCTGGAAGCTACTGAGGCAGTTGTCGATGGTAGGCCACGCTTTTTACCCACCTTCCTGTGTATATTTAGCACTGGGTCACGATTATTGTCATTGCTAATAGGGCGATTGAAACAACGCCCCCTATATAAGAAAGCCGTGACACACGTCACGAAAACGTCATACCAACCAGGCAAAACAAAGAAAAATTCGAACAACTTGCATGTTTCGATTTCATTGACTCATAGAATCAATAATTATTGTTTACGACTAATAGTTAATAATTCCACGAGCCATCGAAATCGAAACATGCAAGTTGTTCAAATTTTGTTCTTTGTTTTGCCTGCTTGGTGTGACGTTTTCGTGACGCGTGTCACGGCTTTCTTATCTAGGGGGCATTGATTGAAAACCTTTTCATGACAAATCTTTTTACTGTCTGATTTATACACTAAAGAATATTTGTCAGTATATGTTTTCTTTTAAAGAACTGAAAGTAATTTTTCGTAGTTGACTTATCACTAGTATCAAATTTGCGATGTTTTGTGGGCATTACATTTGACTCTGTAGAAATAACAACTTGACTTTTTATCTTTTGACCATGTTGACGCTTTGCATATCTTGATCTTTCTGAAAGCTTTGATATATCTCTTAAATTCCTTAGTTGGACCGACGATTTTAGGTTTCGTATCAGAAATCAGACTTTGCGGTTGAGATTTTTTGGAAAACGTAGAACTAGAACTAAGAGAATCGTGTCATTTAGGCATTTGTGTATCAACTTGTGATGTAAGAGAACCACTTTTATCCCCCTTTATAAACTTATAAACTCTAACCTGATTGATATTAACTGTCGTTCAAGCACGTTCGTCTTAAATTACCAAATTACTATTTTTAACCACTTATACGGACCGTCAAACTTTGCACCAAACTTTGATACCCTATTTGCCGAATGTAGCTTAACCAGTGTTTTTCCAACAACACAAAATCACCGACCTTAATTTCTAACTCTCTTCGACGCATTTTGTAATAAAGTGCTTGTTTCTCTTGTGATTTTCCCATCTGGACATGTGCCTCCTTCACTAACCTATCTATATCCTGAACCATATATTTGTCCTCGGAACCTGAGACTATAAATAAAACTGTCGAAATAGTGTTATGATTTTAATACCCAAAAACATCTCTGCTGGGGATTTTTTCTGTCGACTCGTGAACTGACGTTCGCAAAGCATTCTCAAAATGTTGAAGAATTTGGTTTCAGTTGAAATATTGAGAGCCATTGTAAGAAGAAATCATTTGAATCAAAGTGCGAGTGACTCATTCCGTTTTATTGGATTGTGATCCGTACTGAGCTGTAAAAGAATGGGAAATTTCCAACTTCGAAAATAACGCCTTAAATATATCAGATATAAAACAGGGCCCATGGTCACTAACTACCTGAATCGGTGCACGGTATTTCGATGTAAAGTTATTAAACAGAGCATTAGTACAACAGTAGCTGAGGCTTTTCTGAGGGGGAAAAATTCAACCCATTTACTAAAATAATTACCAAGACAAAGCGGAATCTATTTCCAGATAAGGGATACAGTCGAATTAGATCTATGCTTATACACTCTAATGGGTAAGATACTTTAATTGAACTACTTTAATTACTTTAGATACTTTACTTTTTTTTACTTATTTTATAAATTGTTTTAGCGCTTTTCTTCTTTTAGCGACCGGATTTAAATTTTTATGCAAAATGTAATACATTTCATCTTCTTTTCAAAATATATTTTTTTGAAGTAAAGATTTGCTATATAAAATATTGATCACCATATTTATGGACTCAGGTATGCATAAGGCATAAAGCTTCGTTATAGGGATTGCCATATAATCCGTTTACAGGTGTGCAACCCAGAGGACTCTGTTATAATGATTTAATTTTAACGATTTATGCACTCAGAATGAATTGAAACCCATTATAGTGATCGCTGTATTAACGATATATGGCTGAGAAACACACAGGGCTCCGTTTTTATTTTATTTATTTATTTATTTATTTATTTTTATCACCGCATTAACAATTAATGCGCGTGAAACCACAATGTCCATTTACAATGATGGCTATGTATGTTAGGCAATCACATTTATCAGAAAGTTGTCCCTTCGCCCTAGATAATCACGGGCATTCCAAAAAAGTACTTTGACAGGGGGCTTAAGAAAAAAAATTATATCGCGAAATCTTTATTTACGTGCTTTTATTATATTTTTATTATTTATTTTCGTATATTTTAAAATAAAGAATTGTATGTACAGTTTTCTCTTTGAATTTTGTGGTTAAATATTTCTGTACGCTGCAGAAGATATCTGGTCCCATTCGGAATCGACCAACTAGTTTATTTAGAAAAAACTGTCTACTGGATCTAATCAGTAAAACAAAACAAGTTTCATAATTATACTATTAAAAATATTCAGAGTTATGATTGTTTTAATATTCTTTAATTTTTCAACAGTTGGCGTTTGTGATAATCTTTGAGAAAAAAAAGGAGCAATATTTATTGAAACTACGAATACAATCACGAAAAAAACTCGGCAATTTTATTCGTAATAACATGGGATTTTTATTGTTATACTTCTTAGTGTATGAAGGTACATTTTCTAAATACTAATTTTAGTTCCGAAGAACCGTATCATATATTCTAACAAGAGCAAATCTAGTGTATGTGTGTGGATATATATGCAAATTTTATCTTAAAAAGGCTCTAAGTAATTTGGCGAAATTTTGTATCATACCATTTTGGGGCAGCAGAAAATCATTGGACTAGGTCAAATGCTCTAGAAAACCTTATTAGAGGGTTATTTTGGGCCACCATTGGTCAGGGTCAAGCTAATTGTATCTAAAAAAAATTTCAAACGATTTTGGCTAAATTTGTATTCTACCATTTTCGGGCACGAGAAGACTATTGGGCTGGGTCTAATGTTAGAGAACCTTCGATAAGGGATCATTTTTGGGTCAATGCTGGTTAAGTTAATTTTATCTAAAAAATATCTCTAACGATTTTGATTAAATTTTGTATCTTACGAGTTTCGGGCACGAGAAAGTCATTGGGCTAGGTCACATTCTCGAGAAAATTCGATTAGTGGGTCATATTGATCATGGGTCATGATATTTGAACTCAAAGCTAATTTTTACCGAGCCTAGCTCGGTCTTCCCTACTCGTACAACTTTTAATATGATGAAGAATGATATTTGTTAACATTTATTTTTTAAATCGAACTATATCTCTAAAGCTAAGAACTTAAGAATGAGCTATTACGATGAGTATATTCAACTTGTATATATTATGTGTAGATGTATGCATGTTTTCGATACTTCCTTAAGCTTATAAATATTTACTTTTAAAGGGCTGTATATGATAGAAAAGAAAACATGACATTTAAGAGCACGCTAATTACAATGTCTGAAAAAGTGTTTCAGGAATTCATAATTTAGAACTAATAAAACTAAAATACTGAAACTTCAAACTAAAAGAGATGACTTAAATTAAAATATTGTATACAAAGTACAATTTTCTCTGAAATAAATTTTGAAATTTATTTTCATTTTCCTAGAATCAATTTTCCTTTCCTTTTTAATCCTCTTAGGATGTACATATTAGAATTTCTGTATTACGAAATTACATTACTGAAGCAATGTTTCTGAGCTTTAGAAACATGGAAATGAAATAAACCTTAGAAAAGCTTTTATATGTGAATTATTTTCTAAACAATGTACTTACACTGATTAAAATTTGGTTTTCCAATCAATATTTTATAAAACAGTCATTATATATTTATTTGTTTACGTTTTATATTTATTGAAAAATGTTGAACGCAATTACATATAAAGAGTTTGTTGCATAGTGCATATCTATTTTCTTACGAAGGTTGTATAGTATTAAAATGATTGTTTCGTTTTGCGTATGAGCGTGTTTTCCAGATTCAAACACTTGTGTGTGAAAGGGACGCCTATTCTGTCATTTTTAACAGTTTCCAACATAGTTAAAAAGTGTTTATGAATTCTGGTTTGTCTGTCAGTTTTTCTGTCACTCCGTCTGTACGTGCTCTAACTCGCGTAAATGTACTTATATTGTTATGAAAGTTTTATACATTATTGAATTTTACTATGGAATGATCGGTGTTGAAAATTAAGTATGCAGCAATAATAGTCCATACACAGCGACACACAAAATAATTCCATGACATTATGGTATATGGCAAAAAATCGTTTGCGGCACATTTTATTTATATTACGATATTTTAAATATAATTAAATTACTATTTACTACTGATGTGGACTACAGCATGTTTTTACCGGAGTATACAATTAGCACCATTTATAGTTGAATTACAATGACGTACTGAGTAATTTCTTTACATTATGATGTAGGGGGAAATCTTTTGCGGTGCATTTTAAACATGTTCTAATAATTCTTTTTTTTTTATTTAAAACACCCTTAAGGAGGCACTCTATATAAGTATAAAAATCCATCCCGTTTTTCACTGTAATCTTTTATCATGTATTTTCATATAAAAATGATATGGCAAAATACTTCTTTCTCTGTATTTATTAAATATTCTGCAGTATTCTAATTCAGATAAAAGAGGAGTGTTTGCTTATTACTTTTTTAAGATTTTATAATGGTTTTTGGAATCATATTAGTATTTACTAATTTTATAGCGATGTTAGTTTTTTAATAATTGTTTTAATCGTAACTTTTTCTTTTGCAAGGTCTGATAAGCAATAAATATATACCCTGTATAATTTTGAAACATACATAAATCTTGATACGTATATACAGCAATATTTTCTTTTTATCTGTCTGAGTATGAAATGAAACATATAAAGACGTATATGTAGAAATATAGATGCATTATCTTAACGTTTTATTTATATATTTTAAGAGCTGTATACTTTATTTATATGGTAATATTAAAAAATATATATAAAGAACTGCAATCGAGTTCTTTTCAAATATACCATATCACACCGTAGCATAAAACAAAATACTCACTGTTTGACTGTGCATTTGTGTAATTGAAAACCGAAATAAACTTTTAGTCAAAAGAAAATATAGTGAGTTTGTGTTTTATAACTATACCGTATGTTGATCATAAATGCTGGAGAATAAAAGACAGACATCACCAGCAAAGAGCATATTCGAATATTTTGAATATTTAAAATTTCTCATATCTCTCATCGTCGTCAAAAACCAACTGTTTAATTAAGTACTTAATGTCAATTACTCTCCAATATTCGTAAATTTATAAATATAAAAGTAATGACTTCATTGGTCTTACAAAAATAATTTTTCGGATAGAACATTTGACTACACAGAAAAATGGATATTAAAAGGGACCTATGCATAAAGATTTGTACAATATTAAAAAATATATATATATATTTAAATCCTAATTTTGTTGTACTAAGTTTTGTTAAAAAAATAAAATAAAAATAAAATTTCAAAATTAGTTACATAATAACAAATCCTATAATATTAATTTTTAACAGACATTTAAACAACTGTAAAAACTATGTTTAAAGTTAACTTACTTACTTATTTATTTTTTAAGACAAATTAAAACTACTTGAGGATATGTAGTTTTAGTCAGACCTAACATTACTTTGTGATTCAAGTTTACTGTAGGTGAACTAATTCATTATTTGATGCTAAATATTACGTACTATACAATCTATTAAATATTAAATGGAATATCTAATTCAGAATGCAAAATATTTGTCCGCAAGGTCACTTTCGACGAGAAACAATTTGATGGGGGGAAATACAAAATAACATAAGTAAAGCAATAGGTTTTATATGCTGAGATCAAAATTTTTTTTTCTTACTTTTGCCTAAAAATTGTTGAATCATTACTCCCAACGCATTCTCCTACTTTAATTTCCTTGCAGAAATTAGCTACGATTTTCCTATCCCTAAGTACCGTAATGTACCTTATGTTTACCTAAAAATGTGGGATTTTAATAATAAATGTATTAAAATAACAGTATTTCTTAAGTTTTAATGAAATGCATGTTTATATTGATTGTTATACTACGATCTCTTCTATAATGAAGCTTGAGTATAAATTTATTTATTAATTTTTATTTTATCAATTTTTATTTTATTTATTTATTTATTTATATTTTTTGTATTTTTATTTTATTTATTTATTATTTTATTTATTTGCAATTTGATGCTGCAAAATGTCAATAAGTTGGTTATGGACATGGTTTTCCATTAATTGATAAAAGGTTTTAAATTTTCACTCAAATCATAGATGCAACTCAAAAACCGTTTATGGATAGATATGACTTTATATTTTATGCAAATATATAAGTGCTACGGGCAAGTAAAACATAGTACATAAATACATAATAAATGAAAAAAAAATTCTGTACTATATCTACAGACAATAAGTGAAGAATTTGGAAATAAAATGGCAATTAAAGTTCAGTAAATGAATGAATAACAAAAGAAAGTTTTAAAACTTCGCATTAAATCTTCAGACAATAAGTGAAGGATTTTAGTTTAAAACTGTGACAACCAGTATTATTACATTATCAACTATCATTAAACTATTTGGTGAATACATTTAATTTCTTATAAATATTCAACATTTGGATGTGAATCATACTTGTAAAATTGAACTTCGTTTTAAATTAAAGTATTACAAACATGCTCCATTTTGAGGATTTTAACAAGTTTAGAAATTCAAAACTACCTACTTTACATATAATTTCCTATTTTGTATCATATTGAAAAAATTATTTTTTATTACATACTCCTTCAATAACCGTGTCTGGGGCAGAATAATGTAAAATTCCTTATATATCAGCTTGCAAGTATCTTAATAGAACGGTAAAAGTTCAGTCTTGGAAGACCCTGTCTTATAATGCAAAGTAAACTATCAATGAAGCTTGTTAAATGAAACGATGATTTCTATGTCTTTACAATATCTCTTTTTTATTCCGTGAACGATTCGTGTATTTTAAAATTAAATGACTCGCCAGTGCTCAGATATCAAAATTTTAAATTTCAAGATTCTGTTTAGCATTCTGAAATTTTCCTTTTCTTTTCAAATGTGCTTCACGATACACCAGTTTGAATTATTCATAAAAGTCAAATGTTTCGAGTGTTTTATTTCTCTTTTGAATTTACGTACATCATGTTTTTTACCTCTTTTTGAACACGATTATTTTCTATAAGAATTTATCAAAAAATATAATATTTTAAATATTTTAAATTTATAATTCAGTTGTCCCAATTTAGAATGTTCTTTATATAGAATAATCTTTATATACATTATTCTTAATATAATACTTTTGTGCTTTTCAAAGAAAATTCGCATTTCGTATATTAAATATTTGTAATATGGCTCTGTTTAATAGAATCAATACCTCAGTATATTTTGCATTTTTTCTTGTACATGAATTATTCACATGCAAGTAACAACATATGAATTAATGCAGTATTTGCTTTGAGAAATTTTTTAAAGTTTTTTTTTTAATCTTAATATAAAGTCGCAAAGAATGATTCTTATAACCTGCCTCAAACCGCAAGAAAGCTGAAACTAATGTATGACTTTTGCTTTTAAACTTTGACGAGATATCAAAGTTCACTCATGGTTTACCCCCATTCTCTTTCAATGTTGAAAAATGAAAAACATGTGGTTTGAATTTTAAATTTGTAATGTTAATTCGAACATTTTTATATTTGGATATAGTGTCGCGTCATCTGTCTTTGTAATTCAATACTATACAACACTAAAAATATGTACAGGGAGGTTAAAATGAAACTTCAGACAGATACATTTTATATAAATCATGCGGTCGAGAGTTTCGTAAAAAAAAGAAAATTTTTTTTTTTTTTTTTTAAAGTTTGAAATTTTGTTATGAGTTGGCTCTAAAAACCATATGCAAATACCTAATTAGTGCAATTTCGCTATAAAAGCGGAACGTATTGTTCAAAGAAATCATTCATCCGCAGTGAACATGCCGCTGAACAAGATTCATGATCGTAAAACTTTTTTATCACAATGAGAGCAATGCTTCGGCAGCCCTCCGTGATTATTGACGGAAGAAAAACTTAAGGAGATGACCCATGTCCGTAAATGCAGTTAAATGCATGACTAGTAAGTTTGAAAAAACTGGTTCTCTGGATGTTGCACCGGGAAGAGGACGACGTGCAACATGCCGGCGATTGTGAAGGAAGTTGCGATTGCAATAGCCGAGGTATCTGCAAAATTTTCAAATAATAATGTAAGTGGCCGCTCAATAGCAGGAGCATTCGACATTCCATGGGCTACCGTGCGCATGATTTTATGCAAAATTCTTCAGCTCTACGCTTACAAGATGCATATAGTGCAAAAGTTGAAACCGCAAGGTCACTCTGTGCATTTTGATTTTGTGTTGCGTTTTCTGGCGAGGATGAAAGTAGATGAGTACTGGCCATCGCACATCTTGTGGACAGACGAGGCTCATTTTCACTTAGATGGTGCTGTGAACACCCAGAACTGCCGCATAGGGGATTCCACCAATCATGATGCCGTGCAATAACAGCCACTGCATTCCCCATACGTCAAGGCTTGGTGTGGATTCACGGCGAATTTTATTTTGGGCCCATATTTTTTTCGAGAAAGTCACAATGAACGGGTTTGTTAGGCGTACAGTAACAGGTGACTGATACAGAAGACTGTTGGAGAATCATGTTGTCCCGGCGTTAAGTCAAAGAGACTGTTTGACTACCACAATATTCATGAAAGATGAAGTAACTGCTCATAGAGCGAGATGTTTAAAGAACGTAATTCAAGTCAACTTCTCTGATGAACGTGGCATTTTGCGTACTTTTCCGATTTCCTAGCCAGCAAGGTCACCAGATCTGAACCCATGTGACTTCTGGCTGTGGGGTTTTCTGAAAGATCATGTGTATCGAGGACGTGTAACTAATTTACCGGACTTGAAAGCCAGCATCGTATGCCATGTCTCCCTCATTCCTCCTGATATGTTGCGTGCGGCCATTGTAAAAACGGTAATACGCTGTCAGCATATTGTTGACCGCCAAGGCATGCACATAGAGCACACAGGTGTGTAAATAAATGAAATATTCCGTTACTCTTTGATTTTTGAATCATTATCTTTCTTTTTACATTGTTAAAACGCCACCTGGTGGCAAAATTTGAAACCTTTTTTACGAAAACTTCGTTTGCATGATCTACATAACAGTAATCTGAAGTTTCATTCGGATCCATTCAGTAGAACCGGAGTTATGAGTCTCTGAGTACCGTCAATTTAATTTTAACCACCCTGTATTATATGTATTAATTATGAGTTGTTTTCAATAAATTTATATTCTTCAAAATATATTAGTGCTATAATTTATCAGTTAATTAAAGAAATTTTATGCATTAACAAAGTCATATTTAAAAATGGAATAGAGGAAAACTGTAATAACTAAAAATGTTATTCTTTTAAAAGAGTTATATATGAAGTCAGAACTGTCTTTGGTATTTCTAATTTCTAGTGCAACATTTCATGGCCAGATGGCGCTTCACTGTACCCAACTGTAAAATATTGAAAATAACATTACAAATTAATTTTTTGTGTTTAAACAGCCAAAGAGCAGGATTAAATATATCCATTATAAATTTATAATTTATATATGTACATTTTAAATTAATTCTGATAGGTAATTTTCAAAAACTATTACATGGAATTATCCGAAAGCTTAAACTATATCGTTATAAAAAGGAATTTTCAATCAGTTTATGTTGAAGCAATTTTTCATAAAATCTGAACATGCATTATATTAAATTTAAGATAAGTTTATGTCTATATTTTTACATAGCTTTCCAAATTATTTTGCTGAAATAGAATTAAATTTTTAATCACAGATTATGCTTTAGATTAAACTTTGAAATGAGAATTTTTGAAGTTAAGAAACATCTTATTATATCATCAAATTTTAAATGCATATCTTGTTAAAACAAACTATATTAAGGCAATGTTGTTAAAGACATATTGATTTAGCTCTTTATTTTTAAAAGGTTTATATGTATTATAAAATAATAAATATTCATGATTTTTTAAATATATATTAAGAAAATGTTGTTAAAGCATATCATGAAATAATAGGTTTTCACTTCTTTATAAATTAAGCGTAAATATATTGCATTGTTAAAAAATAATAAATGAATGAAATTGCTTGCATAAATAAAGGCTTTAGAGTAGTAAAAGACAAAAATAACATAAGAACGTATAAAATATATAATAAAAGAATAATATACTATTTTTGTCTCGGAAGCATATATTTTTAATACAGGGTTGTTATAATTAAACTTCGCCTATTCAGAAGGCTCTAGAGTCGGTTCTATGGCTCCAAACGAAACAAACTTTCACTAGTACGTAGTTGAACAGATGCGCTTTGCGAAAATCGAAAAAAAAATAGTTAAATTTTTCGTCAGTAGGTGGCGCTGCGCCAATATTTAAGGCGATGTTTGCTGATTCATTATATGAATTTCAGTCAATCCAGACGAAGCACACAAATTTAAAAGTTTCAACAAACTTCAACGAACTGCGAATTGTTATAATTAATGTTCACCTAATCAGATAGCTCTAGAGCCTGACCTATGTCTCCAAACATTACAGAAAAATGAATATAATTTCATGTGATGTAATCTGCATCAACAAAAATAAAACATGTCGCTCTTCAGCAAGGAAATAACGAAGAATAACATTACGCATGCTCAATGAATCCTCCACCATTTTCAATAACGCATTCCATTCTCAGAATTGTGCTTTCTACAGCATTGCGTAAACTGTCCTGTGAGATTGAGCGAATAAGAAGTCTAATACTGTCTTTCAGATCAGAGATTGTCTGACATCGGTCTTTAGATACTGAATCTTTCAAAAATCCCCACAATCAAAAATCGCATGGTGTTAGATCAGGCGATCGTGGTGGCCAGACTGGTTGAAAATAACGACTTATGATGCGGTCTTCTGTAAAATGGCTTGTTAAGAAAGTCCGAACTGCTCTAGTAATGTGCGGTGGTGCACCGTCTTGCATAAACACGATATTTTGAAGGCAGCCTCGCTGTTGCAGCTCGGAAATCAGAAAATTTAACAACATATTCAGATACTTTCTCCCATTTACGGAACATGTAATGGGTCCTGTGGATGTTAGTTCCTCAAAAAATATGGTCCTATCATAAACGTAGCATTGAAACCTTACCACACCGTCACTTTAGCTGCATGCAATGGAACTTCTTGGATAACATTCGGATTCTCTTTCGCCGAAATTCGACAGTTGTGGTTGTTCACTTGTCCGTTTAAATAAAAATGCGCTGCATCCCTCCATAGAATATTCCAGGGCCAAGAATTGTCCACATTCATTCGTGCAAGAAACTGTAGTGAAAATGATAGCCGACTTTCGGTATCACCCTGTAATAGTTGTTGCACCCTCTTAATATTGTATGGATAGTAGCGCAAAATTTGACGCATCACTTTTCTCACAGTGGAAATCGGCATATCGACTTCATTCGCAATAGCTGGCACACTTGCAGTAGCAATATCTTCAATGCTAGAAATGTCTACTTTTTTCGTCCTCTGCCAGGAAGAATATTATTTTTTAATGTTATCGTATGAAAGTTTTGTTCCCATGTTCATCTTTCCAACGGTTAGGTTATACAAATGGATCAATATTACATACCTATTAGGAAGGTCACGCAAATAATTGAAATTTGAAGGTGAATCAGGTAGCTATAAAGTTTGGGAGCCGTTGATATAAACACATATGACGAGTGTCATGTTTATTTTTACATTTCTTGTGGATTTTACTAAATCAGCATTGCGTTTATCTTTTGTTCCCATCTTTTATATATGTTCTTGAGCTCGACAATTTTCTATGTGCTTCCTGTTAACGAAAATAGCTGTGAGTTAACAAAATCACTTTATTACCGTACACAGTAGCTACACAAACAGTGTATGCTTACGTAGATTACGTTTTTTATATATTATTGTTTTTGGCCTATAACTTAATAAAATGAAACTTACAAGGAATATACATCGTGTATAAATGAGAAATACCTTAAGCTATTTTATAGATAAGCATTTCTGCTATCGTTTAAGACTTCTTCTACTCTCAGTAGATGACAGTATCAGACGCAGTGTAAGTCCTGCGACGTGATGCAGCAGCTACGGCGAAAACGGACGAAAAATTATAGAATCGGGTAAAGCTTTTGTAACGATGGAATGATATGACGTACTTTAGAAAACGAGCTGTTTGTTGGCTTTTTGACTATTGTGTTATTATCGAATCAAGACGTCAATTTATACTTTAAATATTTGCATTCAACTTTTATCTTTTCAACTAATATAATTTTTAGTTAATTTAAAGAATTATGAACTCATTTTCGAACTTGTCAGTGTGAGTCACTGTATATGGTTACAGAAGCCCGATTGTATTTTTTGCCAACAGAAATGCCATGGAATTCTACGCTATTAACGATGAAGTATGATCTGATATTGTGATTAGTTTCAAGTGAATAAGTGGTAATAGGTTGATGGCATTTTAGTAATTAAAAAACTGATCTAACTCGCTAAATACATTGTAAAACAGTGATAATATAGTGATCATATGTTCCTGACGAGTCGGATACCTTTTCAGAAGTGAGTGTTTCTATTTCTGTTTTCTTAGTTATGTCTGAAATTTTTTAAATAAAGGAGTTAGAAAAGGTTGAGAAAGTCTGAGAAGTCACCAAATTGAGATTTAAAGAAGTCGTTAAAATATTTCAAATATAAAATTTTTATAACGATAGCACACAGAAAAAAATCGACAAAGAATCGGAGAATTCACTGCGATCCCATTTGAAAGCCAAATTCAGGAATATGATGAAAAAGTCGTACAAATTTAAATTATTTTTCAGTTGACTAGTTGGTTACAATTTGCAAAGTCCTGTGTGTTGATAATTTGGTTCTTCAGATGGTTCAAATGCCAGAATAATTTATATCGTTTCGGATTTAAGTATGCTAAAATCTAACGTTTTACCCGATGTTAACTATAATAGTAGTACTGAAACCGAGTTATTCTCGAAACGAATAGTTCTATTTTCAAAAGTAAAAGTATTTTTGATAATAATATAAGAAATCAATCTGGAAGCAATGCATAATATATAATTTACCATTTTCCCAATAGATGACAATACTTTCCCGCGAAAAGTTCGGCAGTTTCGCGCTACGTGTCGGATTTTTGTAATTCTGCAGTTCTTCCCAATTTCATTCAAACAATATTAAGTTTGACAGGCAGGTATATCATTTTTCGCAACTTAAAAGTTTCTTTGCATTGTTTTTTAAGAGAAAAAAAATCCATTTTTGGCACGTTTTTCTCACGTATATGACACAGGCAAGAGGTTAACATTCATCTGAATAATTACCATCTATCATTGCATGTAGGATAACGTTTTTATATGGGAAAATGATGTAACATTTTCATTACTTGCTTCTTTAAGCCAGAATTTGCAACATAAGTTACTGTAAAATCGCATGCTATGTAAGGAAGTTGTTAGGAATCTTCTTTGATATCCCTCGTGGGATAATCGTCTTTACCCCTCGATAAACTGGAACGGAAGTAAAGCGGTAACAAATATTACCTTTGAAATGCAAGCAACACTTTCATTATGCGAAATAAACCGTTATTAAATATGTTACGCATAACAATATGAAACTTTTCAATAAACTTAAATGTGTTCATTTTTAAGATTTTTGAAAACTTGAATGATCTTTTTAAATGCCAGTATTATATCGTAATTTCTGATATATTTCCTATCCTAAAACTAAGCTTTTAGGCCATTTCGCGATAGAGGACTAAAAATTGTGTGAAAGTTGAAATATCCGGTTTAACGCAAATATACGGTTTTACCATTACTTTCCCTAAATGAAATAGTCTTTGAATCATTTTTATAATGTACCGCTTGTATAGATGTCACGAATAAACTCGTGAACACGAATAAACTTGTCACAATGACTATCACACATACCATCCGATCATGCGTGGTTTTCTTCTTCGATTTTTTTCTTTATTATAATAATTTAATATCCCTTGATATAGTTAAAAATAGTTGTTCCTTTACAGAGTACATTTTATTTGCTTCACTGCACAAAATATTAGAGCAATGTGTAGGGATTCGTGCAATATGCCGTGTTGCAGTTGTATAGAGCAAAATTTTTAATCCAACGGCTTCACTGTAAAACAGAGCGGTTTAAATTAATGTATCCCTGTTTGGACACCCTGGAGAGTGAATCAGTAAACATAACATCTTCATGTTTCCACGTTATGCATATCAGGCAATCGGAAATTGATTGGAGGAAAAATAAAAATTAGTTCAAACAAAGGTCCTAGCTGAAAATGAGACGCTAAGATCGGTTTAAGGTATGGAAAATGAAAAAAACACACAACTAATAAAGAACAAAATACGAGTTGTCGGTAATTAACTTTAGTATTACATTTTCCTACATACAAATTGTCGATTCTACAAAAATGTTAGTGACAGCACAAATGAAAGACACGTCCGTTATAACACAACAGCACACAAAAATGTTTCGCAGGTGGGTTTCATTGTATCAATCCTGCTTCAGCGCCAACAGGTGAAACCGTGTTACAGCATGATCCACAGTGTCGTGTAACTTATCGGAACCGATGTTACGTACGTACAATAAGATCTGGTTCTTCAAATCGGCCAGATTTCCTACGTTTCCTCGATAAACATTATCATCGAGATGACCTCAAAGCCAAAAATCACGCTGGGTAACGTGTAGGAAATGCTCGACTGATAATGCGATCCTCCACAAAATGAAAGCCGCAGCAATGTTTGAACCGCTCGACCAATATGAAGGTGGCAATCTTGTTGTAATGTTGTTTCAGAAAGGCAGCCTCGCTGTCGGAGTTCTGGAATGAACACACCTTGCGACATGTCCCGATAAGATGCTGAAGTTACAGAACAGGTTTTGGGGCCCTGAGGGATGATTTTTTCAAGTAAAAATGGCCCAATTACAAAGGTCGCAGTGAAGCCGATCCATACAGTATTATGAGGATAATTCGAGTCATCTCTTGTATTTGGTGAGGATTTTTAGTAGATTATATACGGAAATGTTATGCGTTCACTCTTCCGCATATGTAAAAGTAGGCCTCATTGGTCAAAAGGTTTATTTACAAACAATTCTTATCCACCTCCATCCGTGCCAAGAACTTCAAAGCAAACGTTTCACGAAGGTCGTTATCGCCAACTTTTAAGTCTTGTAAGCGACGTATCGTATACGGATAGGCTTTGAGTGCTATCCGGATGCACTTCCATACCGTCGTGAATCGAAAATCCAATTCCCTTGATATGGCGTGAACACTAGATGTTCCTGCTGTGTTCGTATTGGCCTACTCAATGACAGCGGTTGCGACATCATCCAGCACCTGCGGTATCTATTTTTTTCGCCCTCGGCCTGCTTGTACTGCAAAGCTACCAGTTTCCTCCAAACTTTTGACCATTCGGCGCAGAGTACATGGTGTCACTGGATACGTACGCAAAGATTTCTGCCCTTGGTACAAGCGGAGCGTTTTGCCAGCTTTATTGTTGTTTTGGTTGAAAAGCTTTTGTAGCAAACCACGCTAAGGCAACGACGAAACCATCGTGGTAGTCTGAGAGTGTTCGTAAACTGTTCAACCTCTTTTGTATCTGTTACGTTTCCTTTACCCTTAGTCCGCCACTTATACAAATTTAGTTCTACTATACTGCGCGCACAGTACTCCAATTTTCACTTAGCTAGCACAGATTGTGTGTAAAATAATGTAATAATAAAATTAATTACTGACACCTTGTATTCTCTTCGTTATCAGTAATGCCATGTTTCATATTCCTTATCACAAACCGATCGCCGCACCGCATTTTTACCTAGCAGCAATTGTTTGAACTAACTTTAATATTTCCTCGAAACAATTTCCCATGGCCTTATATGTATACCCTCCAAATATGAAGACGTTACGTCCACTCCATTTCTATCCAGGGCGTCACAAACAGGAACACTTTAATTTGAAACACCCTGTATATTTATTGAAGAGAAAAAATTCGACAGATAGGAAACGGTTTATTTTGCGGGAATAATCTCTCTTTATTGTGAACATACGGGGAAAATCTGTTAAAATAACCAAAAGTTCCTAATCAATACAGATTATCTCCATAACATAAACAGAGTTTTACAAACATCATGCCTGACAGTTTGTTTTGTAAAATTATTGTTTTTTTTTGTTTTTGTTTTTTACAGTGCAGTTTCGATATTTATCAAAATCTTGGCAAAATCTCGAAATGTTTTCGAGTTCTAAAATTCCCAAAATTTTGTGCCTTTAATGAGTGAAATATTTAAATTTTAAAAGTGCACTATCTTTAAAAATGTCACTTAAAAACAGTTAACACTAGTAATTTTGTAAAGTTTTTATCCGCATTTATTTGTCGCATATATTATTACTACAGAAAACGGCGGAATTTTAATATTTTTAGAGAGAAACCTTCACTTAAGATCTTACGCTAGACGCGTGAATAAACACTCAAGCTAATGTTAAGTCTAAGGGAAGGTTCTTGGCAGATTTCTCGCTCGTATTTTAATATTTTTAAATGATTTTTTTTTGCATAGGGTAGCTGAGGTCGATCTCTAACGTTGTTAGGTTTTACTTTTTCGATTTTCCTGTTCTTTTATATAAAGGTACTTTCACTTTCAGAACCGGTTCTGACAACGTTATAGATCGACCTTAGCTATCCAATGCAAAAAAGAAACAAAAATCATTTAAAAATATTAAAAGGCGAACGAGAAATCTGCCAAGAACCTTCACATAGACTTAACATTAGCTTGAGCGTTTCTTCGCGTGACTAGCGTAGGCTCTTAAATTGGAAGCTAGTTATTTAGAACTAATACTTTGTTTGGAATCAAAAATTCACGAAATGTTTATGGCGCAGACTTTAAAGTAAGTTGAAAAATTCGGATATGGTGTGTCCAATTGCGACGACACCTGTCAATATCACTTAGACACATATTAAAGATATATTGTAATTAACATGAAATATCTGTAAACCCTTATACTTTAAATCAAATAAATTTAATGAAAATTTTATTGTTTGATTTTTTATGATAATTTACATGTTTGTATTTTTTTTTCATAAAAATGTGTGATAAACATACCAATGTTTATATATCCAGTGCCACATTAATCGATTTGAAAATTTATTTAGCGGTTATCCATCGTCTTTGTTTTAAGTAATGGCCATTCTATTTAAAACTTAAATTATGTTTCACAGCTAGGATTGAAAATTAAGAAAAATTAATTGAAAAAGAATAAAGACTACGATGTTTCATCGCCGATATATTATGTTTTACAATATTTTGTTCACATGAGGTATATTAAAAAATATATATATACATATGAATTTTTTTGTAATAAATAAGATACATATATTAACTCGTTTTATGGAAATCCAACAAGATAAATTCTTAGCTTTTTTTGTCTCTAAACTCGTACATGAGCGAAGTTAAAACTTGTCTTATTTGATTGATGATGAAATATATTGTACATATAAATTTATCGGCTCATATATTAAAATTTGATTAATTAAGTCATTTCGAAATTCCCGTTTGCAGCAATTAATATCACTGCTTCATTGAACACGTTTAATATGTCAATCACAATACTACTTCTTACGTAGGATATGTAAAATGTTATATGTGATTAAAAATGATATAATCTAATATTTATGTGATATATTCGAAATATATCAGGTTAAGGACCAAAAGACAAAATGATTCATTTTACTGTAACTGAGTATTTTAGATTAATGTACGGATATGCGGCGATGAATTACAAAAAAATATATATATATGTTCATAAAGTAATATACTTGTTTTCGATATAATAATCAATAAAAGATTCTTACAATAAAATTAAAATAACAAGAAGGAATACTTAAATATTAACTGCTACTTAAAAAAAATCAGATATTACACTTTTTTAAATATTATGATTTTAAAGTGCTTTCTTTGCCTAGTTTAACTGTAAATCTTAAAAAATTACATCATACTTACAATTATCTGAATAATTATGTTATTTCAGCTAAGATCTGATATTTGAAAAAATTGGAATGGACAGAAATTACTTTTATGCATACACATTTGAAAATTACATAACACTTTGATGAGTGTTAACTTAATGTGAAGTCTGAGATTTAAAACAGCAAAAGCCTCAGCGTTTTCGTCTATTCGTGTGGTACAGTTGGTTGATATAGAATGGATTTTACAGTTTATGATTCATAAAATATATTAAAATATGTGTGTTTAATTTAAAATTAATTTAAATCTAACAGAATATACCCAGATATATGATAAAAATATATTTTGTTCTGTTAAAATTTAACATTTTATTTCAGAAAATTATAGAGTCGGAAACAACAGATCCGGATTATTGCATGATTACTGCACAGGTCAAATTCAACCAGCATTTCCATATAGTCAATTTCAGTTTATTTGTGAGAAAAATTCTGTGTTTAAATAGGAGGACGATTACAACTCAAAAGTAATTTTTTATCTGTGTTAATCAGACCATGAAAAGTTTTAATGATCTTAGTAAATGACATTTCGTTATATGAAAACGAGTATATTCGTGACTTACCAACACCACGTGAAATTGTCATTCATTAAAGTATAATTCACTTTGCTCTGTCCTGATGTATTCATTTACTTTGTATGATTTTCTGCATTGGTTGCGAGTCTAATCAGAACGATTTCATATAAATAAGCAACTAATCTATCACTCCGGGATACGATGGCTTAAAAGACTATGTCAACGTTCACATGGGTGTTACTGTAAGCATAAGTAAAAAGTTAGTATAAGATATTCCGACTAGGTTTCCGTCCCATTAGTGGTCCTTTTCCAAAATACGGATTGACTTGTGGTACTTTTCCAAACAACGGAGCGACTTCCAGTTGACATTTTTGAATATCGAGGCTAACGAAAAAGAAAGGCTACCGCGGTGCTTTACGCGTATCTTTTTTTACAGACCGCGGGAGTCACGTGATGCTCGAATGCACCAATGCAGGTGTACGAAAAGAGCATCACGTCACTCTAGCGGTCTTTAAAAAGCATTACTGGAATGCACCGTGGTAGCCTGTCTTTTTCGTTAGCCTCGTTTGAATATCTACTTATGTCATAAGACACGTGAATTGAAATGATACCATTAAGTAGATGATGGTCAGATGTGAGGAAACATACTTGGTTACATGCTTCAAGTTTTTCATTGATAATGGCTGCCAACAGATAAGTGTGATCGACATTGGACACAACAATGCATCATCTACAATGTAATCGCCTATTTACCAACATCTATGCTTTTTAAAATCAAATAAACATGCTTTGACGTATATAATTAATTTAATAAAATATATGCTGAATTTATTTACTGATATGTAGCGCTAAATGATTAATTTCTTCTGTTAAGGCGGTATTCAAAAGAAATATATTTCCACGCTCAACAACTCAAAATTTTGAGACACATTTTCAGACTCATTTTTTTAAAATAAAAGCATGAAACTTGGCGGCGTGATTTATGAAGACATTTATAAGGGCCCCATGTTTTTATTTTTCGTTTAATTAATTAGAAATTGATTTACAAACAATTATTTTCACAGTACGATATTTTTTTTTGTGTTTCCAACGGTATCATTTCGGGAAATTCAGTTCAAAATGTCCACTTTGACAGCCTTTTTAAAAATATATTCTGCCTTTATCAAAAAATCGAGACAATATGGACATTATAAAGTTTCTGAATAAGAGAACCTGCCAATTGTATGCATTTTAGAGCAAAAATGAATTTACAAATGTGTCTCAAAATAAGCAGTTTGGATTTTAATACACCCTTAAGTGAAATTACTGGATTAAATAATTTGTTTTGACTTTGGAAAAGGTAGAAGTTGGCAACCATGTAATCGTACCACAGCTTGTATGAAACGTCTTGGCACCCACAAAACGAAATACTCGGATTCTCTTCACTCAAGGGGTCCAAAATTAGGGTTGTCGCCAATAAAAAATGTGCTTGCTGAGAAGGACATGAAAAGTGAATGCGTCCTAACGATTTCACGTCATAGTGCAATTGATCGTAGCTTAAGTCATATAGCAGGTCATGACACACATAATACGATGAAAGTGTGTTGCTTTCAATCAAGTGGTTCAAAACTTGGTTTGTTTTGGATCAAATTATCCAAAACTAGGTTTTCTTTCGATCACGTGGTCCGAGGCTAGGTTAACTTTCGATCATGTGATCCAAGACTAGGGTTGCTTTCGATCAGGTGGTTCTAAACTAGATTTGCATTCGATCACGTGGCCTAAACTAGGTTTACTTTCGATCAAATAGTCTAAAACTAGGTTTGCTTTCGATCACGTGGTCCAAAACTAGGATTGCTGTGAATTAAATTGTACCTGCTGAGTCAGATTTGAAAACCGGACAATCCAAGATATTCTTATTGTGGGTGTGAATAACTTTCATATGAACGAAGGTGAAACAATCTGTCTACGACTTAAAGTCGTAATTTTATAATTATTTCTAAAGCGTGTCTCAGCAGGTAAGATTTGATTGGAAACAACCCTAATTTTGATCACTTTAGCGAATGTAACCCAAAATATTTGTATTCTATAGGTCAATATTCGTATTTCAGAGAGCTTTCCTATGATCAAAGGAACGATCATATGCTCTGTGATGTAATTCTGTGTCTTTTTTTAGAGAGCAGTTCTTGGTAGGAAAACGAACTTGCACCAGACAACCTAGTATGTTACATCACATCTGGTTTTCCTCCATTTCATAATAGGTCGTAAAAATTTATTTTTATTTTTATTTTGTGAAAATAAATCGAAAAATTAATGCAAGATGCTTTTTCAAAATATGGTAATTTTTAGAGAGTAAAAATAAACATTTTAAGGCTAAATTTTACAAAAAAAAAAATCCTATTTATGAATTATTTATTTATTATGAATTATTTATTTATTTGTTACTATGTAATTTCAAGTAAAAAAAAAAGACATAATGAAAACTTTGTAAAATGATCCATTAAACAAATAAAAATAAAATTGTGAAAACGTGAAGATTTAAAATTTAATTAAGTTTAAAAATATAGAATATTAGCTAATAAACTTTGAACAAAATTTCGAGTTAAGTTCCAACTATCTAAGGATTTGAAACGCGAAAATTAAATTATATTTTCACTTATCTACTTATCAGTTTACCAAAAAAACCAGAATTTAGTTTCAATAAAATTTACATTTACCTGTGTGATTAATCCAACAAGGTAGACAAAAATATATAAAATATTATAATATACCCACAACTTTAGATTTTACAAATTTTGATGCAAGAGCAGATAAAACTATGACTTTCAGAATTTGGTTTATCAAAGATATTTTTCGAGAAAAGAATTGAAACTATGTTTTGATTTACTTCAATAATTTGTGAAAACTTTATCTTAATTTATTCATATTACGCGCCAACTGTAATGATATTTAGACATAATATTCGGAAAGATTTCGAAAAGGAAGCATTTGAAAATATTTATCAAATTGATGATGTGTGAATTTGATATTGTGCCAGTATAAGTATGTTCCGAAATTTACCTTTAAAATACGAAAGAAAATAAAAAGTTGTAAATTTAAATTATACGTAGTTTCTTTTGTTCATTATCACACTATCAACATATAACTGTTTTGTTTTGATATTATTTATCAAATTATCAATCTAATTAAATTTATATATATATCGGAATTAATTTTAATAAGATCTCCATCTATCTGTGTGATTAAACCACCAAGTTAAAACAAAATAATCTAATGATAGGAATATACAAAATTTGTTTCCAGTTATTATGATGCTAGGAAAGATAAATGTGTGGCACATATAATATGATTATGAAGAAAATCTTGTGTGGATAAATATACACTAAAAACACCAACGTTTAACACAGAATATCAGAAAAATCCAAATATTGATATCTAAAGAAGTAAATAAAATGGAAATTTTATTATTTCAGATCCCGCTGACTTGGAAAGGAAATGCAAAAAGTTTCAATTTTGGACTTATTCTGTGTCCTACAGACCTGAAAAATTCTGATGTAAGGGAAGAAAATTAAAGATTAAAATTTTACTATTTCAGAAATAACTTGGTGCTGTGAATTTCCCTATTTGATCATTATTTTGGGTACCGCAGACACAGGAAAAAAAAACTGAGAAAATTTACAATTTTGGCATTACTCCTGGTCCCAACGACACCTGAATAATCTGAGGGAAAACAAGACAAAAAAATAGGGAAAAATATTTCCATTTCAATGATATTTCGGGTTCTGTGGACTCCAAAAATTGCAGAAATTTCCAATATTTGCATTACCTCAGGTTCTGCAAACTCCAAAACATGCGAGACAGGACTACATACTAAATATAAAGTATCAACTAGAGTTTAAAAAAAAAAAACAATTTTCATATATTATATGCTGTACATTGAACAGTATATTGGGTCTGTTTAACATTTTTCTTCATAACCGATCGTTGACTTTCGCAGTGCCTTACTGCGACAAATTGCCCGATTTCCCAGCTCCTCCTCATGCGAAGGAAAAGCTCACTTTTTCCTGCAACTGACCGATAAAATGAGATTTTTGTTGAAAACTGATCAACAAATTTCACAGTTTCATTCTGTGACAAATTGACAAAATGGAACAGATTGCTTAAACGCCCTCAGGTCCGCCATCTTGTTTTGTTGGCGAAAAACCGTTTGTCGCCAACAGGAATTTGTCGCCAAGACGTCATTTTGGGCTATTTTAGGTTTTATTTTTTATTTAATTTTGGAATATATACAGATTAAACATAAAAAAAGGAAATTCGTCAGAAACGTAAATATAGTGATACTTAAAAAAACGCAAAGATTCATTATTAAACCAAAAATAAAGGCATTAAAACGTATATCCTATCGTTTAAAAAACAAACCTCGATACAAAATTTGAAAAAACAAACATCGACAAATAGAAAAATCAAAAATCCGTACATAAATTTCTAAAATACATCTTAATAACAAACCTCCATTAAAAAAAAAAAAAAAAAAAAAAAAAAAAAAAAAAAAAAAAATATTCCATCTTGTGCTGCGTTTGTAGCCTTGCCAACATCCATGTTGGATTCTCTTTAGTTTCGTGTGTGCCCCAGGGTTGGTGGCCCAGGGTCACTGCGCTATACTGATGACCAGGGTTCGCTCCCTGTTTGGATACTTTTTCACTCTGTTGGCTTTGCGCCTTTTAAGCAAATAAAAATTGAAATATTATAATTGCAAAGGCGTGAGGAATTTTCCAAGTATTAAATAGATTTATTCAAGACTCACTTCTGTGTTATATGTAACAACAACCAGAAATAGTGAGGCGTATAAACGACTTTTTCAGCGTTAAAAAATTCTTTGGATAAAGACGCTGCCAATTGCCGCACAATAAATATAGGAATTAGCATTTCTCTTCTAGATGGTCGATTGATACGAGTTAATTTATCTATAAGTTTTACGGATTGCTCGGCGGAGCGCTAGTACTCAATGTATACAATTACTCACTGTTTACATACTCTAACTAAACATACGTCAAAACGACGTATAATAGCTTTCCAGTGTTATGTAAAGCTATGGAAATACATGACGAGTACGTGGTGTGCGGCGTCAGATCTCAGAACATTTAAATTTAGGAGTGAACAACACAGAAAAATCCGGACTCAGTTGATTGGCCGAACTGGGTACTTGTCTTTGTGGACCGCCCCAATAGGGCGATCAGGCGAATTTCGCCCCAATGACCAGGCACTCAAACCCGTCAAACTGGGTCGAATCCCGGTAGGTAGGGGCCTGGTCAGTGGTCTCCAAGCTATGGAAATAAAGTTGGCTGGCTACGCATTTTCTGTGCAGATTTTTTTTTCTTGTGTATGTTTAAATATTCTTCAAATTAATGGCTTATTACTTGTAGATTCCAGTACCCTTATTATGGAAATATATATAAATGATAAATTAAGCTGCATGTATGAAAGCAATATCCAAACTTTTTTCACATTTTGAAGATTTATGAGATATTTACTTTAAAAAACTTAAATGTTTACTATATGTTTTATAAAAATTAAAATAAATGTATTTTCTGCCTGGAAAAAACAATATTTTTCGTTATTTGTATGTTTGGCATCTACATAAAGAACAATACTATGCTAAATTTCGGTATTTTTATCATAGTACTATAAGAATTTCAGTATTTTTATATTATTCAGTATTATTATATTCAGTATTTTTATAACAGTAATATAAAATATAATGAAAATAACAGCAAACATTTTCAAAAGTATGTCAGTGATTGTTAATGTTTTAAAAAGTATTTCGCAGGATACATAATAATTCTTGAAATTGAATCTTCTTATTTTTGAGTATAGTCATGTTTGAAACATTTTCGCTGCATTTTGTGTCACTATTACTAATTATGTCGAATGACACCTTTTAAAGGTTTGATTTATGTAAAATATGATTTTTGTATTTTATCTTACTTAATAAATAAAAATAAAATACTGATTTGTATTAAAAATTGACAGAAATTGCGATTATTTTAATCTAAAGATCAAAAATAAAATAACCGCAAATCTAAATCTTTTAAAATCTCATTTGACATCGGTAGAATAGTGTTAAAGATGAATCAAAATGTAAGACAATTATTTACCTAACTACATGTGGATACGTTTTATAGCATTTTCGCTTTGGAAGTAGGTAATATTCCAAAGAAGGATTCTACGTTAAATAAATCGAGTTATTTATTTAAAAAAAAACAAAAAAAACAGACAAAGATATCAGAAAAATAAACCTACGTTTACAACGAGTAATAAGAAATGCAACATATGTCCTTAAAAATAACATGTACGAATAAACATTGACAGTGAAATTTTTCATGATCATTCTTACAAATAAATATAAAGTTATTTTATATGCATGTCATCATAAAAAATGAGGTTCGGAGTTTCTAGGATAATAGCATGAATCATGGATAAAATATTTTCTTTATTTTTTCCTTTATTTTTTTTTAAACTCTTCATTACCAAATTCTATTCTACTAGTTTTTCTCGTTTTTTGATGTATACCTAAAAGGTTGTACAAACATCGAAGGAATTTCAATTATTGTTTAAGTATTATTATATACTTATAAAAGCAGTAAAAAGCAACTGTATATATATTTCTTAAAACCTAAACATTTCATCCGAGAACAGCATTTATATTACGTTTCTAAAATTGGAATTAAATCAAAACATTATTTTATGAAACTAATTGAATATTACAAAAAATATTTTTGAATATCGAAATGCTAAATTTCAACAGAGATTTGCATTGTGCTTTGTATATTTATTTTAATTCAAATATCAGATTAAAATCCCAAATTAATGTTATGTAACAATTTATTTCTTTACTTTTCAGTTATTTCATTTAAATGGATTAAACATAGTGGGAAAAAAACATAAATTCATAAAAATATTTGTTGTACTATCAAAAAAAAAAAAAAAAAAAAAAAAAATTACATATATTTATTATTAATGATTGTAGCATTCAGAACATACTTTATTATTTTTTATCCTAAAATCCTAAAATTGCAGAGGGAGAAATAATTGTATTTATTCTGACGCGCATAATTGCATGGTTTCCTCAAATATGTAATTTATTAATAATTAAAATTTAGATGGCAGTGCAAATTTAAATAGATTTCATTTGAAAGTGGGAAAATTAGCATTATTTGATAGGAATATATTAATACGTTTAATTCAAGCATCTAAAATAGATATATTTCTCATTTAATTAACTTTCTTAAAGTTTTTAGTCTGCTTAATTTGATCATGTGATATTTCCATGATCAATGGCTGTGTAAGTTACATGGTCAATTTATATCAATTTTATTTAATTTTAAATATCCCAAGATTACCTATTCATTTCAAGAGATTTACTTCTTGTAAGTATCAATTAATATGAGGCAGTCTAATTCATACCCATAAATATAATTTCATGCAATGGATAGCTAGGACGTAGTTTAGAGATTTCTTGTCTTTTTTTTATGGGAGCATATTTCTCTGAACGACCCATTGCCTTATCAGTGTTACAATATTTTATTATATGTATTTTCCCTTTCACTATGTTATATATGATCGAAGTGTAATGGTTTCATAATTATAGTTTAATCTTAATACAGTAAAATCTGCGAAAGTGGAACCACTCTAAAACAGATGTTTATCTTAAATGAGAATTTTCACGAAAGGTGAAATCGTATGAAAGGTGCAAATATGTTTGGCGATATTAATATCCAAATGATGCGATACCGAGTAAAGATACACTATATTGACTCGTTCGACTATTTTATAATACGGGTTTGGTGGAAGACAAGCACAGGTGTGGAAGACCGAAAGTTGTTACATCAGCTTTTCTGCAAAACACTCAACGAAGGACTTTGCAAACTCCTCAAAAATCAGCGTTTGGCTCAAGAAATGGGCGCATATCGTGGATCGACACATAAGACTTTGAGATCTTCGCATTTTCGTGCTTATCGAGTAAAAATAGGATAATGTTTAAAAAAATGTAGAAAATGAACTGAGATAGTCATTTTGAAAGACGAAACAAACGGCAACATTTTAGAAAAACGGCAACATTCCCGCCCTCAACATCATCTTATTTCGCCTTGAAGATTTCGTTAAGTTGAAGAAGTACAACATTCCCGGACTGTAATCCTTCTTACACTCATGACCTTTCTTGACAAAATTATTGGAAATACTAGTAAGCGAAATCACCCTTATCAAGTAAAGAGTCTTCAAAACAAAACGATACTCAACTTCAAGATTTATCGCCCACGGTATTTTTGCAAATATATAAGGAAGAAAAACAAGGCAATAATCATTAGCAAGCATAAACATCTAATCTACAGTAGACGATATGAAGGTTATTGGACTTGTGGATGGTCTGACTCACAGGAATTTCCAATTTTTGAAGAAACAAGATCATGTGCATCTTCCCACAGCTTTAGCATATAGTGAGAAACTTCCAATGAAAGTAAAAAAATGCATGATTTCTCCAAATTTATGTAATATTTACCAGAAGAAGAAAGGCCTTGTTATGACAGAATATTTCATTAGATCCTATGACCAACAGGGGTGATTGTGATAATGACGAGTAGATAACTATAAAAATATTCCCTTTTAAATATTTGAAAGTTATTTAAAATAAATAATTAAATAAATTAGTGTTACCTGTTAACTGTAGGTAATAATGATTACTTTTATTGCCTACAATTGCTATTTTCTACACTTATTTTAAATATTATTTTGAATTTTGAATTGTTAAAGAAACATCTGGTGTCAGGGTTACAAAATGTTTTATCTGCTATTTTAATTGTTTCCAGGAAGTTTTTTGAAAAAAGGATAATATTATATAATTTTTAATTAATAATAACTATTAAATTAATGGTTATTTTTCTTTGAAATTTATAGGATGAACACTCATCTACTAGACCTACAATTGAATAATTGTGATAATTTCTCTAAAACTGATAGTTTTTGAATATAAATGTTTTTTATTCTGTTTTCGCACCATTTAAAGCAGTTGGAATGATAACTTTTTTTCACTCACAAGTGCAATTATAACAGACGGCGTATCTGCTCCGACTTGAATCTGTTTCGAGTAGAATATTTGAGAGGTCCCTTAAGTTTCTCTCTTAGAATGCTTTACTATACGTTGTAAATAATATATTTCTATACCGTTTTAGGATGTAACTATGGATGAGCTTCTTCCATACAGACATATTCTCATTTCTTTCTATTACCAAATATAAGCATTTGAAGCAAAATATAACTATGCATATTTTATATTTTATACACAAAATTAAATAATGTAATGTATATTTATACTATTTGGTTTGTCACAAGCATTAAGATAACATTTTGTCCACGAGGACAAAATTGACCGGGAACTCAATTTAAAGTGGAATCCTACAAAGACCCGTGCCTGAGTGTGATTTTGAACACCGCCCATTTTGTCTAATAGAATCTATCCCGAAGCACTAGCCAAGCAGGTGGTCGTATATTTTTACACGAAAAAAATAATATATAACTGTTTAAAATTTCATTGTCTTTATAAAATATGATACTTTTTTTTTTCAATATTTGCGCAGTCCAGGACTGTAATCTCATCTACATTATTTTTTTTCGTTCTTCTTACCTGTATATTATCTATACTAATAAAAAACGAGACTTTGTCTGTGTACGACTTGTTTGGTCTGTCTGTTGGCGATGTCTAGGAAAATCCACCGTACGTAGGAGACTGGAAGTTTGGGTTCAAGGCAGGTTCTAAAGGACTCGTGGCTCCAATTTTACATTTTTGATAATTAGCCCAGATATAAATTAAAAGCTCATTGAAAAAGATTTCTTGTATTTGGAAATCGGAAAACGTGACTGCGCATGCTCAGTTTGGAGTTTTCCAAGATTCCAAGCAAAAGATCGAAAATTGCGAGATTGTCTCTTTCTAAACTGATTTTTCTAAGCGCGCGTCGGGCAAACCATAGCAAAAACGGAAGAACGAAGATATATTATTACATTTCTTACTTTTAAGTTTAAAACAGTAGAATCCGATCGTAAACATTTTAATATTAATCATTTATATGTATTTATTTTTTCAAATGTATGTGGCTTTCGCCTTTTTATATTTTTCCCTTTCGCAAAACATGCGTCGGGCTCAATTTCAGAGATACAAATTAACAAAGTATACCCAATTAAAACGCAGACCTTCTTCCCTACGACGGTGGAGTCTGTTTAAAAAATAATAATTTTATCGCTTATGAAAAAATTTGTCACTACAGGTCACTTTGCGTCTCCCGGAGAAACTCTTTTTTTGTGCGAAAAATGAAATAGACGTCAGTTTTTCCACACAGTCGTTTTACACGTTATTAGTACACTGAATACACATGATCTAAAAAATCTCAAAACAACCAGACGATAGAAGTAATTAAAAAAAAATACTTAAATCTCTGAAACGTTCTCTCAGGATGTGAACAGGAGGGTGGCTTCTGCTCAAGTTTTTACAACCAAATACCCATACTTTTGCACGAAACGTTTATGCATTGTTATAAATAGTTGTTTTTATAACTGATAAAAATTTCAAAGAGTCCAGCAGATAATAACTATATGTACTTTTTTAAAAGTTAAAGCACTTGACACGAAAAAAGTTAAAGCGAGAAGAAAGAACAGTTCTTTTATAACTATATATCAATATGTTTCAGGAATTTTATACAGAGTAATAGCAACTAATCTTTCTTAAATATCTAATACACACGACGACGACGATCCTCCCTCCCTTTTTAAAGCACATTTGAAATATACGCATAGGCTCCGCAAATCAAATTATGCAAAAAAGTAATATACTAAACCAGATGATAGTTTGTTCTTCTTTCAATCGTTGTATTCCGTTTAAAATAATAAGGTAAAGCTATAAGAGTCTGCACACAATTCAAAAGAAAAACAATAAAAAATCTAAATATTAATTTTTTGCTAAACTATCCATGAATAATTTTTACTCCATTTGTTTTTAATACATTTTCATTCCTATTTTATTGTTATATTGTAATTTAATAGAACAGTTGTAATAAGACCAAGAAAGTTATTTTGCGCAATCTGTCCTTACAGGGTTGGTGTGATTGCGCACATGGGTAGGAGAGATTGTTACTAATAATAACTGCAATTAAATTGTTAACAATAATAATTATACTTAAATGACATTGTTGTAAGGTTTTTGTGAACAAATATTATTGTATTAAGAGTGAATATTTCAACTTAATGATTAAAGAATCAGAAAAAGGAAATAATTTTAAAAAGGATTAAAAAATTTTAATTAAAAGGAAATAAATTAAAGAATCAAAAAAAGCAAGTCCAGATAAGATTACAAAATAACATTACGTTTCTTGATAACACGTTTAACTTAAAATTAGTCCATTTTCATTTTTCATTTTTTTATGCAAATTTACCAATTAGCTGCGTAATCTCTTCTAGCATGGAAACTAATGGGACTGACATCCTGTAAACCACGTGACGATATTTTGCTGCAATTATATACATTATAACATTTCTAGTAAATAATTCATTTTTTACATTTACAAAAAAGTGAGTTTCATCATCTTGAGATAAAAACCAATCATAGTCCACTAAATTATTCTTATAAAACCATTTCATTTATTGTCTAGATAGTTCCGATATTTAAAATAAGATAAAGCACAAAATTCGTAAAAGAAAATCAGAGTTTTATGATGCCTACGATCATATCATAAGTACATATTTCATAAAAAACAATATTTTTATATATGCAAATACAGAAAATTAGTATTTCATTTCTCTAATATAACAAGTTATTTTCAAGTTTTACGTAATAAATTCAGGATTACTTTTAACAATAACCCAATTTTCAAATAAAACTTGCCTTAAAATCCGTTTACTGCTGCACTTTTCAACATCAGAGAAGATCGTAAACTCTATATTCAATTTTACATATCTAGATCTTCTTGTAACGATAGGCTTGTTAGATTATGCTTTTCCCACTATGTAGAAGATATTCCTTTTTTATGAGTTTTCTATCAGCACACAATCTACTAAAATTTCGTTATTCTGATTTTACAGCATAACAGAATTTTATGCTGCTGATGAAATATAGGTATTAGATTAGTTCTCTCTCACATATTTTTACTTACATTTTATATTGATAAATATAATAGGTATTCAATATATAAATTCTAACTAAAATAAAATTTCAATGTAGAAAAACTAATTAAACAATTTTACGTTAAACAATAAGCTTTTTTTCTAATTATAAAAAAAAAAAATATGTGAAAATATTTATTACTTTTATCACACTTCATGTTTTGCATAAAATTACAATTCTTTAAAACGTAATAATTAAAAACAAATGTGATAAATATACTATATTTAGAGTTTTTTGAGGAAAATTATTTCTTATACATACATTTTAGAATAAATATAAGAAGCTTTTGGATTTATATACAGGGTGGTTATAAAATAAGTATCTCTATTTGGAGCTGTCTGTAGCTTGAAGGAATAACAGGAATGAAACCAAAATCGGTACACTTACTATTCGAGAAGGGGGAAGCATTATGGAACAATAAAAAAAAATAATTGCAATAATCGCCGACAGATGGCGCTTTTGAGTGTGACATGTAATGTGTAATATTGTGTACCGTAGAAGTGTCATAAACTCAATTACTTTAATGCATATCACAACATGTGCGAAATTTCACTCCTGGTGCGTTACATTCCGCAGTTGAGCACGTAGTGTAACCGCCTGGATTGTGTCCTCTAGCAAAATGGCCATGTGGAACCTGAACATGATCGGCACCATCATGCGAAAGCGTTGCCACATTCACTGTGACATTTTCCAACAAATTAGGTATGAGATCCAGTTTTACGCCTTAATTTTTTGTTCTTGTATTACACATTACATTTCCCACTCAATAGCGCCATCTGTCGGGGATTATTGCAATTATTTTTTTATTGTTCCAATCTTCTTCCCCCTTCTTGAATAGTAAGTGTACCGATTTTGGTTTCATTCCTGTTATTCCCTTATTTTATAACCACCCGTTACTTAATATGCGTTTCAATTAGGAATTGCTATTTAATAATTTTATTTACTAAAATTAGCATTTTGAGATTTTAGATTTTAAATTAAATCAAACGATAATACAATAAGATAAAATTGATAATTCTGTGAAGGTTTATTTCCTTCTTAAAAATCCTTTTAAGGAATAATTTTGTATGTAATTCTCATAGAAAGTGAATATCAGCACTTATTCAATTAAGTACTAATGCATTTATGACGCAAGTAAAACGCAAACAAAATAGGGAATAGATCTATTTTATTTATAACTTAGTATTAAATCCAAGTGCAGTTACGAGATATTTATAACAAATAAATGCTGAATAATTCGACTTATTTTTCGAAAACTAATATTATTCAAAAATGTAAATAACAATTATTAGAAAATTACTTTTTGTGTGTAATAGGTTTGAGAACAATATTTGTAGAACAATGTTTAACTATTTAAAATATTAGAAATTATTTTTTAAATATATTTTGTAAAAGAAATGTGGTAAATTCTACTAAGATAAAAAACAAAAACAAAGATCTAGATTTACAGAAAATATATAATAATTTGACTTTCTATATGAAATTATTTATTATAAAATATATTTATCTAAACTAATAAAAGAAAGTTTCGCTCTGTGTGTCTGTGTGTCTGTGTGTCTGTGTGTGTGTCTGTTGGCGATGGCTTTGAAAATCTGGCCCACCTAGAAGGCTGGAAATTTAGATATAAGTAGTCCAAACACTCTACTGTTGCAACATTACTTCAGAATTTTAATATTTTAATTACTTTCTGAAATATTAATTAAAATGCACAAAGAACTCTCATTAAAAATACGCTTTTATTCTCTTGGGTTGGTTGGTTCACTGGTTGGTTGCAACGATTCTTCACAGAAGTAATTAAATAAACCAGAGTAGCGATGCATAAATAAGGATTTCTAACTAAATGGTGTCAACATGGATTGAAGTTATCAGCGTAGAGGAGCCATGCGAATGCCATGCCACCTGAACATGACAAATTACACATACGTCCCACTGATTGAAATATTTTGCAGGCATATTTTTCTTCATGACAATGATAGTCCAGGGGAAATGTACATGTTACCTTGCAAAAGGTCGGGTAGATGATTTTTTTTCCCGACTTGTTATAATATATTATTATAAAATATACTATATTTATTTAATACATGTTAAAAATTTTATTTCATTTTATTTTTATTTTATATAATTTTAGTTATATCTGAGATACAAGAAAATAAATATTTTTATATTAGAAAATATTGCATAAAAAAAAATATATTATCCCTATTATATCGCCAGAAAGGATCTCGATTAAAAAAACAGATTGTATGTATAATACGGACTACATGGATAAATTGCGTTCTTTGAAAGAATGGATATGCACCGTCTTAACAGCAACAGTGGATCCCTTGATCATACATATATGGGACAATGGGTGTTTTCTCGATTCAGTACTGCTCAAATGTGAATATTTTAAACATTTACTCGAAGTGAAAAAAAAACCTATATATTTATTTTTGACAACGAATATTAGTGAAATATTATTTTGTTATGTACTTTTTGATCTTCAATTGAAAGAGGATTAAAAAAGTTTTGCTTCATATACATTTTTTTATTTTTATAAAACAAACTTTTACATAGAATAAATATTTCAGTTTGAAACATTAAAAATTTACAGAAAAAAAGAAAGAAAGAAATGCGTTAAAACTTGAAACAAATATGTGATGAAATACTATTTGAAAATGCGAGCATAAAGTATATTTTTCAATAATTTTATGAGTAAGATTGTGCCGGTATTTCAAGTATTTTGCTAACATTTCTAAATTAAATAAACAAGGCTTAGAGATTTTGTGTGATAATAAAAGTGCATATTATCAGCTACAGTAGATCCAGCAAATTTACTCAAAGGTAAATTTAAGAAAGGTTGTAAATATTTTATATTACCATGCGTCATTTAAAACAATTGATTTAACCCCTTGACTACCAATATATATATATATATATATATTTGCTACGCTAACACGCTAAGCCGCGCCTTGGGCTGCCATCTACCGAGCAAACGATCAACTACGATCCCAAATAAATGTAAGCGACCAGTGGGACAAGCAGACATGCTTTTCAAAGCGTTTCAGGAACTGCTGTGTCCAGGGGAATTTTTGAAGTTGCACTGGGACATAGTGTCCCACTGGAAGTCTAAGGGTTAAAATATCCAGACCAGATCCAATTATATAAACAATTATAAATATAATTCAATACCTTCTATTACTTAATTATCTTCTACAACGTAAAATTATCTTCTACAATGTTAAAAAAGTATTTCTTATCTAAATTATTTAAATGAACGTAATTAAATACTTTGAATTACATATAAAATGGCTGTAAATTGCTAAATATATTTTTTTCTCAAAATATTATGAAAAAAAGTAATGAAAATCAAATAATGATAAATCAAATCAAGATTCAATCTAGTAACTTTTTAGTAATTAATAAAAGTTGTAAATATTATTTTTATGATCAAGGACGTTGTTTTCGAGAGAAAATTATATAAATCAAGTTTCTGTAAGGAGAAAACATAATACTAAACATTTTCATGAAAAAGTGGAATTTTTTCTCCAAAAACATTAATTCATTTATATATTTCTTTCTTTTTTGTGACATATAAAACACGATTTTTTTAAAAACTGTAAAAAAAAATTACATTCAACGTCCAACCTTTTTATGCTGCAAATACAGCAGAATCAACTAAATTCCCGGCAGGGAAAGGTAGCTTCCCTATTTCTATGCTTTTATATTTTAGCTAATTTTACTCAAAATCGCGAAGCTAAAATGCGATGAACCCTATTAAAGAATATCCATTCCCAATTTTCCTCATTACTGAATCTGATTGAGAATTTCGCCAAATTATTCAGCTGTGGCAAAGTATGTTCATTAATGAACATGTATTTTTGGCCTCAAATTTTAATTATATTTCGCCAAGTGTTGCCAAGCGTGGCGAGTATTTGACACTAGCGGATATGAATATATAGTTTTTTGCTATGAGAGTTGAAAAGATGGTTACAACAATGAAAGATAATTTGCGAGACATTACGTTCACTAAAACTCACAAACTAATCTGCTTTTTTCATTCTGTTGTGTTGTTTCAAAATATCAGCAACCATGGTAATTCACGCTGCTATATCTTAGCAATTTCTAAAAAAAGATGCAAAATGTAAAAAAATGCTCCGGAATCCCTGTATCAAGAGACCTAACTCTTAAAAAAATAAAATAAATCATAAATTGGGATGATTATTATTATTATTTTTTTTTGAGTTTGAAATTTTTAATTTGCCGCCTTTTTGAAACAAGATGTTTGAGCAAGATTGCCAAAGAACTCGGTCAAGGTATTTGTAAAAGCAATATACGGACTTAGTTACTCCCGAATCGGTTTAAAAAAGGAGTAGTATAACAGGATAAAGATTATAATTATGGATATATATATACACATATAAATGAACGTTTGAACAGAGGGAGGTTTGGGATCTAGGTTTCGTGATCCGTGAAAATAAGGAAATTTTTCCGGAATTGCTTTGACCTAGGAATTGCAGACCTAGACGGCCGAATCTTACGTTTTGTTACGGAAGGTACCTAAAACTTAGTTTACCTGATTTTTCAAAACTTTTGATTAACCCATTTATTTCGAGTATTATATATTGAAGTTGTCTTCACTTTAAGCATACAATTGATTTTTCAAAACTTTTGATTAACCCATTTATGTCGAGTATTATATCTTGATTTTTTTTTTTTTGAAGCATACAACTCTTTTTCACTTAGCCTGATGGGACATTTATCATTTATTGTCAAAATATTGACAGTTTTTTGCCCGACAAGAAAACCTACTATTCCAAAACACATAGCTTTTACCTACCCGCATAGCATGCATGGTCGCTGTGACGTCACTGCAAGTCACAATTATCACGACATATCTATGACCAAAATGCCATCATTCACAGAGTTCACAGTATGACAAAAGTGCTATTTAAAAGTTCTAAAAAAACATACAAAACTATTTCGAAACATGTTATTTATCGTAAAAAATACTTTGCAGGTCATCATTTTTTTTAAATTTTTCCAGCGTCACTGGGACATCATTACACGTCACGCATGTCACGCCACAAGTGGGACCAAATTACCACCATATCGTGAATTCATACTGTGACAAAAATGTGAATTTTAAAAATCTTTGAAATGAGAAGATTTAAAATTAATCAATTAAAAGCAACTTGCTCAGTAAAATATTCACAGAAAAACAACGGAACTGTAAAACTTTATTTTCTATTTCCGGATTCATTTGGTTACGATTCTGAACAATAAACTAGATTTTAAAACATGCAAGAAAGAGCAATGGAATAATTAATAAAGGCTGAATTTTTATTGGTTATTTTTTATATCAATCAAAAATGTTCAGGTGTGTCCATTACTGTTATACTTACGCTTCATCTTTTATTGATATGTCTTTAGAGAATGCAAAAATATCCTTTTTTAAGCCTTTTTAAGAAAAAACGAAGTGCGCATTTATGACGATTCTGCATCGGGTCGTGTGAATATATCGGAAAGGGACCTGAACTTATTTAATATGATTTTTATATATATTTGTATTTTATTTTCTTGCTGCAGGTTAGATTCGGAATCGAGTAGAGTAACCAGATCTTAAAATAGCCGGACCTGGTCTGATTCGTGTCAAACTAGGATACCACACCAGATGCCAGACTCTACTAATCCGAATCCTACGTACAATAGCCAAAAGGGAAATTATCCAGTATAGAAAATAAAATATGATCGGATTAATAAAAAAGCATAATAAAGTCGGGAAAATGTAGTTACCCGTCCCAATACAGAATCGTCATAAACGCTGCGCTTTTCAGAAAACTGCTCGTACTATGACTTCAGAAATTAGTCACAGGGTGACGTCACAAAACGGCTTAAAAACGACCAAACGACCATAACTACTTCACAATTAGGTCACAATGACTTTCAAATCTCATCACGTGACGACACATAGACGGCCACAAAGTTACAGTATGACGTCATAGTCATTTTGTTGTGACGTCACAATTCCACGCGTGTACTAATTAATTTCCAAATTAAATAAACATGTTCTAAACCAGAAATTTTATTTCATAAATTAACTAAAATAAATACATCATAAAAACAAGACATATATTCCTAAATAAATTCCACAGTACAAAATTGTTTATTTGTACTTATAAATATCGCATTTAAAACAGACACATTTTGTACGAGACATTTCACATAAAAACATTACTTCAAACAGGAATTATGACCTTTAAAATAGAATTCTGTAAAGTATTTCTGACAATAATATGTTCTTTGTTTCACGGTGTAGCTTAGCTAAAATTCTACCAGATATCCGATTAGATAGTATGGGTTACGATGAAACTTCTAAAATAATATTTGTCTGGTTATCCAGTGTTTAGAACTCTGTCTACTGTTCAAGAAGTGTTAAATTTAAGTTTTGGCTCTAACTTGAATTTTCGTTCTGTGCCGAATTCTATTTTACACATAGGTACTTGTTTCTAAAGAACAACTGTAGTTGTTTTATTGTTCAACATTTTGCCAATTTATTGCTCAATATATTACCACCTTATGGTTCAAACTGTTAATAATTATTGGATTAAATGAAGAACCAAATGCTCGAAGAAGATTATATCATCCTATATTGACAACGTTTTTAACATTATATTTTAATGAAATGTGGAACGAAATATTTGTGTGTAGTTGTGTGTAATAATATGTTGTATTTTTTTTTTCAATATCATTCATTGGATTCTTCGTATAGATATTTTTAATAGGCAAATTTTTAATCAGTTAGATTTTGTATAATTTTAAATATTAACGTGTTTTATTTGACTTCTAATAAAAATAATTTAACAAATTATGTAAATTTATATGTGAAAAATTAACAAATAATCTTAAAAAAAAACGTTGTATAATATTTAAAAAAATATTATTTTTATGATTATTTTAAGTTTTATCTTTAAAGGTAAAAGATAATTTCCTTTTGGAATATTTAATGGTATACAGATTTATATGTTGATATTATTTATCACTATACTTAAAATAACTTTCTGTTTTATAATGTATAGATAAAGTTCGCATTTTATATCCCTGATTAAAACATATACAAAGTCCTGGTGAGCACATACTAATATTAAATGTATGTAAGAATATGATCTAAAATTAAATAACTTGTTTGCCAGCAAACTATTTAAGGAATATTTTATACACTCTGAATTTAAGATCGTCCGCATCGCCGCTTTTGAAATTTCCGGGGTGAATTACGAAAGAGATAAGTGCCTAGGAAATTAATACGGGTATTTTGAAAAGTTGCTGTTTATTCATGATATCATGGTGTAGGTTGGTATCAAAATCACTTTATTCAAAACATGTGGTATTATTAAATGTTGATTATTATTAAAAATATATAATATTAAATTTTATTCCGTAAAATACACATTTTTATATACAAAGTTAAACAAGAACAAAAAATCATGCTTCAAGTATAGAGTATGAAACACTTTCCAACACAGCCAGAAAACAGTAACGAAACTTCACAGATAAATAATGTGAAATATATATAAGTAAACAAGTTAGAAGACATATATCACATTGAAAAATACAGTTTCCGAAATTACCTTCCAGTGTCAAAAAAGTTGTCGAATTATTTTGTGCAGCCCTGAATAGGATCAATAAATGTAGATATATATTTCATGATAAAATTAGAATATTCACATTTAGCAATTTTCGCCAATCGATGGAAATGCACTCGAAATATTTTGTAGAGCCCTGTATATTATGTGAAGACTTTTGTACACACCACCTATTAAGCTAAAAGCAACTTAAATATCACTCGCAGCAATTACCAACCGTGAACGACAATGTATCTTTTTTCTTTGCGTAGCCCTGTATATAAATTTATTTATGTTCCACAAACTTCTATTAATCTACTAACTATAGTTCAGCAGGAAAATGTGTAACACAATTAAAAACTTTCTCTTAAGCACTTCACTCCCATAGTCTGTAATACTTACGGATTCCCTTGTGTAGCTCTGTATATGAACAACTGAGTTTATAAACTCACACGTACTATGAAAAAAATTAGTTAAACTCAAACCAAAGTTAAAAACGCACTTATCATAAACGACTATTTCCAACTTACTGTAATGCAACGGAATATTTTTCACTGTCTGTGTAAAAAAACTATAAGTGATACACACTTCAATCGAAATAGGAAACATGCTATAGTAACCGACAATAACATACACAAATTTCAGGTCGATACGGGTATATTTACGCGAGATAGAGCACAGACAGACGGACAGATGTCTAGACAAACCGAAGTCATATACAGTTTTCAACTAGGTTGTAAAGTGTTAAAAATAATATTTATTTAATATGTTTTAAAAATAATTTTATTTTTTAATTGTAAATATATATAAAATGATAGTTTCATGAAAGTAATTTGGATCGTTTTCCAAAAGTGATAAATTATATATATATAAAAATTCAAGCATTTTCTATAAAAATTATAATCAATTGAAAATAGCAATATATTTAACGTATTTTGTTTTGATTGTTTCTAAACGAGAAAAGCATAAGTTTTTATTTAGGACTTTTTTTTAAAAAAAGGACAAGATATAAGTATCCATGTCCTTTTGAAATATATTTCAATTATCGTAGATTCGTTCATCACACACTTGCGTTTCGATGTTCTCTGTGTGATACGTAATGATTTCGACTGTTAAAATGAAAGGCTTTATCGAAATTGTTTGAGTTGTCATACTATTTATAAATCATTAGAATTAACAAAAAAGAAAAAAAAATAACAATGTACAACGCTTTCTTTGCAAGGAATAAAAATTACCTTAATTATTTTTACTGAACAATCTAAATAGCTTTTTGAATAAAACTGGTGGTTTCACAAAGTTCAGCATCATGCAGTAAATTAAGTGTAGGTGATGTAGAAGGCCTTCTAAATGTCGTCTATCCAGCTCTCTGTAGTATACAATAATATCTAAAGGTTAAAATAAAAATAGGTTTTCTCGTAAACACTTCATTTTAGATATTACTTATAGGACACTGATGAATGTTGTTATCACACCGATCAATGTTGTTATAATGAACAATCTAAATAGCTTTTTGAATGAAACTGGTGGTTTCTGAAAGAGCGGAATCATGCAGTAAATTTTACTAAGTATAGGCAATGTAGAAAGCCTTCTAAATGTCCTCTATACAGCTTTCTACAGTAAACAGTAATATCTAAAAGTTAAAATAAAAATAGGTTTTCTCGGAACCGCTTCATCATATATTACTAATAGGAAACCGATCAATGTTATTATATAGGTTTATCATAATACTTAAAACTAATCTAACTATAATTTTTGTTGCTGGGAAATAAGTATTAAATAATTTAAAAGGAAGATAGAAACATTACACTAGGCGATAATAATACAGGAACAAACACAGTCATGAAAACAATGCATAAAAAAATATTCAATATGTTATTAAACATACAAAAAGCTACAAGAAATTCCATATGATTTTAAGTGAATTTTAGCAGCAATAGCATGTTTAGGAAGCTGACGATAAGTGTTTGAAATTGTGGTTTTGCGAGACAATACAAATTTCAGATCCACAGTGCAACGTGTGTCAAATGTTCGCAAACGTACCTGCTGTATAACTAATTATTATTTTAGCTACTGCAGCGATTCTTGCCAACAGGTCCTTGTTGGAATCCAAAACAGGTGTATATAAAGAGGTGTATATTCCAGCTAAAAATTAACTGCAGTTTTTCTACAAAAGTGAAGAAAGTTTGAAGTTTTCTACAGCCAAATGCAGATTTTCAGTAGTCCAATGTCGACTGCAAAAATACTTCAGTTATTTTGCAGCTAATGTGAAGTAATTTTGCAGTAATATATTTCAAAAATACTATGAGCTATTATTTGCATAAATACTGTAGTTCATATGAAATCATTTTACAATCATACATTTAAAAATAATGAGAATCATCTGTAGTAATACTGCAGCAAATATGAAGTAATTTTACAGTCATTAATTCAAAAATATATTTTCTGATGTATCTGCAGAATAACTGTAGTTAGTGTGAGATAAATTTACATAACTTAATTTATAGAAAGTTTGTGTGATATTTTCTGTAGATTAGCTGCAGTTTTAAAAGTGATGTTAAAGTTTTTGAGTTTTTTCTATTAATACATTTTTTTTTTTATCTTACACATTAATTTAAAAATAAATAAAAGTTCTAAGAGCCATAGATGTATTCATATTTTAAAATCGATTAAAACTTCTAATTATATAAAATAATGATATATATATATATATATATATATATATATATATATACAATATTTTATTAAACATCGCTTACAATGTGTTTCAATCACTAAAAATATCTAAAGTTCCCATGCGTTATCTTATTTAAAAACTAACGGGCTAAGCCCGCTGCTCTGGTCCATTTTCCAGATTGGCCCCACCAGTGGCTGAGAGGTTGTGCTCTCGAAGCTGGTAGACGGGAGGTGCTGGGTTCGACCCCAATCGCGCCCGTCGGCCTAATCGTTCGGAGTTTTCGTGGTTTTCTTCGAGCCGTGGATTTATCCATGCGTAAATACGGGTTAGGTTCCCTTAGAAAGACCCCCACGAAGGGCACTCCCCCCGGGCCTATATCCCATGTGTAGATAATTGGCCGTCAATAATCAACCCAACCCATTTTCCAGATTAATCTTGAATGAATGGTGAATTTGGCATTGTATTTTAAAGTAATATGGACCTTCACCTGAAAAGTCCTTCTGCATTGTTAAATACGATGTGAACGGCATTGCGCTATTATATTATCTGTTACTTTAAACAAAATTCTGGCTATTAAGAAGCAACACGTTTAGTTGATCATTTAACATAGCGATTGGTAGGGAAACATGACCGTTATGACCAGAAATTGTCATACACACTTTTGTCATTGTTCTTTTGTCAGCACACTACTAAAATGGGAAGCATCACAATTAGTTCAGAGATTGACCAGTGAAGTTAAATAATGTTCGGGCTATTCATTTTCGTTTATTATTTTTTGAACTCCAGGCCTCTCAGCTTGGCACTAAATGCTGTTTTGGTAGTTTAAATATAATCTCACTCTACGTTGCATTATATTTCGTAATATGCCTCTTCTTCTGGCAGGTCTACTACAGTTTTCTATATTGTATTCCAGCAAAGTAAATACTGACAAAAATGTAATACATTTTTCAACACAAAGAGCAGCGTTAACTTTCATATTTAAAAAATTGTGAATCATTACAAAAAGTGAATTTTTAAAGCTGAATTGTTTGAATAAAATTAAAATAACGTCATTTTTCTGATTTTTTTTTCAATTTATATACCAGTTGCAATTATGTTACCATTAACCTGGAAAAATTCTCAATAATTGATTCTGGTATAAAAAGAAACCTTGAGTTTACACAAATAAAATCTTCCTAGTCTTCCGTAATCGAATCTACAGCCAAGTTTGACGTCAAATATTAAAACTGTTTGGAACAATATAGTTAGAAATGTACCGGAGGTAGCTACGAAACGAAGTTAATTATACGCTTTAAATAATTAATTATAAAATTCAAATTGTTATTGATTGAATTATAGATATTTCCCGAACAAACAGAATTATAAATAAAGTTATGCAAAAATTTAATAATAATCTTCTTGCTGAATACCTGAACCGAAGACTTTTTTGCTTGTCTTTGATGAGCTTAATAATACGGAACAATAAATAATCGTGCTATTTCTTTTATTTTCAAGATTACACTATTCTTCAGACTTTTGCCTAAATTAACCCTCCAATGGAAAAAAATCCTTAATTTGTCACTTAGTTTAGCTTCTAGTGCTGAGCGTGAGCCGAAATTGCTTTATGATAATCAAAATTTTACATAATCTGAATTTCAGGTACTTTTTAACCTATCTAGGCTAAAATGATAAATCAACAAATCAACAAATTTTGTTCCGTTGGCCACCATTAGTATATTTACACTTTTTTTTGTACTCTGCAAGTATTTCTTTTTTAGTGATAGTAGAATAAGTGCAGATGAAATATACATAATAGTAAATTTTCTTTTGTCCGTTTGCTTCATAATGAAAGAACACAAATTTGCTAATCGCTAAATACAAATTTCGTGTAATCTTTTGTAATCGGATTTACTGTCCAGAGTCCTCTTCAAATATAAAAGAAACTTGCAACAATATAGTATATACGCCAGTTGGCGGGTAACCCGATTTCGGAACATTAGTCCAATGTATATTAAATAACTTCAAAAAGTATGAACGTTATGCAAAAAAATAAAAAGAAATGACGAATTGAAAAGAATATCGAAAATTTATATCAGCTAGCATTTTTCATTGCAAAATGTTGTAAAGAAACTAAGAAAAGGCCAATTAAAAATAATATGGAAAATTTATTTCAGCTAACAATTTTTAATTCAAAATGTTGTAAGGAAAAAAAATTAAAAAATGACCAATTAAAAAGAATATCAAAAATGCAATTTTTAATGCATTTTTTTTCTTTTGTGATAGTAATAACGCATAATAGTATATTTTTTCTTAAAAATAAACTTTAGTTCTTAACATTGGAAGCAGGGAACAGTTCTGTAAAGGAAATTGGCGATAAGTTAAAAAAATAAAATTTTATTACACTAAAATTTAAACATTTGACTTCATTTTTATAATGTCAACTGCTATTTACATAATTTACATTTCAATGTAAAAAAAATACTCCAAATATTTTGTCGTCTTCAAAAATGTTTTTCCCCAGTTTAAATAAAATTAGCAAGGTTTTTATTATTATTATTATTTCTCGAGGTGTATAGCCGTTTCAAGCCTTTCACCAATAATGGTCGCCAAAAAATGACCAATGAAAAATTTTTCGACCAAAATAACAGAACATTTCATCATAGTTCTATAACTAATCTAAGTAGAATAATATGTTACATACTAAAACCCTCCCTAAAAAGTTATCTATCCAACAGTGCAAGTTCCATCAAAATCCATTCAGCAAAACTCAAGTTATAAGGAGTCGTAACGAAATTTCCGTTTGTATTATATATATATATAGTAGATAGTTTACAATTGCTAGAACCCATATACATATGAAAAGGACTTTATTTAAAAAATATCACCAAGTGAAAATTTCTAATAATTTCATCCTCACACAAATTTAACTAGTGTTAAATGTATTATAACATAAGAAGTTGTAAAAGCTCTCATTACAATTATTATTCATTTATAAACTTAATCGTAGAAAGAAAAAAAATCTAGTTCACAAATTAATTAAATTCATTTTTTGCAATTATGTAGTCATTTACAAAACAACAATTAATTTTCTTATTTTCTGATACATCTGTTCAGTATGTTATAAGTAAAATATGCAGACGTAAAAATTTATTTATTTTGTTTTTGCATTTACTATGCTACCTTAGAGGAAAGTGTTTCGCGGTATAGCGAATCAAAGAACAAAAAAAAAATATTTTTTTTTTCATCTCCCCTGCCAGAAAAATGATAAAAATCGTATATTTTCTAAAATTTTAGGGCCGATGCGCTACCGCCAGAGCTAAAATTTTATTTATTTTGTTTTTTTAATTTTACTAAGCTACCCTAAATATAAGTGTCATAATAAAAAAATCAAAAAACAAAGAAAAAAAATTTGACCCCTTCTAATGTATATAGGTGGTCATATAGCCTTATCGTTACCTTGTGCTTTAATTATTTTCCAAATATTTATGGAGTAGTTTTCATAATAACATTGCAACAACAAGTACACAGCGTTTTGTTTTGTAATGTCATGTTTACTTACGATATTATATAAAACTTGAAGTAAATATCTAATGTATAGGAATTAGAAAACTATTAAATAAAGGATGCTTACGTTTTTAATAAATAAAGAATGATAGATAAAGTTCACTGCCATTTCTACTCCATTAAGAAGATTTAAAAGTTAATGAAAAACAACAATGTGCACATTTACGGATAACAACCGAAATTAAAAAGGCACGCCTCCTGCTTTTGAAAAATGTTATTAGGTAACGAATGCTACTATATTTTGAAAATTATTATAAATAATTTTATTGTAATGTAAGATACAAAAAAAACTTATAACCATACTTCAAACATATATATTTTTTAAATATTTATTTATAACAATATATATTTATGTAAAGGAATTTACAGAATATAATACATTATTGAATGAATGATATTGAATGATATTCACAAAATCAGTGAATATGCAAGTAGAGAAAGTTAGATGAACATATTCAATACATGTTAAAAAAAAAAAAAAACCTACGTTCTTATACGAAAACATGTTTCAGTGACAATGTTCCAGTGTGCATTTCACATTTTGAATTAGACTAAATATTGATTTTATAGGGGAAAATGTCTTACGCAGGAATAAACCTAATAGTAAATAATGTAAGAACTTCATTTTTTTTATTTCAGCTGGTATATTTTAAAAATATACTATATCAATGGAAAGAAAATAACTGACAAAACTATTAAAAAAATAAACCACATGGAAATGTAATTAACGTGGCAAATCAAATCTTCTCAAAGACGTTAATTAAAATTATCTCTGAGAAATAAATATTATATTAAAAAAAATAGTTAATTCCCCTGATTCAAAGTAAAAATCGAAATGTATTAACAAAGTTTAATTCGACGGTATAATTTGATTTCTCTTTCGTACATATAACATTGTTGAAACATTCATGAATAATTCAATAACATATGGAATATGCGCGTTTTTTTTTTTTTTTTTTTTTTTTTTTTTTTTTTTTTTTTTTGAAAAAAGTATGAAATGTAGTTGTTTACCAAAAGCAAAAAATTAATTGGAAAAATGTCAATGGATTTTTCACACTATTTCATTGGAATGGAGAATAACTTTAATTAATGATTAAGAATTAAAGGAAATCGATGAAAAACATTGTAAAAACTTGCACTTAAAGTTAAATACATTTTTTTACATACGCGATACATAATATTGCTTATTTAATTTTAGCTAGTAATTGCTATCGTATTTCTCTTTTCGGTTCCAATTTTTTAACTCACATATTCTTCAGCATTTTCATTTAACCTTTCAATACCTGAATGGTGGATATTGACATAAAACGACGGTCGGCGTGTCGTATGCGCCAATGCATTTTGAAGACTGAGTTAGAAATTTTAATTATATCTGTGTTTAATGAATTATCAAGTAATAGTACAATATTAATAAACTTAAAAGACTAATTTAATTAGAATTACTGAAAGAGGGACGCTCTGTAGTAACATAAACACATGTGTGGCGTACTCATATGTGTCTTTTCATTCTCTCATTTCAAAGTCTAAATATAAACATTTGATGATATTCCTTTTTTATTCAATGCCCAGTATTAGTCCAAAATTAATAAACATCAAATTTTAACACAATAATTTAATTAAGAAATATAATTGATGAAATTGAGCAATACGCAAGTGCTGATATTCAGTATGCCTGTTGTGACTTGGCAATAAAAGTATTGAATAAGAGCAGAAAAATTGAGAACATGAAATTTGAACCTTGGTTGAACAATCATCGGTATTCGGGAAGAGGATAACAGCTTTTCTTAAAGCTTGGTCTGGTTACAAACCTTATTTCATCTTAGTATAACTTGAAATTATAATAAACATGTCAGTTGCAATCTAACAAAAATTTTATATATTTTTAAACACCCTGTACACGTTCCAGGTAATGCTAAATGGTAACCCAGGTTTGTCAAAACTACATCTATAATACAGGGTCTCCATAAATGGGTTTTCGTGTTTGCTTGACACATAATTTTTGATTTAAGAACTGGACAAAACATATTATTAAAAATTCGTAAAGTACAGTTCAAAAAAGATTTTTCTAACAGCACAAAGTTAAATATACATCTGGTAGCAATACAAAACGTTATTAATCAGATAACGATTATAATCAAATAATAATTAATACAATACTTTTATCAAATTCAACAAAAAGTTATTAATGAATTATGTAATATTTATCTAACTTCCTGCCTATAATTCATTGATAATTTTGAAAAATTTGATAAAATTTTACTATTAATTATTGTTTGATTATAATTGTTATTTGATTAATAACGCTTTGAGTTGCAACTTTACGCATATTTAACTTTGTTTGTGTTATTAAAAAAATTGAGCTGTATTTTAGGAATTTGTAATAATATTTTCCGTCATTTTTGTAAATCAAAATTTATGAGGTAAGCAAATCCGGACAATCGTCTATCGACACCCTGTATATACACTATGTTGCTAAGTAAGTTTTGCTTCTTCCACATTACTTGTGAATGGAGAAAATAACTTTTTAGGATTCCTTCATAGAATTTCACTGATAGCTAAAAATGTGGTTAAGAGGGTTTTCCTTTATTTGTATATAATATAATGAAATCTGACTGTCTTTTTTAATTACGGAACTACTCCTTCGAGAATAGCCTGACTTACAAGTTCAAGAGAACACCAATAACCAAGTTTACAAGTTTGGCTAACAAGTAATATAAATATAATAAAACGTAATTATGTTATATCTCACTGCATAAGTAAATATTTTATTATGTAAACATTAAATAACGTTATATGATGACAAAGAATGAGAAATTTCTAGCTAATTAAATTACTAAAATAAATGTTTTAATTAAAATGAAACGTTCAAGTTTCAAATGTCGTGTTTTATCATGTATATTAAACTAATAATGTAACGTGTTAAAATAAACAAATATTTATTTACTGTTTGTTTCCTTTTATTTATTCGAGAAAAGAGAAATATAAAGAAACATTACTTGTACATAAAATTAAATGTCTTACATGGGTACAGATAAATGAATTATATAATTCAACATGTTTATTTACATTTTGAAATTAGATTATATACTTTTCAAACGTGCTCCACTATATTCCTCTTTGTATTATTCATAAAACTCAAATCAATGTGATTTCTTTACTTATGAATATACTTAGAGCATGTTTTTACTTTTTTATGAAAATTATCTTTCTACTTCCTGGAAATGCATTCATATATTTTATTCTAAACATCGTTATAATATAATTAATTTGTCACAATTTAGATTACCCTTCCATATACGTTTAATGTAATAAAACAGAAGTAGATAAATGCCTGTATATTTTTGTCTTTAATTTAAACTTAAAATTTAGTTTTAGAAAATTTTTTTTGTTATCCTTATTCTAGTTTTGCCTAATTTGGTGAACCGTTCAGTAGATTTTTTTATTCTTTTTTTTTCTCTGATTTAGATGTTATTTGTATGCACTTGTCACATGTGGCATTATATATTTTGTAAAATACAATTTATATAGGTGTGTGCTTTTAAATTCATTTTCGATTAATTCTACAATTTTTAACAATGCTTTACAAAAATAGACAAATATTTCATAATATATCTCATATATTTTTAATGTTGGTGGAAATATAATATAACCTCTTCCGAGTTACCAAAAGTTACAAAACGTGTTCCAAACCTTTATCTTGAGAAACAACAGAAATCAATAAATTTCAAAGCTTTAAAGAAGCATTTTAGAAACAAAATCTTCTTTTCACTGACCGTTATTTTCGAACACGTTTCCGAGAAGATTTTACAGCATATTAATCATTTTTCGCAACCCGCAATATCGGTTGGTGGATGCAATCAATTCTCAAGTAAACGTTTTCAAGTTAATCAAACACGGTAAATTAACTGAATTAGTATTAACATTAACATTAATAGCATCAACCTTAACATAATTTTGTTACTTTTGCTTGTATAGATTAACTATACTATTAAACAGCTCACAATATTTACTTGAGCTACGATACCATCCGAAAAATCGATGTACGGGATAGATAAAACTAATTCACCAGCTGATTGTTATTTTGTTACTCTTGCACGTGTAAGTTCAGTTACGTAGCGTAATATGCTTTATTGAGTTAGCATCATGAAAACCGATATTTCGGTTTGAGGAAAATTAATACACTGCAAAAACTACTAGAAAACTTTTCCGAAAATTGCATGCGGAAAAATAAACATTGTTTTTATAAATTCCTTTTTAAATCTCGAAAATATATTGGTTTCTGAGGTTTTTAAAAATAAAAAACGCTTTTCGGAATAGTGGGTAAATGGGAGCGGTTTATTGTATATTCTCGTACGGATTTATATGGTGTTTTAATATATCATGAAACATTTGCTCTTTTTTTAAAGTGCACTTGAATTTAAAATGCTGTTAATATTTACATGCAAATATCTTTAACTGTTTTTTATATTATAATAAACCTTTAATATCTTCATATTAAAGAACTATGAATAACTTTATTAAATATTATCTTTAAATTAAAGTGTAATTATGGCTTAAAGTGATAAAAACATAACCCAAAAGGTTTAAAAATACCTTTTAATATAGATTACATATGTTTCCTTCGCTCTAACGGCGACATCTGCAGATCAAATTGTTTAATAAAATATTCTCACAAAGTTTTTGAAAATGATAAACATAAATCACGAGATCACATGTCCAGTGCAAGCAGGTGCTTAAATTGGTCAAACTGGAAAACGTGAAATTATTATTTTATTTAAATTTTTATTGCTTTTAAAATCTGTGAAGCATCACGTGCCAAATTTTAGGTAATTCAAAAGAAGCCGTTTCGTTACAAATATTATCGTTTCGCAACTATATTACTATAGATTCAAGAATAATAGATGGGAAATAACTCTTGATGGAAAAATTATTTTACTATTCTTGAATCAATTATTTATTTTATCAATTATTTTTATCATTCTTATATTTAATTTAAATGTTTAAAAGTTCGGTATCTAAATCTATGTTTCAGAAACGTTTTTTTAAATATCAGAAACTTATTAATTTCTCAGCTTGCTGAAGATAAATGCACGCTTTTGAGAATTCTTGGTAACTTGAAAGAAGTTATATTATATTTCAGTAAACATGAAATAAAATAAAATGTGGGTTAAGGAACATTCGTATTTTTTTTTTAATTACAGTGTTGTCTTTTAAACTAACAATTCAAGTTGTTAAATAAACAATATTTCATTTACCTTTACATTATACCTATCTTATATTGTAAAAGATTCCGTGTACTTTAAAACTAAATGACTAGCATTGGTTCAGATATTGAAATCTTATATTTCAACCTTCTGATTTGCATTACGAAGTTAGTTTATGTTCTTTTGAAATATGCTTCTCGATACAACTCTTTGAATTATTCATAAAAGCCGAAGGTTCCATGTGTTAGATCTCTCTTTGAGTTTAGGTATATCACATCTTTACTTTTTGTGTGAATCTTTTTACCCGAATATCTGATATTTCAGGAAATTATAATATTTAAATTATCGTTAAATTAAAGTTGGTTTGTCAGTATTTTCAATAATCGTTCTGCCTATGTTTCAAAGGGAAAAGAAAATGATAAATATTTAATCATAAATATATAAATATTTATGTAGTTAAACTGAAAAGTTAATTTTAATAGATGATATCCGTTTAGTTAATTTTATGCTTTTATTTTAGTTCTATGTAGTTGGACAGGAGTCGCAGTACGTTTTGTATCCTTGTTCTTTTATATACATATTATTTATATGTATATGGTTACATGCAAATTCATGCTTTTTAATTTCTTCTATCTTTACAAGAAGAAAGTATTGGATTCATGAAAATTTTCCACTTCCGGTTTTTGACGAATTTATACGTTTTAGAAGGTCCTGAACACGATTTGACTGTTTTTAGAAAATGTCTGTCTGTCTGTTTGTCTGCCTGTGGCAAAAAATTTTGTGGGAGCTCTATCTCAAGAACTAATGCACGGAATTTAAATAAAAAACTTTATATTCAGTTAATTCCGGATATATATTGGGGCTGAATAATTTTTGGTGAAAATCACCCAGCAGGTGGTGCTGCTATGCTGCTATTTTCCTGATTTCCGCAATTGCTCTATCTCAAGAACTAATGAATTTATTTTCATCAAACTTCAGTTTCAGTTAGACCTTATCATAAATAGACGTTGATTACGTTTTAGTGTATATTTCCCAAAAGGTGGCACCGCTGTGCAACTTTTTTCATGATTTCCACGATAGATGTATCTCAAGAACTAATGCACGGATTTTCATGAAACTTCAGATTCATTTAGACGTTGACGTAAGTTGTGGTTAATTAGGTTTCAGTTTAAATCTCGCAGCAGGTGGAACTGAACTTTTGAGGATTCAAACGATTTTAGCTATAGTATTATCTGAAGAACTAATGCACGGAAATTAATAAAACTTTAAATTCAGTTAGACCTTGATATACATTGGTGTCGATTTGTTTTTAGTGTATGCGAAACCTGTGCGAGATAGAAAAAAGTTTTGAGATTGGCACATCCGGCTAGTTTTTTTTTTTTTTTTTTTTTTTTTTTTTTTGGAATGTTCTATAGATTGCCTCTTTCTTTAATTACATAAAATGTTTCAAACAGATAGCACAGCGCTGCGTAAAACTCTTAAAATAATAAATCAAACGTATAAAGACTGATAAAAGTTAATACATTATTTATTTTCTATTAACTTTACCGAAAAGTAAATACTTACACACGAGATTTGCATTTTTAATTTTTAAAGGTTTTTTTTATTGTTCTCACTATTTGATATAACATAGCGTCTCTGTCGGTGACATTTGGTAATAAAAAATAAAAATAGTAAATAATGTCTTGACTTCAAACATTAATTTCTTACATTATTAAATTCTAAAGCTTCGACCGTTTTCTTGCTGCTTCAACTTGATAAATTTGAGATTTCCTATAATTAACATTTCTAATATTTATTAATTAAGTTATACCACAATTTGATTTTTCAACAATATATTTTTGTTTTATCTTTTTATATGTATAAATAAATATGCGATGTTATTTTATTACTGAATGACCCGTATTGGTTCAACTATATAAATTTTACATTTCAACATTCTGATTTACATTACGAACAGTATTGCAGATGCAATTTTTTTTTCTTTATTCATATTGTATGACTACTATAACTTTTTTCAATACGATGTGCCTAGCATTGATCTTTCTTCAACAGGGACTAACATTAACACATTCATCAAAATCATTTTGTTACAGTACTGTCTAAGAACATTAATTGCTGGAAATGAGTTTTAAGTTGTGGTACGCCTTTTTAAATTAAATTAATTGTTTGCTTATGTGTGTATAGTTGTATGTACTTGGTGTGTATAAATTATATGCAGGGTGTATCTGAAATGCTGCAACAAACTTAGAGGGATGATAGTACTCATGAAGAAGAACAAAAAATGCAATGGAACATGGAGTCGCAAATGACGTTTAATGGATGAAAATCGAGAACATGCGTCTGGAAATGGACAAACTGAGATAAGAAAGAAACACTCCAGAAAACTATTTATTGCACAGAATAGGTACAACACAGCTCGTGATGTCCAGAGAAAACAAGTATTTTACAACAATTGCTCAAAGTGTCGACCGCGGACATTATTAAACAGAGTACATCTACGGAAGAACGACTGGCGTGTACGCTCGAAGATTCCAGGAGTTTCCTGCATTTCTCCTGCGGCGGTCACAATACGCGCTACTTCTTCTTCTGACGTTTCTACTGGCGCCTCATAAATATGGCAATTCATCTGTTCCCAGAAGAAGAAATCCAAAGGGTTAAGGTCCGGTAAGCATGGAGGCCAATCAACAGAATCACCACGTACAATCCATCTTGCTGGGTAAACTCCATCAAGGTGGTTACGCACGTCCACAGAAATATTTTCGCAATGATACTACCTATCGTCGTTGGTGGTTCATGTACCTACAACGCATGCTTGCTGTAAAGTTGCGTTTATTGGTCTGTTTCTAAGAAGATGGAAAATTTGCATACGTGGATTCCTGCTCACAGATTTGTTTGGCTTTCTTCCACGTTTTTGTTATCTATTACTGACCGGGTATGCACAAAGTGAAAGGAAAATCAGCTTCGTGCTACTAGCCAGTTCTGCAGAAAAGCAGCGTGCGAGATTTCGATATTTTTATTAGTTTTGCGGTTTTCACCGTATTTCCGGTCATTTCCGATCTCATGTTCCATTGCATTTTTTGTTCGTCTCGATGAGTACTATCATCCCCTACGTTTGTTGAAGCATTTCAGATACACCCTGTATAAGATATACTGGGCAACACATACGATTTCGAGTACATTTACGTCTATTAACGGAAATTGCTGAAGGGGCATTTTCAATTGCGTTATGTAATTTCTAACTGAAGTACATTTTAGTATTCTATGTTTTATATATATAAATCTATAGATCATATACAGGTCTGCACAAAATAATTCTGGTATTTTTCTGACTATTTATGGTAATTCCTGAATTTTTTTTTTTGAGTAGTGCGTTTTCTAAATTGTTTATATAGACATCATCTTTCACCTTAAAAGGTAATTTTTTTAAAAGTATTCTGGAAATGTTTCATAATCTATGCTTGACCCATGATTTTTCGTTCTTGTTTAATCTGTTATGAAATAATTCGAATATTACTATTTTAGAAAAGTGTTGCTAACCAACCATTCTTAATAAATAAATCCCTGCCTAAATAGCAACATTGAATATAGTGTTTGTTTATGTTCTTTTTTTTTATTCAAAATTGCTTTATATAACACTTCTTTGCATTATTCATGAAAATCAAATGTTATACGAGTGTTATTTAGTTTTGGAATTAAGTTATATAAGGAAAATAAATTTTGGAATCGATTAACATGTTTCATGTATATTAGTGAAAGAATAATATGTTTGTGTTAATTAAACTATTTTAAATGTTATTAATTATTATTATTGTTGTTATTATTATTAATGAAATAAATCTAGGAATACATTTTTAATCATTCATATTTTTAGAGATTTTATTTTAATTAAAATTTTCAGTTGTAAGCTTAAAATAATTGGCTTTTAGTTAGGGTCTAGTTTATGGGCTGATGTTCACTTTAAGTGAAAATAAATATTTAATGATTAGTTTTGCAGCACAGTTAAAAAGAATCAGAAAATATATTTTATAATAAAATTTCAGTAATATTGAAACCTTTTCTCAAATTAAAATATTCTAAATTGTTTGATTTCTGTTCTTATTAGTATTTATTATGAGTTTAAAAATTTTACAATGCCAACAATTGCAAATAAAATGATAATAAAAAGTAATTATTTTCATAATAATGAAGAAAGAAAAGTTTTTCAACAAGGTAAATTATATTAAAAGGTTGGAAAATCATAGTTGAGGCCACGGTACCCAGGTTCGAATCCTGGCCCGGACATTTTTTCGCTCTGTTAGAATTCACCTCAACTATGATACTCCAACCCTGAAATATGATCTTAGTTGAGGACAAGGTACCCAGATTCAAGTCCTGACCTGCACATCTTTTAGCTCTGTTGGAATAAACCTGAACTATGATACATCAAAATTTGAATATGATCACAGTTGAAGCGAAGGTATCCAGGATTAAACCTCAACTATGATAATCCAACCATTGAATATGATTTATCTAGTTGAAAAAATACTTTCCTCTCTTATGCTCATTACTAGGACTTCCCTCAAAGGGATTAGTCTGAGTGATATTGCTGAGAACATAGGGTTAACAATTACAATATAAAGAAAAAGAGCAAATTAAATGATAGAATTACAAAATATCATATATAAATTCATATACACTGTTAAAAAAATAGAAAAGAAGTACCGTTCATCAGATGTGTTGTCATATTTTTTTTAACATGTGGCAAAGAATCTCATTTTCTTAAGCGCGTATTGCGCAAAACTTGAAAAAAAAAAAAAACGCCGGATCTTTTAAAACGCCAAGCTTTTTAAAGTTACGTAATTGGATTTGCAGCCAATAGATTATTCTATCAAGCGTGGCTTAACGCAAATTTAATTTCATTGTTGCACCTTTTTTTGTGTGTGAATTTAAAATCTTTCTTCCTTGATTACATATCTATTATTTGTATAACTGTTTATAGTAACGCTTACACTTCAAACCACATTGATAGCATGCTTTGCTACAAACCAGATTGCAAAATTATAGTCTAAATTACTATTAAAGTATACAAAAAATCTTTCGATGACTTCTGTAAAATAACTTTTACATTAAATGTCCATATCGGCAAAATTGATAATTATATATATTTCAAAGTTAAGCTTAACAGATACTTCTTGATTATTCTCTAGGAGGCTCTGGCCACTGCTCCTTTACTGCGCCAATCCGCAGACTATTCTTTTGCCTGTCTGTCTGTCTGTCTCTCCACAATCAGTCTGTTTCCCTATCCGTTCTTCTGCCCGTCTCTCTAACCGATTGTCTATCTCTCTACACGTCTCGCTACCTGTCGCTATATTTCTCTACCGGTCTCGCTACCCGCCAATCTATTTCTCTAACCGTCTGTCTATCCATCTAACTACTTGTATGTCTAGGCGTGTCTCTATCCACTTCGCTACCCATTTGTCTATCTGTCTAACAACTTGTCTATCTGTCTCTCTACCCGTCTGGCTATACGCCTCTCTACCCATCTTCTTACCCATCTCCGTACCCATCTACTGTATCTCTACTCGTCTGTATACCCCTCTCACTATCCGTCGGTTTTTGTACCCGACTCGCTGCCAATTTCATTACCCGTCAGTCAACTCGTCTCTGTACTCATCTCTGTACTCATCTCTGTACTCGTCTCTTTATCTACCACGCTACGCGTCTCGCAACCTTTCTCGCTACATTCCTGTCTACCGGTGTCGCTACCCCTCTGTCAACCCTCTTTTTACCTTTCTCTCTCAACCGTCCGTCTATTCGTTTTGCTACCCGTCAAACTACCTATTTCGCTACTCGTCTCTCTACCCGTCTGTCTACCCGTTTGTTTACTCGTCTTTCTACCTCTCGCCACCTCTTCCCAATATTTAAACAATTCATTTAATATACAGAAGCCGTTTATCAGTTATTAAATGCAAACAGAAGTAATTTATCTAATAAGTGTAATCAGATGCAATTTTTTTTTTAAATACATACGTAAACCTGAATAATAATTCATCAGTTTTGTGTTCATAGTTGTTTATATCATTTGACAGTAAATCTCAACTTCTTAAACCTGAATTGTCTCAAGCTTTTTAATAAAAAAACCACAAGGTCTGTATTACTGCAAAATACCCTGAGGGCTATATTAGCTACATGTTATTAAGTTAAGTGAAAGTTTCGTTATCGCGTTTGCAGCCAATTGCTTATGTCAGAAAGCGTGGCTTAACGCCATTTTAAATTCATTACTGTAACTTTCTTTTCTTTTCTTTTTGAAGTGAAAACTTCTTTAGGCGCGTTGGGCATTTTTTGAGATGGGAAAAAATCATTGAATTCGCGACACTGTTACCGTTACTGTTACCGACACCTCTGTGTATGTTGCCAATTCATACAATGAAGCGAAAGTATCAAAAGGAAATAGTTCACGTGCAGAAAGCGAAATGATTGGTATTATGAATAAAAATAATTCAGAAAATAATTTCAAGATAAATTTAGCACGCGCGCGGTGAAAACAGATAAAAGTGACTCAACTCGCGAGCCCAAATCAAAAGATGAAAATGAAATAACAAAACACGAAAAATATTATAATTTAACGAGCACGAGAAAAATAGACGGAAGAAATATAAAAAAAAAATGAAAATAATGAAATATTTCACGAAAGTTTTAAGAAACGTGGTTACCGATATGGAAATGAAGTGAAATCATTTTATAGAAAAGAAAAGTTTGTTGATAGAAATTATAGATACCGCAAACAATACGCGCAGTATGAAGATAGAAAAAAGCATAATGTTCACGAATACCGTAAACAAGACAGGCAGCAAATAAGTCACTTTTGGAGAGATAGGAAGCGGGAACCCTATTTTGCAGATAAATGTTATTACAAAAGATATGAAACTAAATCTCATGGAAGAAATGATGAATGTATTGAGAGTTGTTTAAATTGTGGATGAAAATCCATAAGTTTCATTGGTATTCATTTCAAAGAATACAATTAATTAAATTTTATATTTCATTTATCTGTAAATTTACTTTTTAAGCAATAGATTGCAATTTTTGTATCTAAAATAATATGCATTATTTTTCAAGTACAATAGCGCATTAAATGAAAATTGTAATATAATTTTTGTAGTAGTAGTTTATAATAATGAATAAAAAAAACACTTCATTTAAAAGTATTTCCTGCGCAATAAAACGTTTCCTGACGATTCAAAAAATACACACGTGATTGTTCAAGTTTTCACTTCTGTCGACACTCCCAGAGTGACATTGGTTTTTTTTTTTTTTTTTTTTTTTTTTTTTTTTTTTTTTGGGGGGGGGGGGGGTAGGGGGGGAAGGGTTTCAAATATATACATTTAAATTAAAACTTTTGCCTCCATTCTATTAGTGTTGTTTGTATTATTAACTAATACCTTGTAGACCGAGCTTCATTTGAAACAAATGTAAAAGACTTCTTCTACAGTTTTTTTAGGAGAAACTTTCGTAATTGGGCCCAAGCATTTAATATCATTATTGTAACTCTTATAGAGTTAAAACACTATTGTTGCTAGCTTTACTCTTGTTTGAGACCAGCCTTGCCTGTGTATCTGAATGGGGAACAGTTTCGTATCGGTTGGCGAAAAAAATTTAAAATGGTGCCAAGAGGTAGTTTTAGCATCTTACAAAATTTTTCAAGAGAGCGGTAAAACATGTTTTTCAAATATTTACAAACATACGTTTATTAAAGCATGTTTTTGCACCATCTTAAAAATTTAAGCACGATGCTAAAATAAAATTTTATCGCCATATTCGATATTTTAATAAGTAATGAAAATACATAAACAAACTTATTTAACAAACCTAAGAGGCATTTTTGTGATAAATAATTGTTATTATCAGGGTGGTAAATTGTAAGCAATTAATAAACGGCTAGTAAATAATAAATAGCATTTAAAATCTAAAAATGGAGAAGTGGTCCGTATAAAAATGCAAAAACATAACATTATACGTTTGATATATGTAAATCTTTTTTTATTTTTTAATATTTCCAAAGGTACAGATAAAAAGGTAAAAATCGCTTTTCCAAATGCCAAATAGAAAATACACAAAATAGAATGCCAAATATACAAAATAGAAAAATATCTGCAAAAAAAATATATATATATATTTACATAATACTACATCTGCAAAAAAAAAAATAAGATTTAGAAAAAGTAAGCCAAATCTTGCAGATCCCAACAATCACATCGAAAAACTTATCACCAAAAAAGAACTCGCCAAATCTTACGGCACAGGAGATGGATTTTTTCCTCTGAATGCAGAATATTAGTTTTTTTTTTCCTTGTACGATGGGCGATTATAATATAATTGTTTCATTTCACAAACTACATACCGTTTTATATATTGGTACTTTTATGTTATCCTGGCGCAGTTGATAAATCGCCAAATATTGTTCCTATAATATTTTCATATTGAATTCATTTCATTTAAATATAAACCTTTCACTCATTTAATTTAAAATACATGCCTTTCATTAATCCCATTTAAAATGCTAAAAAGAGAAAAAAAAAGAAATAATGCCATAAATCGAAACCTTTTATTTAAACACCAAAGATTTTTTTTTTTAATTTACACACGCGAAATAAAAAAAAGCTGCTATTGCTGAGATTTGCGCCAAATCTCTAATACCAAGTCTACCAAGTTATTGCGGGGTTTTTCTTTCAAACAGAAAAAAAATCCAGATTAATTTTCGATTTCTACTAAATTGAAATATATTTTATTGTGCTAAATATTTTATTGTGCGTGCATATTTTTTTGCTCCATGTACTCCATGAACTTTTCAATTCCGATTGTCTACGAAAATCTCCCGCCGGTGAAAATGACGTACGCATAAAATTTCGTGACGTATGTACTTTAATTGTGCTTTTTTATCTATTTTTTTAATATAACTTCCAAACGGTTTGACATTTATTCTTGGTAATAAATAGACGTCGTTGTCACTTTTATAGGTACCTGCTGTAAAAATTTGAACGAAATCCGTTAAATATTTTTTGAGTTATGCTTGACGAAAGGTTTTAATATCCATCGTAGCTATATATGGGGCAAAGTAATACTGTGCTGTGTATGAGTCTTCGTTGCACTCAGACAATTATGCTCTAATTACATGGTATGCAGCGTTTTTCCATGTTTATCACGCTTTCATCATGAAAATATTATAGTTATAGCTCGGATGAATGAAACTAGAGCTAAAGTTCGCAGCTATGTCCAAAAAATAAGAGTGAATTATGCCAGGCAGTATATCGTTCGGGAAGCTCAGTAGGAAGGTCATTGGAACGGCAATCTAAGGTACCCAGGTTCGAGTCCAAGCCCGAACATTTTTTCGCGCGATTAGAATACACCTCAACTTTGATACTCCAAACATGGAATATGAATGTGATTATTTTGTTACATAAACTATAATTAGAATTTGTATTTCTTCTACCTAATAAATCAGCTTTATAAACGAAATATCTCAATGAAATGAAAGAAACTAAAGTACTTTTTTGGAAAGAAATATTGTATCATGTACCTGAAACTGGCAATGTATCTTTTTAAATGAAACAAAGGATCCTTTTCTTTTACCATCCTTTTTGTTATAAGAACGATTCAAGTATTTAAAAAATAAGTTCTGGATTTTTTTTATGGGTTTAGGTATTTAAATTTTAAATTTTATAATTATGATTTATTACGAAGTCATTTTATGTTCATTTTAAATGTGCTGTCTGATACGCCAGCTTTAATTACGCACAGAAGCCGAAGATTGATTACTTTTATATATTCATGCTTTCAATTTAGTTATACGTTTAGGTTTGAATTTAGGTTTTAAGTGTTTATTATATATATATATATATATATATATATATATATATATATATATATATTTAACTGCAGAAAATAAAGTATTCAGAATTTTGTCAAATTACAATTATTTTTTCTATCTTTACAACAATCATTCCACATACTCTTATTTTTTTGTTTTTAAAGTGATAAATAACTATAATTTTGTATATAAAAACTGAATTTTTAAATTTAAATTTAAAATTAACTTCGTGTTTGTTTTATTTGATGTTATTTTTTATTTCTGCAAGACTGCAACAACAGTTCAGTAGATTTTTTACTCTTTGTGATAAACGAGCAGGGAAGACCGAGCTATGCTCGGTCAAAATTAAATTTGAGTTCAAATATCATGATTCATGACCGAAATGACCCACTAATTGAATTTTCTCGAACATGTGACCTAGCCCAACAGTCTTCTCGTTGCCGAAAACTACAGGATGCAAAATTTAGTGTAAATAGTCTGAACCATTTTTAGATAAATTAGCTTGACCCAAAATGGACCCAGAAATGACCCACTAATCGAATTTTCTCCGACATGTGACCTAGCCCAATAATTTTCTCGTGCCCGAAACTCATAGGATACAAAATTTAATCAAAATCGTTAGAGTCGTTTTTTAGATAAAATTAATTTGACCCACGTTGACCCAAAAATTACCCACTAATCGAAAGTTCTCGAACATGTGACCCAACCAAAAGGGTCGGATACAAAATTTCGTCAAAATCGTTTGAACCGTTTTTTAGATACAATTAGCATGGACATGACCCAAAATGATCCAAAATGACCCACTATTCGAATTTTCTCGAACATGTGACCTAGCCCAATCGCTTTCTGGTGCCCCAAATCGGTAGGATGCAAAATTTAGTCAAAATCGTTAGAGCCGTTTTTAAGATAAAATTTGCATAACCATACACACACACACAAGATTTGCTCGTATTAGAATATATGATACTAGGGAATCCAACCCGTCCTTCCCCGGTTACAAAACATAAGTAAACAAGAACGAAAAATCATGCGTCAAGCATAGATTATATAGCACTTTCCAACGCTTCCAAAATAATTGTACAAATCATACCGTTTAATAAGCTAAAAGCTAACATCTAAGTAAACAATTTAGAAAACGCATAACATATTTAAAAACATAATTTCAGGAATTTCCAACATATACAATATTCGGAAAAATATCCGAATACTTTTATTCAGCCCTGTATAGGATCTATAGATTTGTATATATACTACATAGGATGATCATTTTAGTTCAGTTAGGAAACGCGTAGCACAGTTTAAAATTCTCCGTCTGGAGTTTGTCAATAAACAGAAATGTGTTCGCGAACTTTTGTGCTGTCCTGTATAGGATCTACAGAATTTATACACACCACGTAATAGACAAAAAGCAAGTTAAAATTAAAATCGCGTTCAATAACTTAAAACGCACTTCCAGGAATTATTGTTAACAGACAGTAGATAATTCTTTTGCGTGTCCCTGTAAATGAACGATGACTGCTATACACACAATATTCCGTAGTAAGTCTCTTGTAATGCACCTTAGTGATCTATATGAATTTCAATGCGTTTAAAATAGTGAAACATTATTTAAATAAACCGCAGACGATTTTTCTCCATAGACGTAATGTAACGGAATTATTTTTACTGTCCTGTAAAGTAACTATAAGTGCTATGCACACCCTGTTCCATATTAAGCTTCTTCTAATATACCTTAGTAATATATATAAATTACAATGCGTTTAAAATAGTGAAACATTATTTAAATAAACCGCAAATGATTTTTCCCCATAGACCGCAATGTAACGGAATTCTTTTGAGTGTCCCTGTAAAAAAACTATAAGTGCTACACACTTCCGTTGAAATAGGGAACATGCTATAGATAACGACAATAACATATAAAAATTACAGATCAATCCGAGCATATTTACGGGAGTTAGAGCACGGACAGACGGCAGACGGCCAGACAAACCGAAGTCATAAGCACTTTTCAACTAGGTTGGAAAGTGCTAAAAACATCTATTTATGTAACACGCAAGGGATGTGATGATTTTGGGCAGAACCCATCCATCTAACAGCAATTTGCTCTCAAATTTAAACATTTTTCGTTATGCTGCCAACAATTAAAAATCCAGAATAAAATTCTTTCCACAGCAATTAATTTTCTATTGAAATATTTCAACGTGAAAAATGAAAATGCAGTAAAATAGTCACAGACTGAAAAAGAAGATGAATATGACGTTATATTGGAAGTATAACAGAGATTTTCAAAGCGTTCTCAACAATACAAGGAGCATAAATATGAGAAAGTGCAGAAAGCAGGGGATTATATAACGTCAAATGAGTTTTAGGAACGTATTGAATCATGATAAAAACTCAATTATATAAATATTGCAATATTTTAACATTTTGAGGTTATCTGAATTCGTTTTTGCTATTTTAAAATCTATTTCACATACGTGTATATACGTGTGTGTATGCATGTATATTAGAATTGCTCCAAATTTTCAGGTCCGCATAGCTCATTCTTAGTGAAGAACTGAAATAAAGATTTCAGATTTTTTTAAAAAATAAAATGTACATATTTATATTTCTTTCAATACAAGTCAGTAAAAGCTATTTCTACTGATATTGCCTTAGCCGGAAACAAGTGCTTAACTATTCAAATAGTTATAAATGGAAAACATTAATCTTACGTAATCGGGTGATATAAATAAATTTGAAAAAAAGAATGTTTGAAAAATGTATAAAATGTATAAAAAAATCAGTAAGTTGAACTTTAGTTTTTAAACAAATTTCATTAAACGAATATATTTTTTTTTTATCCGACGACGGTATAAAAATTAAAATTTTGCGTAGTTTAGAAATTAAAAAAAAATGCAGTAAAAGCGAAATTTATTGGTCATTTGTTATCACTGTCAATATAACGTAATAGTTACACACGGACATGCTTTTGCTTTATAATATAACTACTGTGGATATGAAAATTATTACACGTGCATGTATTCTGTTAAACATTCTGATTTGCATCGTGAAGTTAATTTTCTTTCTTCTCGAATAAATTTCACGATACATCTCCTTGAATTATTCATAAAAGTCGAAAGCTTCATGTGTTTTATTCCTGTATTGAATTTTTATATATCATAGTTTTATCTATTGTAAACATAATATTTTAGGCATCCTGAAATTTCAGAAGAAGGTAATATTCCAAATATTCGAAATCTCACTTAATTTGAAATTAATCTGCAATTAATGTTTCAGTGGAATGCTTACAATTTCTACAATATATATACTATAATCATAATAAAAAGTGTGAAAATTGTGAATATAATTTTTTAGGTATCCTGAAATTTCAGAAGAAGATAATGTTCCAAATAGGCTGAAATTGCAATTAATCTGACTTAATTTGCTATTATTCAGCAGTTATTAATTTAGTGGATTCATCCCACATGTAATTCATAGCTTGGGAAGCTTACATTTTCTACAATAGACAGTATAAATATAATAAAATTTTATTATTTTGTAAAAAAATTTAATAGCTTTTTTAAACGTTTTGTTACCTTATGTGATGCGAACGAATGTGAAATTTTACTTAAATCACCTTAACAAACGAAATATTTTAAAGAAATTTAAAAAGGTCAGTTTTAAAAAGCCATCCTTTTCCATGTATATTAAACTTACAAAGAAACTTGTTAAACTAAACAAAGTTTTTTTTCTTTTATTTTATCCCCTTTAAAACACAAAGTAGAACTGCATGTACTTTACAACTAAATGAATCGCATGGGTTTTATACATCTAAATTTTAAATTTCAACGTTCTGTTTTGCAGTACGAAGTTAGTTTATGTTCTTTTCAAATGAGCTTTTCGATACATCTCCTTGAATTATTCATAAAACCTGAAAATTCCACGTGTTTTATTTCTCCTTTAACTTTCTACTATCATAGTTTTATATTTTGTCAAAATAAGTTTTCCACTTTCAAATACAGCAGTATAAGATTATATTCATAATATCACTAAATTGGAAGTAATTTGTATTAATTCAAAACTTTCCTTATACGCATGTTGTAAATGTAAGATAACGATAATCAGCTATAGGTTTGTATATAAAAAAAAAACTTATAAGGAAGTATGTGGTTAGTTTATTTGATGATTGTATTTCAGTTCAAGATAATCATACAACAATACAGTGTATTTCGTATTCTTTTACTGTTACACATATACCACATGCATGTTTTTGCCTAGATATGCACGAATACGTTATGCGAAATAAAATTTGTTTATGTGTATTATTTTCATGTGTCTTCTTTTTATCAATGTATTTTTTTTTTCGGAATGTATTTTGAGAAGAATTTTCTACGAACCTATAAAAAAAACAAAATATAATATATATATAATATATATATATATATATATATATATATATATATATATGTGTGTGTACTGGGAGGGACATACGCCTGTGAAGCATTATAAAGTTCAAGTAATTTGGATACGAGAGTACGGTGTGAAAGAAAATGCTTCTCACGTTCAAAAGTGTTATCTAAGCAAGTTAAAAGGTTATCTTAAACATTTGCCCATAAATGGCTCGATATCTTCTAAGCTGCAAAAGAGAATAGAAAACGAAAAAACCTAGCTACATATAACTTATTTTGTACAATCGACTATTATATTTTATTGTGTGGTGTACAATTGTAAATGGTTTATGTATTGTTCGCAATAAAAGACGGCTCAAACGATAAAATATGTTAGCAGATTCTATAAGTTACTATAACTGCTCATCTTCTGTTTTTGATGCAATGCTTCAGCTGAGACATCTATAGACAGTTTTTGACATTTACCTTTATTTGCTGAAGCAAAACTTTTAATGATGAAAACAAATTTCGTCAAAACCGTTTTCTCATGACAAATACTTATGATAATTATTATTAATGTGCAATAATTTTTAGCTACTCTGTATATCTGTGCTTTCAGAACACTTCATACAATCATACACAGTTTGTCTACCACATTTTGAACCAAAATATAGGATAGTATACTGTGAGATAAAAAATATTTCAAAAACATTCTTTGCGATTCATTTGTTAGATCAGAATTTTAGGGTGTCTCATTCCAACCGAACGCATATTTTGTTCATAAATTTTAATATAACGAAATATTGAAGATCTATTTTTAACGTATTTACTTTCCTTTTTGAATAATGGAATGTCATAATTAAAACTATAGGAAATGCACAGCAACATGGTATGTCTTGGGAAATACATTCATGAGTGCATATATAAGTGCAAATGATTGCGTGTCACTTTTAGAGAGTCAGTTATGATGTATTTCCTGTAGTATAATTGCAAAATCTTTCTCTTTGCATTGAGCAAAAGTTTTTTGAAAAAAAAAACAGACTAATTGGATAATTATTTGCCCTTTTGCAATCTGTCTTGTATTTCTCAGGTTTATTCAAAAGCGTCAATTCAGGCTAGGGTTCCTAAGAAATGACCAGTTGTTTCCAATCACCCGAATAATTTTTGGCATCCCAATAATTGCATTCAATCTGTTCAGGTTCAGCCTAAATGGAAAATGACAATTTTTTCCCAATCAGTCTGCTTTTTTTAAAGCTCAGTCCAATGAGTCTATAGAAGTTTGGACTACTTTGAAAATGGCTTTAAGTTTGGCTTAAAAGCCTGTTATGATGCAGACTTATTGCAATATATCAAAGCTAGCGATATTTTTTATGCAAAATTTTAGAAATACCTGCAAAAATTGCAAAAAAAATACTTACTTATTGAAACTACTATATTTCAACTACTATGCTTACTTAGAAATGACCAGTTTTTTCCAATCATCCTAATAATTTTTGGCATCCCAATAATTGCATTCAATCCGTTCAGGTTCAGCCTAAACGGAAAATGATAATTATTTTGCCAATCAGTCTGCTTTTTTTAAAGCTCATTCCAATGAATCTATGAAAGTTTGGACTACTTTGAAATTGGCTTTAAGTTTGGCTTAAAAGCCTGTTATGATGCAGACTTATTGCAATATGTCAAAGCTAGCGACATTTTTTTATGCAAAATTTTAGAAATACCTTCAAAAATTGCAAAAAATACTTATTGAAACTACCATATTTAAACTACTATACTTACTTATTCATCTTATTGAAAGTGTGTAAACAAACTTTCTTATTACCAGATTTTATTTGCCCAATTGAGTGTAAGCTTACCAAAGAATTTATTATTTTTTAAGAATATATGTTTTGCAAATAATAAGAACAGAAGTATATTTTGAAGATATGGCAGATTTTTCAATATTTTCCCTGCATTAAGCAGCGAAGATAGATTGCGGATTGAAAAAGAATGATAAAATGCATACAAGAAAAATATATCATTGGCAGATTTGATATTTTGTTCTGATTGCCTAAAATTAATGACTATTGTTTCATTTTAAATCCATCTCCCATTTAAAATAAAAGTCACAGTTTCTCTAATACAATATATAATAATATTGGACACTTTATGTATTGTTTTATGTGTATATTTTGCACTTCTCCGGGCACAGATAAATTCCGCTGATAAGGGATAATTTAATATTATCAATTTCCATTAGCTTCAGAATTTTACTTAGTTCGATTTGCATAATTGGGATGCCTGATCATTTTCCATGTCATGGTTTCCATACTTCATCTTCATGCAATGGTGTGATGCGCAAAACATATCTTTTAAAATGAAAATAAAAGAAACTATTCTTATAAAGTTAATATAAATAGAAACAAATTTCTTCGCTCGATGTTCATGTTAAAAAAAAGTGTTCTTTATTTATTTTTGTAAAAAAAAAAAACTTTAAACATAGTTTAGTAAATTTAAATAATGAAAAGTTTTTTCTTGACATTATTGGATTTTATTTTCCTGTTCATCCTCAAATATGCCAGTTTTAAAAACTAAGTGTAGATTTTTATTTAGAACCCAAATAACACAGAATGGTTGAACCAACGTTGGATAATTATTGGTTATATGACTTCCACGTTGACTCACAGTACGAAATTTCAACTTTACAGCACCATTAGTCAACGACCCATTTGAAAACTATTGCTCAACAATTCTTCAACCGCTTGATGCTCAGAATCCACTCATATACACTCCTACACCTACAATTTACCAACCATTTGCCAGTACTAACATTCATAATCATACAATTTACCAACCATTTGCCAGTACTAACATTCACAATCATACAATTTACCAAAGTTTACTGCAAACAGCCAATGATGTTCAAACAAACTATGCTACTTGGGAAGTATTTATTTTATTTTATATTATGTCCATTTTAACAATAAAACTTTCATTTGCTATAGTTATGAACATTAAAATATAAACTAAAAATTCAGTAATTTTATATGATTCACATTATCACTGCTATAATTTTGTGATAATGAAAGGAGCCAACAGATTTAATATTTCTCAATATGTAAGCAGCTTTGGATAGCATTGTTCAAACAATTGCAAAAAAAAGTCGAAACTTTTCATTTTATTATTAAAGCATATTCAATCGCATACACACACCCACGGTTTGAAACCGTGTTTTTCTATTTTTAAGTATATCCGCCGTATTATGACTTTTATCTTTTTTGAAAAGAAGCCTTCATGAAATATGTATCATGACAATAAAATAAAAAAAAAAATATTAACAATAGTAATAACCAATAGAAATACGAAGCAAATAAGTAAATACAAAGGGAGGACATACGCTACTAAGAACCCTATCTGCTTGAACCACACACAAAGCGTTTGGAAACGTATCTCCTTCATTCAAATAATCACACCTTCTTCTGTTATTCGTTAACCCTTTAACGGATGAAGCACTTCAATTGCTAAAATGTTGAAATAAATAATTGACACCGGAAATTATGAACAAATTTATTTGTATATATTAAAAAAGCGATATTTCACATACATAATAAATAGGAAACATTTCTATTAAAATTCTGCTGTCATTGTTGCATTTCGTAATTAAATTTTGTGGTTTCATAGGGAAAACCAATGTCCGTTAAAGGGTTAATATAGAAAACGAAATGCTTATGCATAATCTTTAAGATTTCATTTTTGTACCAGGCGTATAACATGCACCTGTAAATTTTGATCTATTTTCAACTTTCAAAGTGCTCATTATAAGACGGAATGTACGGTAGTATTCTTTCAAAAGCCATTATTTTACATACCATTTTTATAGACAAAGGATCGTTTTATTTCCTGAAAATTAATTATTATTAGTAGTAGTAATACTATTACATTATTTTGATACTGATACTCGGAATCTATTGCTAATGATAAAATTATTATTAAAATTAATAAATAGTACACTGGCGAGAAAAATTAAAGGAACAACTATAAAAACTCATGGAACTTGAATAATTTTGCAGACAAGAACATGGAATTTGCACAAGATCTTTATTTCGTCATACCTGACATATATTAAAAATGCAGAACTCCCTATTTCTGCAAAAAATAAAGTTACATGAAAACATAGAAATGTGTGATATAAGAGAGGATAAGGAATTTGTACCGTTACAACATTTTAGAGACTCACATGAAAAATCAATAAGGTATGTGGTCACTCCTGACAGAAATTCAAGCTTTACATACTGTGGATTAGATTATCCAGAAGTGCTTGCGGTAACAAAGTGTAGTCAAGATGAATAGCGCTTCGACGCTTCTGGAGAGTGTTATGTGGGGTTGCCGAGATGCAAGTCGGAGTCCTAGTGCGCTCACACATTTTCAATCGGATTTAAATCCTAAGAATGTGCAGGCCACTCCATTCGCTGGATTCCTTCGCACTCAAGATAATCAGTCACTAGTGCAGAACGATGAGGACGTGCATTATCATCCATTAAGAGGAAGTTATTATCACTTGCACCTCTAAACAACTTCACATGAGGATCAGGAACCTCATCTCTGTATATTTTAGCATTCAAAGTTGCACTGGTAAAAATGTGTTGGTCAGTGCGGCCATTCCAAATGATACCCGCCCATACTGTGATTCCAGGACCTTTGAATCGATGCCTTTAGCGGATGTTTGCATCCTTAACGCGTGTGTTTTTCTCTCTCCATATGGCAACACGTCTAGAATCACTCTCCAAAGAAAATCGGGATTCATCGCTAAAGTGAACTCAGTTCCAGTCGGTGGTACTCCAATTGACGATGATCTCTGCACCATTTTAACCGGGCGCATTTTCCTGCCGGAGTTATTGGAATACAAATCATGGTTTTCCTTGCATTCAGCCCTTTTTTATGCAGCCTGTCACTCACAGTAAACCTGGGAAGTCGAGGTTCTGTTGCTTCAGCGAACCCCCTTACAATCTAAACTAACGTCAGTTGCCTGTTTTCTTTAACGATCGTTGCCAAATAACGGTCCTGAGAGTCTGTTGTGGCACCTTTTCACCCTTGACCTGGTTGTCTGTGTACATTACCAGTGTCATTAAACTGTTTCCAGGATTTTAACATAGCGTTTTTGGCTATTTTTAAGTCTTTACAGAACCCTGTCAGTGTCTTTCATGCTTCCATTTTCCCTCTCGCACGCCATTTCTCACAATCGGTCAAATGTCTTCTGGATGACATATTCTACCTACTACAAGCAAAAGTTTTATCCAACTACACGTACAATCCTTGAAATTAGACTTCAAATCACCTACGTGAACGGCTTTTCACACGTGCCGAAAGAACGAGCTCAAAAATTTGCATATTATTCAGCAGCGAAGGTTAATCCAATTGGACTATGTGATAACGTTGACATTGAGTTACCAACCAGTGACCTTTCATTGAAGTTCCCTTAAGAAAATTAACATAAAGCACCTTTTTATGGTTGTTCCTTTAATTTTTCTCACCAGTGTGTATTATTAAAAGTATATTATTAATAGTATATTGATTAATAGCATTTTATGATTTTTGAATAATAATTAGACATTATTCTGGGAAATCATTGGCTGTGAGATAGTTTAGTCATTTGTGTAAGACTTTACAGACTTACACCCACACTATCCAGATTCGTGGAATGGAAAGATTATATTTATCAGACCTCTTATAGAATCCCCCCAGATATTATTCACTAATACATCACAGTACCGGAACTGGCGTTAGAAGTCCCAACATGGGGCGGGCGGTACCTGCACAAACCATCACCTCATTGAGTTCACGTATGAAATTTTCATATTATACAGAAGTAGATTAACATATTAAAATGTAACTGAATTGCAAGTCATATCTTGGTTGAAAACACCTTCAGGTCCTACTTTAGTGGTGGATTGGTGGATCCCCCTGATTTTTCTAATGAAATTTCTTTCTACTGACGGGAGCAATTCCCATTGTAATATACTATCTGATGCGGAAATTTTAATAGAAAACTCAGTTGTGACCTACCAATCAGCCTCTAAATTTTTGTCTTTAGGTGGTTTCCACCCAGATGTGACTTGTAGAAATGATCCGTTTTAATATGCTAATTGAGTTCTATATAATCCTGGAATTTCGGCCGTGAACAAGATGAGGTGATGGTTTGTGCAGTCGCCGTCCGGTCTAACATATAGAGGTGGATATATCAAACTCTTGTTGCTTCAATATGATATACAGGAGAATTTCTATTACGATTACTATTATACTAATTAAATACTAATTAAACACAACATAAATGGCTGAAAACATATAAGTACCTTGTAAAAAAATCTTTACTGAATGTGTTTTCATATACAAAACTATTTCAGCATACAGGGTGGGACAAATGTCCCGTATCGTAGCAGTTTTTAAATTTTTTTTTCAATTTGTAGGTGAAAATGCTGACTACTGAAGAGCGTGTAGAGTTTGCTGTATGGGGTTACCTTAAATCGAAATTTTACAGTGTGGAAATCAGGGATAAAAACCATTTGCGTGAGCGAATTGCAACTCAGTGCCATGCCAGAACGCCAATCTTAGTGGCCAATATTCTGAGGAACATGAACGATTGCCTGCAGTTATGGTTTGACAACGGAGGTAATCATATTGAGAACATATTATAACAATACATGTGTTTCAGATGATGCGGGACTTTTGGGCCACCCTGTAGATAACCGAGTCCTATCGAGCAAAATTTTGCTCATCTTTAGGGTTACAAATCAAAACGCAAGCACACAGATGACAAATGGGAAAAACATTATTATTATTATTATTATTATTATTATTATTATTATTATTATTATTATTATTATTATTATTATTAAAGAGGAAATATGTAATTCCACCGGAATATTAGTTAATTTTCTACCTGTGCAATTGAGTCGTGTTATCTCTCTGCATAATTTATTTTGTTAAATCCTTGATTTTTTTTAAAAATTGTTTCATGTTTCTTGTGTGAAAGTCCATTGAGTTTTGGAATTACAATATTTACATTTTCCTTATTTGTAAAATTCCATATTTCATGGATTCCATTCTTAATGTCTGTCACGTTTATCATATTGTTTTCTTTATATGAATTTAAGTTTGTAACGAATGTTTACTCACCAGATACGTTATTTTCGAACAACACTAAATTGATTATCAAATCCATATTTATATACTAAATAAATTATTATATGTAGTTTGAAAAAACCATTACCTGGAATTACAGAAAATTTAAAATGTATCGTTTCACTTAGAAATATAAATGAATTTTTAATCTTATTAATTAAAAGGAATTTTCACAACAATTTTAATACGTTTCAGATTAATTTCAAGATAAGATTATCTGAATATTTTAAACAGATTTCCAGCTCATGTTGCTGGGGTAAATGTTATAATTCAAATTTTTAACATTCGATAAATTTCTAAGTGAAATTTTGATATGCATGTATTCAAAATTAAGAAACATCTCATTATACGATCAAAATTTAAATGCATATCTTATAAACAAACTGTCTTAAGAAAATCTTCTTAAAGTCATGTTGGCATTTCTGCTTATACTGAAAAGGTCTGTGTAGATTATAAAGAGATAAGGACTTAGGAAATTAATTTTTAACTTTACTTGGAAAACTATTGTTAAAAGTTTGATGAATACATACATTATTACTTTATTATAAAAGAAAGCGAAAATATTTCGAAAACATGCAGTGTTAAGCATGATTAAACTATTAAATTGTTTGCGTAAATAAACAGATATTAATAAAGGACAAAAATATGTCAAATATATTCTAAAGGATTATCATGCTATCAAAATAATTAAATATTTATTTCAGTATTTGTTTTCAACGTAGTATTTTAAATAACAGCTTCTATTTTTCCTTGAATGAAATAATTTTAAATATACTGTCATTTATTTAATGAAGTATTTACTAGATTTTTTTAACTAGCTTTGTTTTTTATGATCTTTAATAACCATTTTACATTTCAATTCTTATTTATCTTAATATTACCGTTTATTTAAAACTGTACCATGATGAGATGTATTATCTGATAGGCTGATGAAATAGGTTATTTAAAACTGTACCATGATGAGATGTATTAACTGATAGGCTGATGAAATAGGTTATATTTATTCCTATCAAGTACAAGAATTTTGTTTTCAGAATAATAAATATTTAAAAATATTAATTGCATATTTGTGCACATAAATGTACAGGTATCCATTTTTGAATTAAGTATGTAAGTGTAGTGACGTGTAATTGGTGTTTATTTGTAATAGTAAAAAATGCACATCCAGTTATAATTTTTAATATTAATGGGAGGCATCAGTTTGACTATAACAATTTATTCAATTAAAACGAACTCTTGATAAATTATTATTTATAGACTAGCTAATATTTTCATCAATAAACAAAAACTTTTATATACAGACTGTAGTAATTCGACATGTATTAGAAAAATAACATTATTTACAACTGTTAGTTGTTGCCTTACAACCACTAAATCGAATTTTTTGTTTGAATTTTTGGTTTTCAATAAAGTAAATTCATAACATATAAACCGACTCCTAATTTTATTAGACTATATGAAAAAAAATTTTACTAACAGAATGTTGTATGTCATAAAGGTACAGTTATCCATTTTTCGAATTAAATATGTGCGTGTATTGTCGTGTAATTGGTGGTTATTTGTAATGATATAAAATGCACATCCAGATACAATTTTCAGTATTAATGGGAGGCATCAGTTTGACTATAACGATTTATTCAATTATAACGAACTCTTGATAAATTATTATTTATAGACTAGCTAATATTTCATCAATAAACAAAAACATTTTTTTAAAAGACTGAAGTAATTCAACATGTATCGGAAAAATAACATTATTTACAACTGTTACTCGTTGCCTTACAACCACTAAATCGAATTTTTTGTTCGAATTTTTGGTTTTCAAGAAAGTAAATTCATAACATATAAACCAACTTCTAATTTTATTAGATTACATGAAAAACAATGTTACTAACAGAATGTTGTATGCCTAACTCATAATAAATATCCCATTTAAAAGCACTTTCTAATCACGTCAAATAAATTAAACGACGTTTAGTTTAATTAGCGACGTTATAATTGTGTCATTCTTACCTGTGGAACATAAATTATCTGTCTGCAAATTAATTAATTTTACAGCAACAATACTACAATTTCAGAAAAACGCATGCAATGTAAAAATTAATCAACTCTAAAAGTAAGGTACACACTTAGAATTATAATTTGACCTGTTTCTAATTTCAATCTTTGCAAGCCATTTGTGTTTCATTTAAAATTGTATAAATTTTCAAATATACATAAAAAGAAAAAAATCCCTTTTCTTGAATGTTTAAAAATACTTACTCTGCACAAGAGATACTTTGACGGCTTCCGGGTAAAATAAATTAAAATGCAACATCCTATAAATTACAATGATAAGAATAACGAGACTCCTGCTTTAACACCTATAAATATATAAAACGACAACCAGAAATAAATGACGTTAATTTGATGCAATCATAGCAAATCCTTCAGCTTTATATAAATGATAATTCAGGTATTCTTTTACACGCGTAACAAAAATAGAAACGATTTTTCCTGATAAACGGAAAAACAATGCAAAACATACAACCAATTGGCATAGTATTTATTGAAATTCTCTTTCGAACGGCTTGACAGTAAAGCCTTTATTTTATCCATAATGAATGTAATTCAAGTGCTCTCCATTGTTGATAAAAAATTATTAATTTCCGGACACATATAGCATAAGGAAAATGATGTAAATCATAATAAAATCCCGTGTATATAAATTTTGGTATATTTTACATTGTGATTTACCCCTGGATCTGCTTTCGTTATTTTTAAATCTATTCAATATGTATGCATGTATGTATTCGAGTATGTTTAAGTTTTATATCCCACAGAGTCTGTTTTTTAATTTTTTTACCAAAATATGCTTTCGATTCAGCTCCCAGTTCTTCAATATTTTACAGACCATTGTCGAAAAAACTTTATCCATTTTCGAAGGAATTGGCTGACGGGATTGGAATGTAAACCATATTTCAACTATTTTTCAACCATTCTCGGATGATAACTGATAAAACACCTGATAAAAAACCTCTTTACTTAAAAAACAAAGAAAACAACTGAGTCTTATTTATCTGATGAGATGGTGTGGAAATTGCATGTATTGCATATTTTAGAGGTGAAATAGCTATATTTAAAAGAACTTAAAACTCACATTAGCATTACTATCTAAACTCAATTGCAATATTTATTTTAATTCTTTCATCTTAATCTCAACATAGGCTGAATTAAAATTTATTGAAAATTAGGTCATAAATAAAAAATTAATTAAGTGTCCGATTTCATAAGGTCATTTTCAACAGAGGAAACTATTTACCTTTCTAAAATTACGATCTTAGTTTTTATTTATTTTAATTTTTTTTTTTAAGAATTATAGTTTTCGGAATGTTGAATGGAGTCACTAAATATTTGTTTTTAAATGAAAACTTACATTTTGATTTATAAAAATTAAATATACAATGACTACTTGAAAATAATGACATGTTCTAGGCAATTTTAGTTGTAACTTTGCGACGTTTTGTTTGATAAAAGAAAGAACTGGATCTCTATTTAACATATATCGTGGAAAATGATAATACAGCAATAAAAGTACCAGAACATTTCACCATAAGTTATAAAAGTATAGCTGTAGTATAAAAATGGGAATATGAAATAAAACATAGTATCCGTTTATTTAGAAATAGTTTCATGTCATACATTTGATAAACAATGACGTCACATGTTGAAAATATTTTTTTTCTTAAATATCTTTGCTTAAATTGAAATGTGTGTATTATAGTATACGATTCACCTCCAAATGCATTTAAATGAAGGTACTACGTCATTTTAATGCACTTCTATTATTATATTAAAGCACTTCACTTTATATATACGAAAAAATCGCATTATGAATTAGCAGAATGAAGTCAATTTCAGATTTGGAAATATAGTCAATGAATCTGAATATTTTGAGTTATAAAAAGTATTTTTTCCATTGCCACAAAAAAATACACAGTTTCTCCTTGTGACAACGGAAAAGAAATAGTTGCATTTGAAAATAAAGAAAAAATAGATTTATATAATGATAAACTATGAGAGTTAGATTAAAAAATGTGTAAAGTGTGATCTGAATTTCTTTTATGTTGATAGTAATTTTACTCACGTTCTAAAACGTACGTATATAAACGTTCGTGTAAATTGTTGAAAATTTGAAGATTTGTATAAGGAACATGCGAACCGAGAACAACATATAGATAGTAGTTTCTGTTAAACATACGTCAAAATTACTCAACCCCAATGTGCAATATCAATTTACATACTAGCAGCCGTGATGCCACCGCCAGCGTAGGGGACAAAATAAGCCGAAGATATAAAATGACTGTTAAGAATTAAAGTATGCTTGACATTCAAAGGTCTGAGAGGTTGAAATCTAAACATTTGTTAGCTAATTTAACTTATAACGATCCGAATAACTATTTTCAGGCAAAAAATAGTGTTGATGGGCATAAATGGGAACAACGACGAAAAAATAGTTGGAATCGTTAAATGAACAAAAGATTTGGCAAATAGTAGAACTTCCTGAAAATAAAAAGCTGATAAAAAGTAATTAGTCTTGTGCTTTAAAAGATGGTGATAATAATGAAATAAGGTATAAAAATTAGTAGCTGCTGGGTGTAATCAAATAAGAAATAAAGATTATACAGAATCATATTCACCTGCTGTAAATATTGAATCATTTAGATTGGGTTATGTCTATTTGTTTCACGTTATCGCGTTTTAACTCAATTTTTAGATAATTCAGAATAAGAGATTTTCAAACATTTTGAATGCAGTATATCTATCTATCTATATCTATATCTATATATATATATATATATATGTGTGTGTGTGTGGTGTGTGTGTGTGTTTGTGTGTTTTGTGTGTGTGTGTGTGCTTTTGTGAATAAGCGGAAAGATACCAAATCATGACGTAACGCGCGTTCTAGCCAATGCGAGAATACGAAATACAAGTACAATTTACGTCATGACGAAAGAGAAACATAAAGTAAAGTGTTCTCACACATTCTAAGCGAACGAATTTTATAATAAAACGTACCCAAGGCGCGAAAAAACTCGGAATGTGGAAAAGAAAAAAATGGCTTTCGAAAAAACATTCGAATTCACAGAAATGATCAGCAATCATGATAAAATTTACTAAAAACTAAAAGCTTTATATTTAATTAAATGGGGCAAAATAATAATGAATTTAAGGGTAATTTAATAGAATTAACGATAGATATTATCAAGGAATAAGGAATTACTGAAACTGGTGACAATTTAGCATAAAGCAGAGAAACATCGTGAAGGAAGATTTAATAATGTAACATATATATATTTAACTTAAATTTACTGCATCAAATAAACCAATAATTTTCAGAATTGTTTCAACATTCCAAAAAGTTAATTAGAAGCATCACGAAATTCGGAATTCTGTACACTGTTAAAAATTTGCAGCAAACTGTTCAGTCATTCGACCGTTTTTATAGAAAACGGCTACATAGCAGTAATTTAACTCTATTCTGACCATAATATGGACAATAATATGGTCAGACTAGAGTTAAATTACGGTTGTGCAACCGTTTTCTATAAAAACGGTCAAATGACTGGACAGTTTGCTGCAAATTTTTAACAGTGTAATAAATAAAAACAATTTCTGTATCAAAGAAATATAAATTATTTTTTGTTCATAACGTTTTCCTCAAAAAAAAAGTTTTCCTTTTGAGGATATTTCTATTCACCCGTTAGAATTAATACAAAAATAACAATCTGTTTTATTTCTCAATAAACTTTTCTAAATATAAATCGACGAAAAAATATTTAACAAATTCACGATAAAAAAAAAAAAGTAATATTTATTGAGATTTCATTTTCTGTTACCAGTTTGTAATCAAATAATTTTGAATTGGAATTCGAAATTAATATGTTTCTGCAACATGCAACTGAAATTCATTAAAATATAATAAAGTTCTCGTTTTTTCAAATCTATCTTTTAATAATTTATTTTTTATTTTTCAAAAAAACATATATGCGAAAAATACTTTTTTTTCAATATACAACGTTTTTGAGAATTTTTCAAACAATTTGATAAATTTATTATTCTTCTTCTCTCAAGAAAACTGATTAACAAGAAGCGAAGAAAAACGAAAATTCTTTATACATTTGCAATAATGAAAAACCTTTAATGAATTTTGCACTTTCTGTTAACATTTTAAAATCAAAAGTCTTTGTTTCGCAATCAATATTTAATACGGATTTGTATCCTTTAATTAAAATTAATTAGAAGGGATTACATTTTTATCTAGAATAATAGAATTTCCAATATAATATCTCGGTTAACTAAAGTTTTTATCGATCGTGAACATTATTATTCAGCTTTAAAGTTATTTACGTCTAAACTATTTTTAATTGATTTACTATTTAAGCTTCTTCAACAATAACATAATAAGGTAAAGCTAGGGGAGAATTCAAAAGAATAACAATAAACAATCTAAATATTAATTTTTTGCTAAACTATCCATGAATAATTTTTTCGTCATTTGTTTTTTATGCATTTCCATTGCTATTTTGTAATTTAATAGAACAGTTGTAATAAAACTAAGAAAGTTATTTTGCGCAATCTGTCCTTACAGGGTTGGTATGATTGCGCACATGGGTAGGAGAGATTGTTACAAATAATAAGTACAATTAAATTGTTAACAATAATAATAACACTTAAATGACATTGTTGTAAGGTTTTTGTGAACAAATATCATTGTATTAGGAGTGAATATTTCAACCTAATGATTAAAGAATCAGAAAAAGTAAATAATTTTAAAAACGATTAAAAAAATTTAAGTAAAGGGAAAAAAATAAAGAATCAGAAGAAGCATGTCCAGATAAGATTACAAAATAGCGTTAAGTTACTTGATAACACGTTTAACTTAAAATTAGTCCATTTTCATTTTTCATTTTTTATGCAAATTTAATTTACCAATAAGCTGCGTAATCTCTCCTAGCATAGAAACTAATACGAACAATGCGCTATCTCTCTAAGCAACTCTCCAATTTTGGTAGGAGAGATTGCGCGGCCTTTTATTTAAACGTGACACCTACTAAAATGAACTGTTGATGTTCACATTGTTAGTCTAGATTAGTAGCTTATGAGAAATCGTTTAAGTTTAAAATATTTTGTACTACTGACATTGCATAGAAATTCTGATGAATAGCTATGAAAATTCAAGCACTTACTTTAGGAAAACAAAACAAAATAGCAATGCTTTATCTTAGACACTCAAAACAATCAACGTGCACTTTCAAGCAGACACTCCACTACTGCTGTTGCACAACTTCCTGGAGTGGCTGCGCGCTCACTGTACTCCTTTCCCCCGAACATCTATGTGCGCAATATTTCCGACCGCGCCATCTCTCCTGGTTTTACCTTATGCTCATTGATTTAAAATATTTTAGCATTATACAAACAGTATGAATTTTTAAAAAATATTCCAAGAAGGAACATGTAAACAATTTTTATTTTTATTTTAAAATTACCATTGCATTTTCAAAATTAATTATTGTATATTCATGTTATTTGAGACACCATTTAATTGGGACAGTTCGGATTAAATCGGGTAAAATTTCCAATCACAAAATCGAAAAATGTCATTATCTTTACCTCTGATAATTGGGTCAGCCGCTTTATTGGAATTTAACAGGAAGTAATGTGTCCGTTTTAACCGGAGTACACTGTATATATACTTTAAATATTTCATTATACTTCGGATTGAAAAGATCTAATATCTTCTGCGACTGTTTTAAGAAATATTACATGGAAAGAATCAGGGTCCATAAGCCGTGTTTTTGGCCCATGAAATAAGACTAAAATTCGATTTTGTTATACCGACTTAATTATTTCACTTTTTAATATTAGAAGGTTTATCCTGTACGATTTCAACAATAGTTTTTGCATTTTGTTCAGATTTATATGACTTACACAAGCTCAAAGTTCGTATTATTCTTAGTTTTAGATAAAAAATAGGAAATTTCTCCTAATTTTACCTCAATTATTTATATGAGCGCAATCGTGCAACATTTTCTTCTTTACATATATCATAAAATACATCAAAATATACAATATATGTAAAAATAAAAGTGTTGCAAAGCTGCGGTCATAGTAATATATTAAAAATAATATTAAAAATTGAGGTAAAATTAGGAGAAATTGCGTATTTTTCATCAAAAACTGCGAATAATACGAACTTTGAGTTTGTTTAAGTTATATAAATCCGAACAAAATGCAAAAAAGTATTGTTGAAATCGTACAGGATAAACCTTCTAATATTAAAAAATTAAATAATTAAGTCAGTGTAACAAAATAAAATGTTAGTCTTTTTTCATGGGCCAAAAACACGGCTAATGGACCCTGATCCTTTAATTTCCCCATAGAGAACAGTGCTATCAGTACAGTTGTAGGTTGACCAATTCTCGAAATGATCATCCCAATGTTTTGTACGTTGGCTAAAATCCGAGATAAGATGAAAGGAAATCAATAGCTGAATTTTTATCATTTTAGGCAATGTGTCAATCTGTAAAAAATTGTAAATCCACTGTAAAAAATTTGATGTAAAGTTCCTGAGAAAATCTGTGGCACCCTTCTGCCACAGGTTTTCTCAGGAATTTCACCAAAGAAATGCCAGGAAACTTACACAAGTCAGTTACACAAAAAACATATGGAACTTTACACAGATCGCCGATCACTCTTTTACAATAATTCCGAAAAGTGACACAAAAGTTCAAAAGTATACATGAGAAAACTAAGGAATGTTACTCACAAAACATATGGAACATTTCACAGTTGACCAGTAAATTCCACTTTCTCAAGTATTCCGAAAAGTTACACAACTTTGTGGATGATGTTACACCAGATTTCTCGGTATTCTCGGATCAGCAGAAATAATCCGAGAAAACCTTAGGAATGTTATACAGTAAACGTCAGGAACATTACGAAGATTTTTTACAGTGTACCGTGTCATTCTAAGCGAATAAAATTTCACAAGTGTCTCACGGCAGACCTCAGGTGACCATACTTAGATTACTGCACGTTTACATCTTTAAATATGCTTTGCTTACAATTTTTTTTTATAATATTGCACTGTAATGAAACTTTAAAAACTAAAAGCGCTTTACTGTAAAATTTTAAGCACATTTTGTCGTACTTAAATACATATTTTCTTTCCTTAATTGAAATAAATATAATTATTATTAATATCAAAATTAACTTTTATTAATATATTCCATGCATAACATTTTAAAGTACAAAAAAATTAGAAGTCATGCTATATGTAGACTCAAATGCTTCACTTCAACCATTAAACCATCAAGCACATAGCCGTTCGGCAACAAAACATTAAAATACGTCGGCAAATCTGTGATCTGAAGGCAGGAATCTAAGTATGGTCACATGATGTCAGCAACGAGACACTAGTCAAAATTTCAGAAATATGCATTTTGAATAAATTCCAATATTTACTGTTCTTTCCTGAAGCATCCATTTTCTTCTTGTTTTCCGTCAAATCATGTTGTACAACACACAATGTTGTCTGGTATATATTTGTTTATTTCTAAATATTTTTTCTGAACGAAAATAAGTGGTTCTTCGATTGTCGTAGAAGAGGGTGTTATAGCAATCTGACATTTTTTGACACTAGAAGTGCCAGAGCAGTCATTTTGAATGTTTTCACCATTTAAGTTTGGATTCCTAAAACCCCTCTATCTTAGGAATTCACAATCTTTTGAATTTTCCTCAAAAACCTCAAAAATTATTGCTAAAAAATCTGAATGGAATGAAATTAAAAATAACAAAGATATTTTTAGTTATACCTACAAGCGCCACGAGCAGTCAAATTGACTGCTATTAAAATTTGTTAAATTCATCTTGTTTTCTCGCTTGGAAAATATTTTTTCGTGGAAAAATATATTTAAACATATTGGTCACGTTCTTTTCATTCACTGCTTCCATACATTAGGAAATACATCTTCCTCCTTTTTTACTGAAATCCAACACTTTTTTCCTAACTGCAGCAAAACTTATTTTCCCTACACATTCCTTTCAATCACCGTTTTTTTAAACGGGTACTGCTTTCCACGCACCCCTTCTGCATGCCTTTTTTGCAAAATGTAACAGTGAATAGTTTGAAGCATTTGAGTCGACTTTTGTGGGATTTCATTACTTCAAGAACACAATAATGGCTGCTTGAAGACCGCGTTATTTTAATCCAGAGGGAATTGCGAAGCTTTTACAGGATATATCTTAAAATTAATCTGATGTTGAAAAACATAGTAGTAATGTTGCTATGGATTACGATCCTCCACAAAACTTTGAAGCAAAAGTACTTCTAGTGATTCTGAAGAAAGCACGGACAAGCAATCCTCAGTCCAAAATATTCTGCTCGTCATAATTTTCGCAGCAAATAGTTCGTCATCAGTACCTGCGGCATCCGCATCCTTCAAAATAGTTTAGAAAAATTTATGTTTATATACTAATGATTGTTGTGAAAGTGAAGTACTTGCATATTTAAAAAATATAATGAATTATTAATTGTCAAAAAACATACAAATACTTTTTTTTAGGTTCCAGTAATGGGAAAGGTAGACGATCAAACAGAAAAAAACTTACGAAATCTCGAGGAAGGACATATGTACGTCTCAAAAGATAGAACCTCGTAGACTGTGACATCTACTTCACACACTACAGCTGGGAAATACGGGGCACAAAATGTGCTAATAGAAATACCGTGTCCGACGCCACATGGGAAAAAAAACATCGATGACAATGTGTTCAGTGCTTGGAGGTTGTTTATGGATTATTCCATGTTACGCCATATAAAAAAAATGCACGGAAGGAAACGCAGTTTTGAACAACGAAGAAAACAAGGAAATATCTTTCGAGAGCTTGATGCTTTTATTGTTATTATTTGTTTAAGCGGAGCATACAGTTTCAATGATATGAATTACAATTTCCTGTGGAATAATACATGGCGTCCTCCTGTTTTTCGAGAAACAATCGGTTTTGAGATATAATGAAAAATCTAAGGTTTTACTTGAAGTCAACTAGGACACAACCTTTAGAAACTGATAAGATTGATACGTTTTCAGATATAATCTAGGATAAAATCTAGTTGTGGACGAACAGTTATTTTCTTCCACAGTTAGATGTAAGTTTATACAGTATATGCCGAATATACCTGACAATTTCGGTATCAGATTTTGGATGCTTGTTCATGTAGACTCGAAGTTTATGTATAATACTTTTTCATATCTTGTAAAAGATAAATCAAGAAGTGAAACTGAAAGCCGTCCTGAAAATATAGTAATGTGTCTTCTAAACACTTATCTGAATGCTGTCAGAAATGTGACAGTGGACAATTACTTTTCTCACTATCACTAGCTAAAATAATTCAAATGAAAAAATCAAGTTATTTAGGCACAGTAACATGATATCGAAACGAAATTCTGCACGAAGCTAAGAATTCTAAAACTGTGCTGTATGAAACTGATTTGCTAAAGAATAAAGAAACTACTGTGATGGTTTATAAAAGTAAGAGCAATAAAAATGTGCTGCTATTCAGTACCTTGCATCCAAATGTAAATGTTGAATTACAAAATAAGAAGAAACTTCTATATATAGTAGAGTTCTACAACAAAACCAAATGTGGAGTTGATATCGTTGACCAGAGGACGCGAAAATATTCTCTTCGGGCAGTTTCATCTAGATGGCCATTCTATGTTTTCTATAATATGATAGCTTTTGCAGGAACAAATGCCTACGTTATTTACTAAGAATTTATTGGTAAAAGTTTTTCAAGGGATTTCTATTTCAGTTAGCGGAGGCGTTAAGCTTACTTTGAATAAAAAAACAAGCTCAAGATTTCCGTAGGAAATTTCCTATATTAGCAATAGCCTCTCAAAGAAAAGACTTCAGTAACAGATTGGACATTGTAAAAAAAAAAAAAAAAGTTATGTATGTAAAAAATGTTCAATTATGCATGTGGAAAATACACTTCTAGCATTGAAAAAAGTTGTGTTGTGTAAAAATTGCGAATAGCAATAAAATGTATTTTATTAAAGGTAAGTAGAAATTTATAAATATAGAGATAAAAAATAATATTCTCGCAAAATATTTTGAAAATAAACTTGAGCAACATAAAACACGAGATACTACTATGTGTAATAAAAGACAGTGCTTAAAAATGGTCAACTGTAAACGTGGAAATTAATATTTTCTTATTGCTTTTTTTTTAATTGAACAAGACAACGTGCCAGATTTTAGCTAATTCAAAAGGGGCTGATTCATAACATGTATTCTCGTTACACATATAGATTTCTGTTGATTCACGGATAATAGATAGGAAATAAATTGTTGATGAATAAATTATTTTACTACTCTTAAAATTAATTTTTAAAGTATCGGTCCTATGTAATCTTGCCTCAACTGTAATTCTTCAGTTCTTCTGTCATATTTGATATCTGTAATATGCTCTTTTAATCTTGTTTTAAACTTTCTAGTTGTCATTCCTACATAATATTGCAATGTTATTCTATCTGCTCTGGTAAACAGGAATTCGTAAAAACCTGATAGTTGATATGGTTGTATTGGATCGATTTTCTTCCAAACTGTACTTGTTAGCTCACAGGCTATGAAAGCCTGAGAGCTAATGTACTCGAAATTTCTGTATGTACGTAAGTATGTATGTATTGAGGGTTCATTGTTAAGTATAAAGGGAGGGAGGGGGCGGCGGCGGGCTAATCGTCCCCATAATTTTCATAATTATGTTTTTCATACAGAATTATCCAATTTGCTTCAAATTTTGTATATAGGTTCCTTGTGATAAGGTGCTTCACTGATTAGTTTCGAGGGTTCTTTGGATAAGTATAAAGGGGCGGGACGGGTGACTAATCCTCTCCTTAATTTAGATAAATGTGTTTTTCTTGCAGAACTATCCGATTTGCTTCAAATTTTGTATAGCGGTTCATTCTAATAAGGCACTTACCTGATTAGTTTTGGGGGTTCATTTGTTAAGTATAAAGGGGGTAACGGGGTACTAACCCCCCTTAATTTTGATAATTGTTTTTTTCAATGCAGAATTATCCGATTTGCTTCAAATTTTGTATATAGGCTCCTTGTGATAAGGTACTTCTCTGACTAGTTTTGGGGGGTTCATTGGATAAGTATGAAGGAAGGGAATTAGGGACTAAGCCTACCCTTAATTTAGATAAATGTGTTTTCATGCACAAATATCTTATTTGCTTGAAATTTGGTATACCGGTTTATTATGATAAGGCGCTTCCCTGATTAGTTTTGGAGGTTCATTGGTTAAGTATAAAGGTGCGGAATAGGGGAGTTACTCCCTCTTTAATTTGGCTAAATGGGTTTTTCGTGCAGAATTATCCAATTTGCTTCAAATTTGGTATAGTTTATTCTGATAAGGCGCTTCACTGATTAGATTTGAAAGGTTCATTGGTTAAATATACGGCGGGAAACGGAGGAGGATAATCCCCTTTAGTTTAGCTGAATGTGTATTTCATGCAGAATTATATAATTGTGTGAGTATAATATACAATTAGTCTGAATAGCCTGTGAGCTCAATGCCACCAGTTTAACTGGACACTTTATTTTTATTAATTTTACGAATCGTTTTGCAATAAGGCATATATTGAATTTGCTAAGTTTATATTTCAGTCTTTCAATGAAACTAGGGAAATGGTGTAAAGTACATAAATTTCAATTTTGTTTATTGAAGTTTTCCTTCTTCTTACTCCAAGTTCGTAATTACTTTATTAATAATGCTTTCTTTATTTCCGTTGTTTCTTTCTATTTCGCGTATTTTTTTTTATTTCATTGGTTAATGATCTGGAGTATAGAGTGTAAAGGTTTTCTTAATAAAATGCCTAAATACAGAAACTTTGTAGGAAAAAGTTGCTTGAGCATTATGTGGTATAATGGATTGATTAGCTTTTAGTTTAGTGAGTGTGACATTCTGTTTCATTTCTAAGATTAAATCTGTTTAATCTGTATTTTGAAGATGAATTATTTTTGGACAATTTATATGGCAAATATTTAAGCAAATCCCTATATAATGTATCCCACACATGCATATTTAAATTTTGAAATATCATTGTATTCGTTATGTTCGAACATTATTCATTTGAAAACACAGAATAGTTAAAAGAAAAAAAAATGAGCACGGTTATTTCGGAATTTCTAAAAAACAAAAGTCTAAAGATAGTCAGATATAATGCAGTTCCCATAGCGTCTTTCCAACCTAGTTGAAAAGGGTTTTTGACTTCGGTTTGTCTGGCCGTCTGCCGTCTGTCCGTGCTCTAATTCCCGTAAATATGCTCGTATTGCCATGCAATTTTTATATGTTATTGTCATTATCTATAGTATGTTCCCTATTTCAACTGAAGTGTGTAGCACTTATAGATTTTTTACAGGAACACTCAAAAGAATTCCGTTACATTACGGTCTATGGGGAAAAATCATTTGCGGTTTATTTTAATGATGTTACACAATTTCAAACACACTGTAATTGATATATATCACTAAAGTGCATTACAAGAAGATTAATATGGGATAGGCTGTGCATAGCACTTATAGGTACTTTACAGGGACAGTCAAATTAAATTCCTTACATTACGTCTATGGAGAAAAATCGTTTGTGGTTTAATTAAATAATGTTTCACTATTTTAAACGTATTGAAATTTATATATGTCACTAAGGTGCATTACAAGAGGCTTACTACAGAATATTATGTGTATAGCAGTTATCGTCCATTTACAGGGACACACAAAAGAATTCTCTAAGGTCTGTTATCAATAATTCCTGGAAGTGCTTTTTAAGTTGCTGAACGCAATTTTAAATTTAACTCACTTTTTGTCTATTACTTGGTGTGTATAAATTCTGTAGATCCTATACAGGGCACCACAAAAGTTCACGAACACATTTCCGTTTTTTGACAGGAACTCCAGAAGGAGAATTTTAAACTGTGCTACGCGTTTCCTAACTAAACTAAAATTTAGCATCCTATGTAGTATATATACAAATCTATAGATCATATACAGGGCTGAATAAAAGTATTCGGATATTTTTCCGAATGTTGTTTATGTTGGAAATATATGTTGGAAATTCCTGAAATTACGTTTTTAAATATGTTATGCGTTTTCCAAATTGTTTACTTAGATGTTATCTTTCAGCTTATTAAACGGTAATGATTTGCAAAATTATTTTGAAAGCGTTGGAAAGTGTTACATAATCTGTGCTTGACGCATGATTTTTCGTTCTTGTTTAACATTGAAACAAGTATACAACTGAGAAATTTCCGTGACAGCCTTCACTAAGCCTTGGAAGCTAGCCTGTCAGAAACACTGCTCCCGACCTACGGTTAATGATATAGCGTAAATAAACCCAAATATATTACAGAGATATTTTCGTTTCAAAAACATATCATGAAAATTATAAATAAATTTATATTTAAAAAAGTTTGGAACTATGACATACCTTACTTTATAGGAAAAAATAACCGCAATCTTGAAAAACATAGCTGTGTACAACTCATTCCAATCATTAATTTCAAGATATATTTTTTTTTTTTCGACGACCGAATGATACTTTCTTCTGTTGCCAAAGAATCAAGTCTCACAAAGTTACATGAAAAACTTGGAGGATTTCCATTCAAGTATAGTAAATTTATCTAAAATGTATTTATAAATTTAATTGTGACTTATTAAGTGTTTTCGGTACCTTTACGTGTAAGAACTGGATTCTATTTTCCGAAATTTATGGCACCTATTATATTGTGGACTATTTTACTCTTACACATTTTCTTAACTGTTTGAATATTTAAGAAAAAAATATATAAATTAACTTTATATCCAACCAAATTTAATATCGTGTCAAACAGATTATTAACCATTTGAAAAAAGAAAATGTATTACAATGTTTAATGTGCAGATTTCTGTATTTCAAACATTCCATCCATATTCGAAAAGTATGTACGGTTCACTATCGAAAGGTACCTATCGCATCTTCTTACAATAGAAAATATAATGTTATTTTTCTCCCTACTTTATAATAACAATGCATTCGAATTAAATGACCATTGGCCATTTTTTACTAAAATCAGAATTTATAAATTTAAAGCTTAATAAGTGAATTTAGGAGGGTTACTTCGGGAAGACTCCAATTCCCCTACTTTCATAGTTCATACAGAGCAATGTCGGGGAAATTTGAGAAGAGTGATAATCATATCTTATCACTCTATAGGGATACAAGGGAGTTTTTTTAATAACTCTACCTTGTTTCAGTACAAATACAAATCCATGCAGACGTAGCTAAATTCTTTATCTATCGCTACTATTTTTTTATCTTAACACATTGAGGAGTAAAAACGCCGCTACTAATTGAATGTGACTAATAAAATTTATCTGCCTAACATTTAAAATATTGGTGATTTTTTATCTTGTACAAAATACTTTGTTTTTACACATAAACTGAAATTTAAAACGCTTGTAGCACTTTGATTATGTAGCATGAGTCTCATCCCCCCATCACTTAAAAAGAAATAATTTGGAGATAAAAAAAAAAAGTTAATACCCAATTAACGGCTTACGGGGAAATTTGTTTTTTTTTTCTTTTTATTTGCATGTTTTTTGTTGTTTTGTGTTTTAAGATGTCTAAAAAGTGTCTTAGTTTTTTTAGAGAATGTACCTTATGATAAATGAATATTTTAAATTTGGTCTTTTTCTAACTAAGTCTGAAATCCAGATATTGGAAATCGGGTATAGTTTTATTTATTTTCTAGGACGCACAAACTTTTTTATTAGCTCACAGGCTATGAAAGCGTGAGAGCTAATCTGTTCTCCGGTTCTGTATGTACGTACGTATGTATGTATTTACGTATGTATGTACGTAACGCGATAACTCTTGATAGAAATAAATGTTTAGCTTCAAATTTTGAATATAGGTTCATTGTAATAAGGCGTTTCCCTGATTAGTTTTGGGAGTTCATTGGTTAAGTATAAATGGCGATACGGGGGGAATAATCCTCCCCCTCCTTAAGTTAGATAAATGGGTTTTTCATGCAGAATTAACCGATTTTCTTCAAATTTCGTATGTACGTCCATGGTAATAAGGCACTTTCCTCATTAGTTTTGGGGGTCAATTGGTTAAGTATAAAGAGGGGGAACGGGGGGCTAACCCCCCCTTAATTTAGATATATGGGTTTTTTACGCAGAATTATCCGATTTTCTTCAACTTTTGTATATATATATTCATTGCAATAAAGCGCTTCTCTGATTAGTTTTGGGGGTTCATTGGATAAGAATAAAGGGGGAATAGGGGGATAAATCCCCTTAATATATTTTCAATTTCTTTATTTTTTGAGGGGCGAGAATATAATACACAAGAGTGAAAAAATATATAGAGTGAAAAGACTGTGATCTCAATGCCTCAGTTTAACTGGCAGTTTTCTTTTCTATTAAAAGCTCTGACATAGGTCATGATCATACAAAGAAGTTAAATTAATCGATAAAATACGCATTAAAAGATGCTTAAAGGGTGCCAAAGAAGATGTCAGAAAATATTTATTTTCACCCGAGATCTTTCAAGCGAAAACGCTCTCATCATCAAAGGGAACTTTTGACTGAACTGATCGTACAATTGTCGCTTTCCAAAAACGTAACGGAGTTTGAATTGGAGATAGCCTATTAATCTTAAGATCTAGAACTCCAGCGCCAGAACTCATGGATTTTTCTTCATAGACCCCTACAGATTAATAGACTAGCCCCTATTCAAACTCCGTTACGTTTATCTAGAACTCCAGCGCCGAAACTCACGGATTTTACTTCATAGACCCCAACAGATTAATAAACTAGCCCCTATTCAAGCTCCGTGGCGTTTTTGGCAAGCGACCAGTGTATGAAGAAAGATCTCGGGTGTAAATAAATATGTTTTGCCATATTTTTGCACCTTTTAAGCATCTTTTAATGTGTATTTTATCGATTTTAACTACAAGGTGAATCTTTCATTCCATTTTAAATTCGTTTTTCTAATTTTTCAGTTAAATTAATATAAGCAATTTGATTATCATCAAAAACAGTTTTTTAGCTAAACTCGTCTTCATTTTCTGAATGAGGATTTAAGGTCTTGTATCTTTTTTCTGTATAAAATGAAAAAAAAAGTATCTTCAATAGGATTGTTATTTATCTATTTGTAAAATGATGTATACATTCCTCGATCAAAAAGTGCTTTTGTTCTTTAAATATTTTCAAAAGGTGAAAAGTTTTTTAAAACAAAATTCACTTTCTTGCCACTCGATAAAATATATATATGTATATATAAGCTGAATAAAGTTTTAAAACAATAATAAGAGTTATGTTATATGAGCTATAGCTGCAAATAACCACACAAATTATACATAGTACATTATATTTTGTAAACATCTGGCAGACCCAGAAATCCGCACCAGAATTAAACATTAACAAATATAAACCAACAAACAGATCAAAGTAGAACAATAAAACAGAACAAAAAGTGGATGTTCTTAAACAAGGCTTTCGAATGTTTTATGCATTTGATTTGCACTCTGGCTGAAACACACTGAAACTTTTGCGCAAATTTATCACATATAATTTTCGTTTTTAAACATGGATCTTATTTTACTGTATACCCACTGCCAATGAGGCCACAATCTTTTGGTTCTATATTCTTTCTGTGGTTTGATTTGTTAAAATTTGTTTTTGGTGCTTTGCTTGTTTATATTAGTTAATATTTAATTATGGTGTCGGATATATATATATGTGTAATAGCAAATTTAATAATTTACTTTTGACATCCTTTCTAAAACCCATTGTCTAAAACAAATTAGCATAAACTGTAATACAGTAATTAGGAAACAAATGTATTATTTGTAATTAATTGGATATTTGGTACAGAAACATAATATTTTTAGCTCTTGTTTAATGTAGCCAAAGTTTGGAAATATGAGGAAAATATTTCAATTTAATATCTTATGATAAGTAGTCAAAAATATGTTAGAATTTATAAAAAATAATAGTCTACGTAAGGCATGTCCTAAAGCATGCTCCCCAATTCTTCCCTTTTACACTACTACTTTTGTATCAGGATCAAATTTATATTGGGACAACCTCCAACACTAGAACTTTCCATATGAAAAAGATTTGTGAAATTCGTAGAATCTATTTAAAAGTTGAGGATGGACTTACATGCATATAATAAACATACAAACGAATTGAAACGTCACTTGTGTTGGATATTGATTACATAAATTTACATTCGAATTTAGACATTGGACATTTTATAAAGAATATAAAATTATGTATGCATCTAATTACATTACACAATTTTAAATCAACAACCTGTTACCTATTGATGGGATCTTCCAACAATATTTCTATATTCCTTTACTGTTTAAGCGTAATAAAAGTAAGTTTAATATGCAGGGTGTCCTAAAAGTTTCCGTACAACTTCAAAAATTTATTACAAAAAATAATAGGCCTACAGCAAAGATAATTACAACAGTACATAGAGTAACTTAAAAAGTTTTTTTCTTAGTATACTTGTACATGATATCCTTTCGTTGCACGAAGAATATCAAGTCGATATTCCAATTCCATCCCCGTGCGTTTCAGCATGCTAACATCAACAGTAGTTACAAATGTTTGATGAAATCTGAAAGAAGTTAATAGTCTCATGGAATTGAAGCAAAAGATCAAAACAGCAGTAGCTACTGTTGATATTAGCATGAAAAACGTTCGTGGATTGAATTGGAATATCGTCTTGATGGTCTTCGTGCTACGAAAGGATCTCATCTTGAAGTTTGCCAAGGCAGTAGAAAAAAAACTTTTTGAGTTACTCTATGCACTGTTGTAATTATTTTTGATGTAGGCCTATTATTTTTTGTAATAAATTTTTGAAGTTGCACGGAGACTTTTGGGACGCCCTGTATATTTTTTTTCGCTCGAATAAATATAAACATAGATTTTTCTTTTCTCTGATTGTGACATCGTGTTTACTTTCTTCTATCTTTACAAGAAGAAAGTATTGGATTCATGAAAATTTTTGACTTCCGGATTTCTACGGATTTATCCGTTTCAGAAAGTTCTGAACACGATTTGACTGTTTTAGAAAATGTGTGTATGTTAGTCTGTGACTCTGTCTGTTGGTATGAAAAACTTTTGTGGGCGCTCTGTCTCAAGAAGTTACGTACGACTTTATATTCAGTTAGTCCCTGATATATGTTGATGTTAATCAGTGTTTAAAGAAAATCGCCCAATAGGTGGCGCTGCTATTCTGTATTTTTCACGATTTCTGCAATAGCTCTATCTCAAAAACTAATGCACTTATTTTCATCAAACATGAGATTCGGTTGGAGATTGACATAAATAGACGCTGATTGCGTTTTGGTGTACATGAACGACATTCAAATACTTAATTGAGTGTGATTCTGTGATACTTTTGTCTTGTTTATCATTTTCAATAATTGGTAGAATATGGTTAGATTCGTAATTCATCTCAGGATGTGTATCAAAAGTTTGTTGATTATTTTTTAAATCGTTTCTAGAGAGATAGTCCGCAAGAACATTAGATGACCCTGGAATGTGCCGAAACTCGAATGAATATTCTGATAACTCAGTGAGCCATCTAGTTATAATGTCTGCCGGATTAGTGGTTTTTCGATACTTGTCTAAGGGTACACTGTCAGACAAAACAGTGAAATGTCTGTTATAAAGATAATATTTAAAGGCAATAATTGCTTTATAGATAGCCATTAACTCTAATTTAATTGCAGGGTATTTTTTCTCAAAAGGTGATAGTGCTTTAGAGAAATAAACAACTGGAAGTAAGTTATTGCCAAACTCTTGGAGTAAAGCAGCTGAGATAGCAACTTGTGATGCATCAGTATTTAAGAAAAACTGTTTATGCCAATTTGGTAAATGAAGCACTGGTTCAGAAAGAAACATTTTATTTATGTCATTGAAAATTTTGTTAAATTCTGGTGTCCAATGAAATTTTGCCTTAGGTGTAGTAAGCTGAATTAACGGATGTATAATCTCAGAGAATTTAGGTATCAAGTTTCTATAAAACGTCGCTAAACCAATAAAAACCTTAAGTTGGCGTTTAGTTTTAGGGACAGGAAATGAAGTGATTCCCAAAATGTTACTTTTAATAGGACTAATTGTATGATTTTCTATATGAAACCCTAAATAGTTAGTAGAGGTCTGATGAAAATTACATTTATTGGGAGACAAGATACAAGAGTCAAGTTATACTTTGAAAAGACCTGTAAAATTTTCTCGAGTAATTGAAGAGTTTCTTCGAATGTGTTTGCACTGAAAATAAAATCATCTTGATAAGCGAAGATACCTTCGCAATAGTCATGCTCATTAATGCTTGAAACACTGAGGCTGAATTTTTTAATCCAAATACCAAGCGGTTATATTTAAAACAGCCAAATTGGGATGTAAATGTTAGTTTATCTTATAAATCTTGGGGTATGTCAATTTGGTGACACGTCTGTTGTAGATCTAAACTAGTGAAATATTTATAAGATGACAAACTGGTGGTGATATTTTGAATTTTGGGAAGGGGGTAGGAAGATCCCTGAATAAATGAATTAAGCATTCTTAAGTCTAATGCCAAACGAAATCTCTGCTTGCCTGACCAATCAGGCTTCATTTTTACAAGTAAAATTGGGCAAGCCCATTCAGAACAATTCCGCTCAATTATTCCTGCTTCCACAAGTTGATGAATTTGTTCTTTTGCTTCGGCGGAAAAGCGCTTGTGGAATCTTAAAAGGCAGATATTTTATTGGAAAATCATTGATAAATTTTATTTTTGGCCTAATGCAGTCAGTGTCACCAAGTGTTTTTACTGATTTTGAAAATGCAGGGTAATGTTTTAATAAAAGTTCAGAAATTTCTTTCTTTTCATTATCCTTTAAAGTTCTAATTTAAAATCATTAATAGACAGCTCGTTTTTTCTCTGCGCAAGCACTTCATCAGATACAGTAATAAAATTACACTGATTATCAATATCATTTATCACTCACAACCCCACTCTTAGAAATATATGATTCTTTTACCATGTCATTTTGATCAAAAATTTCATCATTAACACTCAGATGACCCAATTCCATATTCTTATTCAAATGAATAACATGATGAGACAAATTTCAACATAAACATGCATAATTCTAGGATACGAAATATTTTGAGGATGAAAATCAAGTTTTATGAGATAATCATGACGAAATGTCACTACAAAATAACATCTCATCGTGTTTTGGTGAGATGGGAGTTTTAATCTTTACAAATTTTTGTTTGTAAGGATCTAAGTTTACTTTATGTGCAAGATATGCACAGATTTGATTATGTGATTCATCTACTTTGACATTACTCACAGTATCATTCGAAATAATTTCATTATTAATTATATCACTTGCAGAAATTTGATCAACACAAACTGCACTTATTGGATTTCGCATGCGGTTATTTTTTAACTGTATCACAACACCATTTATTGAGGCAGTATTATCACTGGGACTATATTATTTTGTACAATAAAATCATATCCCAAAATCCCGAAAAATTCTGAAGAATTTGCAATATCAACTATATAAAAAATGTGCCAAAAGAATAATTTACAATTTTTTATAGATACAAAGATACAGGAAGAAAATTTGACGGCAGAATTAACAGTTGAAATAGTTACTGACGAAACCAGATATTTATAAGAAATACATTTTTTTATTTCATTAAAAAAATTGCACGATAAAAGTGAAATTGAACTTCCGGTATCCAGTAATAAAAATGCCTCAAATTTGCAAAATTTACTGGAAACAATAGGTAAAAAAGAACATTTATCATATACATTGTAAATGACTACTTTTTCATCAGTCTGAGTTGATTGACTATTAGAAATTTGAATTTCATTAGACGTTTGTGAATAAGTTGATTTTACTAGCCTTACATTGGACAAAATAGGCATAATTGCTGATAATTGATGTGAATTTTGAGACGACAGCTCATCAGCTGTACTGTGTCTCATTGGTGGTTTAAAGATTCAGGATGGTTAGAACCATAATTATCTGAATTCAAACTTCTGTATGATGCAGAATAATTTCGATTACATGCCTGCTTTCTTTTACACAAATTCTTATATTTAAAACACTGAAGAGCAACATGACCAGTTTTCGAACAAATCTGACAGATTTCTACATTTTTGTTATTTTTATTTTGAACTTTAAAACCAAAAATTCTAGAATTCTTTGATTTATATAAAATACGATTGTCCTTCTTATAACTAGGACGTGTTCCAGAGTGTTTAGAGTCATCAGATTGTGCATTATTTACAAATGACAAAGCATTTATTTTTTCGGTTAATTCAGATATTTGTTTGGAAAAATCAACATGATTAGAATACTCATTATGACCGTTAATTAATTTTTTATTGGACAAAATATTTTGTAAAAATTGTGCTCTTTCGACAGTTTTGTCGTAATCATTAATTCGTTCCTCTCTAATTTTAATTCTAATATCTGATGGTAAGCATTGCAGGAGTTTCTTATATTTTATTTCATTAAGAAACCCTGGATCTTTAGTTTTGAAAGCTTTATTAGCCAATGTGTTTAATCTGTGGTAAAAAGTTATTAACACTCTCATTAGGTAAGCGTTTAATATTATCAAATTCAATATCAACAACTGTTTGAGATTCTTTAGAAAATAATCGAAAAAGTTCCTGTTTAATCAAATTCACATCATTTGAATTTTTTATCTTTTCATTTTCAATAAAAAATTTTAAGGCGGGACCTTCTAATTTTGTTTTGATATACAAAACCTCCTGATCATTAGTCCATTTGTTAATTTTTGCATAATTACTTACAATATCAAAGAACAAATTTAAAGTTTTTGGGTCCTCTTCATAAGCGGGTACTGCAATGTTAAAATTACACTTTGAATTAGCCATAATGATACAAATATATTCTCAAGAAATAAAAAATATTTAAGTAAATTATAGGTATTTATAAACAACTATATGAAATATAAACACATATTTAATCAACAGTGCAAAAGAAAAACAAAACATGGACTTTAACTGTACTATAATATGAGTAGAAAATAAAAAATATATATCTTTTCATCTTCTTGTTTTTTTTTTAATCACAAGAGAAGAAAAAAACCATATTTTTTTTTTAATTACACACCAGTCAGATTGCACTTACAGCCATCCATAGATAGCATCGTAGGAAATCTGTCTTATTCATCATGAGACGATTACAACAGCCATACCAATTAAAAATCATTTTCAATGATGCAGGTGAAAAAAAAGCAAAGTAACGTACCGGTAAAAGACGTTAGATAAAAAATAAAGGGAAAATTTAAATTGAGTGTGCAGAAAGTAATAAAACATCGCCTTTTGGCGAAACGAACATGCCAAATACGACAACCATATCAGAGCGGCCAAGTCTGCCAACACAACTGTGCTATTACTTAAACGTTTTTATTTAAATAAAAACAGACAACCGAAATAAAAATGAATATCAATGGAGAAGTATAAAATTTAATTGTTTTTAACACTTTAGCAAACTGTAAAGGAAAAAAAGGAAACTAGAAAAGAAATGATATTTTAAAGTAGTACATTAATTATTTCATATTATTAGGTTTTATTTATTAGAAATTTGGGAAGCCGCACTCAATAAAAAAAAATAAAAAATAGATTTTTTAAATACAGTTTAAATGGGGAAATATTAATTTTGAAACGTTTTAAAATGAAAAAGGAAATAAAATATGTGACTGCATCAGAATGACTATGTCAACGCTTTATTATTATGTTCTCCATTTTCAATACATCAATCTGCCCACAAATTAGCTTCAAAAAGCTTTATATTTTCCTGTGTGATTAAACCGTCAATTTTAATAGTAAAAACATCTAATTTCTGAAATCATATAATATTAAAACCAACAATGATGCGTCAGCATGGGTGCATTAAAAAAACTGTCTTTAAAATTTAAAGACTTAATGATTAAAATAACATTATGTTATAAAACTGAGCTGCACCTCCAGGCACGTCAACCGTGGCACCCAAGTCCTGAGGGACTTATAACGCGCACTACCAGGAGGGTCCCCCCATATGCGCTTCAACCGGTGGGAGCACCGCCACCTACGCATCACTCCCATTGTACCCAAGTGAATGACGAAATGGGTCTTTGCGATTGTGGTGATTCTCACCCTATTGAGAAACCCTCATGTTACACTTGGGGACGAGCCGGAGTCCCCCAACAGCTTTGGGGTTGGACACCCAAAAGGGAGCCAGGCCCTAGGAGTTAAGTCATGTTTTCCCGACCCGCACTTGCTATATCAAAAATCGAGGGACGTGAAAACCTACAGAACATTATATTATATCTTCTTTATTATTTTATCATCTTCCTTGATTTGTTCTTTCTTCTTAACAAATCCATCTACCAATAATATAATAGAAATCACTTTCAAAAATTTAACTTTTACAAGCCTTATTACAGAAAGATAGTTTTTTCCTTCTTAACCAGGTTTAGGAAGAAAGAAATAGTTCAGAGAACTCGGCTCCTGTCCGGGGTACTCCAATGACGATGATCTCTGCACCACTTTAACCGGGCGCATTTCGTTGCCGGAGTTAGTGGAATACAAATCATAGGTTTCCTTGCATACAGCCCTCTCTTATGCAGCCTACCACTCACAGTAAATCTGGATAGTCGAGTTCCTGTTGTTACACCGAATTCCCTTGAAATCTGAACTGACGTCAGTTGCCTGTTTTTTTTTTTAGCAATCGTTGCTTAATAACGGTCCTGAGAGTCTGTGGTGGCAAGTTTTCGACATTGACCTGACATTCTCTGCACATTACCAGTGTCTTTGAATCGTTTCCAGATTCATGACTTGGCGCTTTTGGCTATTTTTAAGCATTTACAGTCCCCTGCCAGTCTCTGTTCTGCTTCCATTCGCCTTATCACACGCCATTTCTCACAATCGGTCAAATATATTTTGAAGGACACATTCCACCTACTACAAGAGAAAAATTTATGCAACTAGACTTAAAATCCTTGAAATTAAACTTCAAATCACCCACATGCACTCTTTTTCAAACAGGCAGAGAAGAACGGGCTCAAAAATGTGCTTTTTCTGTAGTAAAAGTTAATTTCATTGGACTACGTGTTAACGTTAACTTTAAGTTACTAACTAATCACCTTTCATCGAAGTTCCCGCAATATCATTAACATAAAGCACCTTTTTATGGTTGTTCCTTTAAATTTTTTCTCGCCAGTGTATATCTGAAGTAACTGAAAACTCGGATATTCTTATTGAATGAAACAATTTCTGATGAATCTGATGAATCTGAACGAAATCATATTATTTGATAATGCATCAAAATTATATTAAACAAAAGTTGTGCATTCATGAGAATAGTTTTTTTTTCTTTTAATCTTTCTGTTTAAATCATATAGGTAAATCTATAACTTTATGAAAATTATCTTTCACTTTTTCTAAGTAGATTGATATGAAGATAATGCGGAAGAAAATTAAATTTCTCATTAGAATTACTTATCTTGTAGAAACTTTTATGATTGCATTTTGTTTTTCATTTTGATTAGATTTGTATTTTCTTTTGAAAATCATTTTTGATAAATCAGATTGTGAAAGTCATAAATTTATCAGTCACTGCAATAAAAAAGAAAGAAAAGTGTTGAATTCCCTAAATAAATTTTCTAAACCTAAGTTAAATAGATGTAAATCTTTTAGAAAGTGAATTCTGACATTTTATGAGTAGTCTCTTAAAATTAAATAGAATAACAGAAAAAAAATTATGATAATACATTGATGATGATATGATGATATCCTGATATAGTGATATTAAGGAAAAAAATTCAAAATAAATAAATAAATTTACAGACAATCTAATCCTGGCACATCATATTATGGCTGCATCATTATCTTCATTAATATTTGCTAATGAAGGTTTAATTTGTAGTTTTAAAAATGGAAAATGTTTCAAATACTATTTTTTTACTCATATTTAGTATTGATAATTATGCAATACAAATAAATTTAAAATAAAACTTTCGTAGGTACTTGAAGTAAACAGAAACAAATTTATTATTTTCTTGAAAATGATTTTAAATAAATAATATTGTTGAATATATACTTTTATTTGTCATTGTGAAAAAATTTACGAAAACGAAAGTCGTGGTTTACTGAAATAAGTTTGTTTTCGTGAAAATAGCGGTTTATTCACATAGGTAAATATGTTTTTTTACTGTTTAAAAGGGTTTTCTGACATGTGCAGGGTAGATAGATAAGGCGACAAGAAGTAAGCCAAATTAATTCTTCTACACCAGAACTCCTTACCTTGATGTTACGTCAAATATTTTCGTTTTTGTTTGTCTTTTGGCTAAAGTTTTGCTGATAATCTGTTGTTTTCCGATTTCTATGAACTTAATTAAATTCCAAACGATCCTGTTTGGAACTTTATATTTTCAGCAATACTTTATTTAATAAAATGTTTATAACACGTCTCGTAATATAAACATTTACTTAAAAAACTTTACAAAGCGATAAATTTAAAATTTCTTTATTTAAGTAATTATATAAAAAAAATAAATAATAAATAAAATAAAATGAATGTTTTCTCTTTTAAAATATTTCTTAAAAATATTTACTATTTTAGCAGTGTTTTTTCTAATTTCAACACTGTAAATTTAATAATTAAATTAAAACATTAAGAATGATACTTAGTTAAAATGATACATTAAATATTAACACTTTTTAGATTGGCATTTTAACAGTGCATTTTCAAATACCCGTTGGGATATCGGTTGCTTCAGCATAAGATTTCGTTATTATTCGAATAACAAGTTTATAATTTTATAATTAACACTGAGCAATTAAATGGTTTAAAACAGAAGAAACTTAGTCCTCTTTCAGCGACGCGTAGTTTAAATGCTTTTAAAATGTTTACATATAGAAACAAGAGTGGACAATCATGCGTCAAGCATAGATTATAAAAGATTTTCCAACACATTCAGAATATTGTAGCATAACTTCACAGTTTACTAAGTACACAATTTTGAAAACGCATAACACATTGGAAATTTCAGCAATTACTGCCAATAGTAAAACAAATATGCAAAATCTTTTGTATAGCCCTGTATATGATCTATGGATTTGTATGTATACTACACAATAGTCTAAAATTTATTTCAGTTAGGAAATATATAGCACAATTGAAAATCCCCATTCAGCAATATCAGTCAATAACGGATATGCCCGTGAGATCTTTTGAACAGCCCTGTAGATGATCTATAGAATTTATATGCATCAAATATTATGCAAAAATTTAGTTACATTTAAAATCACGTACCATATATGAAAACGAGCTACCAGCAATTATTGTTCATAGGCAGTACTATAACCAAATGGTTTTGCGTATCCCTGTAAATAAACGATATATTCTGTGCATATCATATTCTACAGTAAGCTTCTAGTAGGGCACCCAAGTGATATGTATGAAATTAATTATGTGTAAAATAGTAAAACATCATGAAGATACGCTGCAAACAATTTTTCCGCAAATACCGTAATGCAACGGATTTTTTTAATGCAAATTAATAATACATTCTATGGACGCCATATTCTGCGGTAAGCACTTTCTAGAGTACCACAGTTATTTCTATCGATTTGAATATATTTAAAATAGTGTAACATCACTAAACTGCGCCACAAACAATTTTCATTGTAATGTAAAGGAATTCTTTGAGTGTCCCTGTAAAATAACCATAAATGCTACACACTCCATTTTCAATACCAAACATGCCATAGTAAACCCCTAATAACATATATCAATTTCAAGGAATTGTGAGTATATTTACGTAACTTAGAGAACAGACAGACGAGAGACAGACATACGGAATGCATAAACGTTATTAAACGATGTTGGAATGTGTTAAAAAAGTTCATCCAATCTCAAATGTTTTGAATATAAGTATTGATCTCCAATTGTATCATAAAGATATTCAAATAATTCAAAACAAAAGCTGTATTTACTTTGGGATATATATTTTTTTTAAACCGCTGACCAGCCCCTTACCTGCCGGTCTTTTGCACTGCTACTTTGAAATTTATAGTTACTTTGAGATTTATAGTTAAACTATCAGGCGAACCCCGCTACGCTGGTACACTTGATAAATAAACCTTGAATGAAACAAAATGTTGAATTTTACCTTGTATTTTTAAATAATATGGACGTTCAAATGAAGAAGTTTTTCCGCATTGCTGGAAACGATGCGAATGCCATTGCGCTGTTACACTATATTGTGTGTTAGACAAAATTCGAGCTATTAAGAAGCAATTCTTTTAGTTGATCAATTATTGTAGAGTTTGATAGGGTAATGTGACCATTATGACCAGCAGAATTGAAAGGTTCTGTTGTCACCACGCTACTAAAACGAAGATCATCACAATTATTTCAGCTATTGATCAATGAACTTAAATAATATTAGGGTAATTCATTTCCGTTTATTATTTCATGAACTCCGGACTTTTCACCTTTGTACAAAGTAGGTTTCTGGTTGCTTAAATACAATCTCACTCTACGTTACATTATATATGTTATTATACGTATCCTTCTTAATATACGTACAGTTGCAATCATGTTACGATTATATTGGCAAAAACATCGTCAACTAATTCTAGTATAAACATAAACCTCTAGTTTGCATCAAATAATACCTTCCTAATCTCCCGTAACCGGATCCACAGCCAAGTTTGACATCAAATATGAGAAGTGTTTACAACGATATGTTTCGCATCAAATTTAGCTACAAAACGAAGTTAATTACGCACATTAAATAATGTCAAACTGCTGTTGACTGGATTATATAACTTTTTCCCAACAAAACTCCTTGAGAATAATAAATTACTGTTAATTATGCAAAAATTTTAGTAATAATCTTTTTGATAAATACTTGAACCGAAGATATTTTCAAAAAATTTCTTATGAGCATAATAACTGGGAAAATAAATAGGCTTTCTATTTTTTTTTTCAAGATTACATCATTCTTACGACTGTTCCCTAAATAAATCCTATAAAGAAAATATCGTTAACTTGTCACTAAGTTTAGCTGATATATTAAGAATAATCACCGAAGTTTTATTTAATCTAAATTTCAGGCACTTTTTAATCTACCCTCTTAACCTTATATAGGCTACAATGATACATTAACAAATATTGCCACCTTTGATATTTAAGCATTTTTTAACACTTTACAACCTAGCTGAAAAGTGCTTATGACTTTGGTTTGTCTGACCGTCTGTCCGTCTGTCCGTTTGTCCGTGCTCTAACTCCCGTAAATATGCTCGGATTGCCGTGAAAAATTTTTATGTTGTTGTCGTTTCCTATAGCATGTTCCCTATTTCAACTGAAGTGTGTAGCAATTATACTTTTTTAGAGGGACAATTAAAAGTATTCATTTGCATTCCAGTCAATGGAAAATAATCGTTTCAAGTGCCTTTTGACGACGCTACGTCATTTAAAACATAATGAAATTGATATATAATTATGAGGAACATTAAAACATGCTTTTTGTAGAATATGGAGTGCAAAGCATTTATTATTTATTTACAGGTTCAAGCAAAAGAATTCTGTTACACATCGTTCTCTGGGGAAAAATCGTTTGCAGTGTAATTTAGTGATGTTTCACTATTTCAAACATAATGAAAATTATATGCATTAGTCAGGTGCACTATAAATTGTTTTCTTGTATGCATTGCGTATATAATAGTAAATATATAATAGTAAATATATTTTTGTCCATTTGCTTATTAATGAAAAACCATAAATTTACCAATCGCAAGTACACATTTCGTGTAATTTTCTGCAATCGGATTCATCGTCAAGATTCCCCTTTAAATATAAAATAATCTTGCAATAATATAGTAAATATGCCAATTAGTTGGTGACCCGATGATCGAAAATTAGTCCAATATCTTTTAAAAACCTGCCAAAAGTAGAAAATATGTGCAAAAAAGAAAAGGCTAAAAATAAATGATTACAAATAATATTGACAATTTATTTTAGCTAACAATTTTTATTGCAAAACGTTATAAGCAAAAAAGAAAAAAAAAATCATCGATTAAACAGAATATCGAAAATTTATTTCAGCAAACAATTTTTATTCGAAAATATTTTCTCGAAACTTTTAAGCAGGATATTAACTCTTTTTTCTTACAATCCGTGTTTTTCTTTCTTTCTTTCTTTCTTTTTTTCTTTTTTTTTTTTTTTTTTTTTTTTTTTTTATACAAAGTATTTTATGACAGCTTAGTTTCTGATGTTTCTAAATATACTGAACGCTTTTCGGAATCGTGGGTAACTCGTAAGAAGTTATTATGTATATTGCGTTTGTAGTTCAATTATATTTTAGAACATTTAAAAAATATTTGTCTGTTTTGTACAGTTTATTTGAAGGCCCATATAGATATTTATTTTTATACGAAGTTCAAACTCTCAATACGAAGATCTACTTCTCTTAATTTAATTCAATTTGTCATTCCACATTTACACCAAATGCAAATATGTATTGCTCTATCTTTGTAATCACATGATATACGAGATGTAATTTTCCCAACTGGGCAAAAAATTTCCGGGCCAGGATTCGAACCCATGAAATATATTTTAAACTGTGTTTGAGGATTCTGTTTATTATTAACCGACGAATCTGGAAACTAAATTGCATTGCGGCTATATGTGTTGTAATGTGATAATGAAATAAAATAATGGTGCAAAAATCCTTTGTAAAAGTGAGTAACAATGCCCTACAGGAAATACATAAATATATTATTTATTTGCTATACACTGAGTGGCCAAAATATTATGACCACTGCTCACTGAAGCTTACCTTCTTAAGATCGGTTTTAAGATCCATCTAGTAGTACAACGTATGTGTTTTACGATTATTTTGAGTTGTATATGGAATATTATAATTAAAAATGTTTGTTGGGTTGAAAAACTTGAATGAAACGAGAAAAATCGGCTTGTTTTAATACTCTCAATTGATTCTACACTTGTGGCTAAAATATTATGAACACTCCTCAGGAAACTTATATTCTAAAGATCCATTTTAAGATCCATCTAGTACAGCATACAGAAGTATTTGTTGATGACATAAGGTGTATTGTGCTACACGCATTTATTTTATAGCTCTTCATTTCTTTTACATTTTATGTGTAATACTAACAAATTTAAGCTATCATTTTTATGAACGTCTGAAGAAAATGAAATTGCGATTTCTTCCTTTCCAAAACAAGTTGGAAATTGTACGTCAAACGTTACAAACGAGGTGCGTTCGTACGCACGTTTTAGAATTAAATTCATGATATCCCGTGCGTAGAACGGGTTAAACAGCTAGTTAAGTATATATTTTATGACACTGTTCATACAAATATCTTAACTAGTTATATAAATATTCAGATATATATGTATCAGCTAGTTATATAAATATTCAGATCTTGATGATTTTTAATTCTGTGAAATGAATTATATCGTCTGCAGATTAATTTCTGTATTAAAATAAGTATCTCGCTCGCTTCACGATGAAACTTCGGAAGCTCCTATAACAAAAAAGCACCGATTTAAAAAAAAATCAAATTTCTTAATAAATATTTTTATTAATATCTCCTAAAGTTTTGATTCAATTTTAATAAAATTTGAAATGTCTCGACAAAATTCTGCAAAGATAATATATTTTAAATTGCAAACCATTTGGTTGGGTAGTTTTTGCGTTGTTATATGCGGACAGACAGACAGACAGACGGACGGACAGACGGACGGACCAAGCGACGACTATAGGTGCTACGTATTTATATAATTACGAACGCACCTAAAAAAGTATCTTTAATAAATCTGATTGCGAATGGGAAAACTTCATAACTTTATCAGTTATTTCCTTAAAATTAAAGAAAAAATGTAAATTCTAGAACTTAGTTCTTCTGTGTTAAAATTTATTTTATTTTAAAATAATTAAAATTTTGGAAATACAATTTAATCACTAGCGTTTTTGAAAAAAATTCCGGATCGAACTTTCAGTTATATAAATACTTATTTCTTTAATTACAAAAAAAATATAAATAATCATTTTACTTACCCATTTTACGTAGTATAGTCTTGTAATCGTTTTGAAAATCGAAAAAAATTTTTTGACGGATTTACACGTTTCAGACACTGGAGATTCCGAAAAACATTTATATAAAAAAAAAATAATTGCCGTTCGTCTGTGTGTCTGTGTGTCTGTGTGACTGTAAACGCTCTATCTCCCGAAAAAACTGAGATAGAGACTTGCAATTTTGAATGTACTTAGTATGTAATAATGGGAAGAAGCCTATTTCATTTCAATAACTTCGATTAACCGGAACTATTTTTTTCGGACTCTCGAAATATTCATTCTGATAAAAAGGTATATAAAATTTTTCGAAATTGTTTATTTTAAGAATCGAATATACAAGACAATAAAAAAGCATAAATTTTGCATAAAGCATGAAGTCGATCGGATAATTAGTTGCCGAGATATTTGGAATCCTATTTACCACACTCTTCGATTTTTCATGACTCTGTATTTCATCCAAATTTCACTTCAAAGATATATTTTAATTGGAAATATGACGTTTAATCAGATGCAATAAACCTCTATTTAATAGGATTATTATTTTTGGAGTTATAAGGAGGTTCTTTTCAAGCAGTTCAGTAATCGAGCCTTTAAAGTTTATGACGTCATCAAGCCACGATTTTATTTGAATTGCAATGCATTTTATAAGTATTTTACACATTTTTATTTTAATATTTTACATTATGCATATCCATGATGGTTAAGTATTACGGTGGCGCCCAACGACTAGTTTACTGTGTTTTTAGATGTGTCATGGTATTTTGAACAACATAGCTGTGTATGCCTAAGGAAAAACAGTTGCATTATCTCGACATTATTTTTGTTCTTAAACTTTGTCATTTAATGTCTTTTTTTAAAATGAAGAATTATATTCTTTAGCTAAAATTGATATAGTGATAAGAATAAAATATAATATTACTACAAACGAAACCCATCATGGATAAACATAATATAAAATATGAAAATAAAGCATGTGTAAACATTTTATAAAATGCTTTGCAATTCGAATAAAATCGTGGCTTGATGACGTCATAAATTTTAAATACTCTATATAACTGAATTGCGTAAAAGAAACATCCTTATAACTCCAAAATTGATAATCCTATTAACTGACGGTTTACTCCATCGGATTAAATCTCTCATTTCCAATTAAAATATATCTTTGAATTGAAATTGGAATGAAATACAGGGTCATGAAAAATCGAAGAGTGTGGTAAATAGGATTCCAAATATATCGGCAACTAATTATCCGATCGACTTCATGCTTTATGCAAAATTTATGCTTTTTTATTGTCTTGTATATTCGATTCTTAAAATAAACAATTTCGAAAAATTTTATATACCTTTTATCAGAATGAATATTTTGAGAGTCCGAAAAAAATAGTTCCGGTTAATCGAAGTTATTGAAATTAAATAGGCTTCTTCCCATTATTACATACTAAGTACATTCAAAATTGCATTTCTCTATCTCAATTTTTTCGGGAGATACAGCGTTTACAGACACACACAGAGACACACACATACACACAGAGACACACAGATAGACGGACGGCAATTTTTTTTTTCTATAAATATGTTTTTCGGAATCTCCAGTGTCTGAAACGTGTAAATCCGTCAAAAAAAAATATTTTCGATTTTCAAAACGATTACAAGATTTACACTATACTACGTATGATTGGTAAGTAATAATGAACATGACATGTTGATTCGGTGAAGAGTAAGAAAAACGGATTTAAACAACATATGATAATTTTACTTTTTCTTTGACAGATACATTGATTAAATTTCTCATACTTTCAAATCATAACTCTGACACATAATTTATTCATTCAATAGATTCAGATAACGACTATATTTTTTTAATATTCAATAGTACTTCCGAATATTAATCCTGCATAGCTTTACAGTGATTCGTTAGTCAAAAAAAAAAAAAAAAGATATCATTTTAATAATCCTCTGAAGTAAACGGCAGTATATATTTTACTTATTTTCATTAAAATTATCTTTGATACATCAGATTGTGAATGACATATTTATCTGTAATTACGTTAAATTAAATGAAAACGAAAATTGCAGATACCTGAAATTAGATTTTTACCGTTTAACTACATGGTTTATTCAAACGTATGTAAATCTTATAAAATATGAATAATGATTTTTTATGTGTTGATTGATAAGGTGATAAGGGAAAAGAGAATAATAAGGTGATATGGGGAATAAGATGCATAATTTCCCTGTCCACCACGGATAGACGATTGCGATTATCACGCTTTCGGAATGGCTGTTAAACCGAACACTTCTTAAGTAATTTCTGGTTGAACTTGGTTTTTTATATAATATCTATTCATTTCTGTATAATCTAAATAATTTCTAAATATAATATAATCAATAATATAATATAATATAATATATATAATAATATATAATATTAATATATAATATTGTATATAACATATATAATATTAATGTACATATTATTATATATTATCATAAGAGACGGTAGTCTCTTGAGTGACGCAGCGAAAAACCGAAAACCGTAAGCCCAAAACCGAAGATTCCGTCACTCTCATATATACAGCTAGCAGGACATCAAAGGAAAATCGAAACGCCGACATTTAATATCTCAGTAAATATGAGGCATACCGTTTCGATTTTTTCACATTAGTCTTATATCTATGGCCTAACTCTATCCTGAAATTTATAGATTTCTACATGCAGTAGATTTTGAGATCTGGAAACCAATTTTTAAGCGAAAATGGAAAATGTAATGGTGTAATGGGCACAGAGGTGTTATCTCGAAAATGGATCGAACGATTTTTTTTAAATTAATATATTATATTAATCGCTTTTAGATGAAGAGAGTAAGATTTTGAGCTAACGTAGGAAAACTCTTGTTTTTTATATAATCCAGCTTCAAAATCGGACTCTTTTCTTATGCGTTTTCTGGTAGACTAACATTAAAGATTTTCGGCCTTTTCACCCTTTTTTATTCCTGCGCGGTCAGGATATTCATGGGTATCACGGTTATAGTTAAAGGCGATTTCGCAATCATATCTGGCTGAAGAACTATTTAGATTTTTTTTTTTTTTTTTAATACGAAAACAGTTTTTAATGCAATTTTTAATATGTAATATATATGTATTAAATTAAATTATTGTTTGTATATTTTTCTTTTTTGTTATAATAAAGAATTTCTTATATCAAAATCTTCATTAAGTCGAAAAATATTTAGATTCCTTGATTAAAATATTGAAATATTTTATAATTATACATATACAATTTAATTGTTATTTATATTTAATTTGTGATTTTTTAAAGGAAAAAAAAGATTAAGATTTTTTTTTATCAATTAATTTGCGTAACAAGGAATCATTCAAAATGAATCAATCATCAGTTTGTTTTCTTCGTGTGCGATGCGATTCGCTGCTATGAACATTTTTTGAAGTGTTGAAAATCAAATTTCACAAATACTTCTAACTTCTATTAACAAATACTTCATGAATATATTTTTAATTCCATGTTGTTTATGTACGATAAAAAACACGTTTGTAAGCTTCTGTTTCATAGTATAAGAATCCAAACATTCAGTGAAATGCGTATATTTGATCAGCTATATAAACAAATGAAGAATACAGTACCTTTTTTTTTCATTTCTTAAATTTGCATTTTAAAAACAGATAATAAAGAAATATGTATTTATCTTCTAATATTTATTTTCCTAAGTCAGAGAAATGCAAAGTTCTACCATTGTTTTTTTTGTTTTGTTTTTTCTAGTGAAAGTTTATTTTCAAATGTTAAATATAGATTTTACTTAATAAATCACGAAATCAGTCGTCAGTTCTCGGGGCAATGGTAGACGTGGCATTGGAAACCTAAAAATCATGAGAGAGGGTAATATCTTTAAACAAATCTTGTAGCAAAGTATTCAGTAGTATCTTGCACCAAATATAAGAAATTGAGAAAAAAAAAAAAAGGGTACTGTATTCTTCATTTTTGTTTATGTATTGTCAAAGCTATGCATTCTACCGAATGTTTTTATTCTTGAAATAGACTATTTAAACAGAGATAGAAGTTTACCAAACTTTTGTTTCTTTCTTCATACATAAACAACATGGAATTAAAAATATATTTTTGAAATATTTGTTAATTAAGTTAGAAGTATTTGTGAAATTTGTTTTTGAACCCGTTAAAAAATCTTCACAGCGCATGGAAAAATAGAAACGCTATAGAAGGATTTTTTTTTCTTCAGTTACCCTGAAATTAAAACAATATATATATATATATATTTTTTTTTTTTTTTGGGTGGGGGGGAGGGGGGGGTTTCAGGAGTGCAAAACGTTCATATTTACTGATTTATTAGTTGTTTGTTTTCTTTTTAAAATTAAAATAATGTTGTTAAATAGCAACATCATGGTGTAGAAAAAAAAAACATTAAAAAAATGTGATGCATCGTTATGTACGAGAGATCAGTTTCAACTGACATTACAAAAATTTATTCACAAACTAAGACAGATAATTAAGAAAAATAGGTTAAATCCTAGAACAAGCGAGACGCTTGGGGTCATCGAATTTAGCGAAGCGATAAATGAGTTTTCTTGTTACCGGTTTATTTCTTACGTTTTTTCCACGCCTTCTGTGCTTGGTTCTAGCATGAGCAGAATGCATGGTTCTGAAAATTGAGCTGGTTTTTGAGGGAATTAGATTTGATTGGTTGGTTGACAGATTAGAATATTCTATAATAGAGTTCTATTGTCTGTGGGTTGGTTTGTTGTGTGTCAGATTTGTTGAATTATGTTTATGAAATGTGTTTTATGTCATAAAGGATAAATCCTGTGAAATATTAAAAAAAAACGAAGGATGAGAAATAACGGTAAGTGTATTTTTGTTGATTTTATATGATAAGATGTATTTTAAGCACTTTAGAGATTGCTGTAAACCGATTTTTGTGCGAACATTACTGACCGCAGCTTGAATGGATTTCATGCATTCTAGGGAGTGCGGAATATAGCAATTTTTGTGCATCCAGGATTTTTTTTTTTCAGTTAATGTACGCGAAGCATACACATATACATATATATATATAAATTATTAACTGCTGTTTGAATGAATTTCATGCATTCTAGAGATTGCTGCACAGGGAGTTTCATGCATCCAGGATTTTTTTTTTCTGTTATGTACGCAAAGTGTACATATATATGTTACTAACTGGTGCTTGAATGAGTTTCGTGCTTTTGAAAAATCAGAAATCTCTAGATTCTCCCCAATCGTAACCTGTGTTCTTTGTAGCAGAGAATTCACTACTTACACAGTTTCTATGAAAAATTTTTCACGAAGTAAACATTGATTTTATTCCGTTTTGTGACAATTTACAAAGTTTTAGCAAGGAGGAAAAAATAGCTAAAAATTATTAAAAATAGAAAAATCTGGAGGAAAAAATTGCTAAATGTTTGTATGTAAAAATTGAAATATCCAGACGAAATATTGCTAAAAGTTTGTAAAAATAGAAAATCGTGAAGAAAAACTTGCTGAAACTTTGTAAATAATTGTAAAACGAAATAAAATTTATGTTAAAATTGTATAATAAAGCTTGCCGTAAGCAGTGTGTAAGTATCTGCTTGCTTAAGCTTAAAAAGCATTCGTTCTGATTGGGTAGAATTTGGAGGTTGCCGATTTTTTGGTTGACGTGCGTAAAAAAAATAGCCAAATCGGATGTTTTGCTTGTTCTAGGATTTTGCCCAATATATTTGATTAATGAATTCATCGATTGATACTTTGGCTTAATTAGGTTTGAATTGGCTTAGTAATTTGAATCTTATCATGATGACGTTTTGATTTTGCATGTCCCTGTATAAAAAACTCCTCAATGATATTTGCAAGATAAATACACTGTCACAATTAGATTCAAATTGGTTCAGCATTTCAACAGTGATGGTAAGGATTAAAAAAAAATTCATATTTTTTGCTTTTGTGTGTACCTTTTAAACAAACTGTAAGAGCTAAATGCTTGATTAGCTAACTCATTGATGATGCGGCTAAGTTTAGGGATTCACCCTCAGTTAGCCATCTTGCTTTTAAATCAAAACATTTTAACTTTTATTATTAAATATAAATCAATCAGTCAGTAAAATTAAATAACATGCTTATAATAAGTAAATATGAATGAAAATTATTTTGGAAATGAGAAACAAAACAAATATGTTTTGAAGTATAGATAAAATGCTTCAGTGATTAATTTGTAATCACTTCAGCATTTTATCTATATTTTAATTATAATTAGTGATCTTCTGTGATTATGTAACATTTCAGCGATGCTGGATTGAATCCCTGAAGCATCTTATCTATTTCGAAAAACCGAAGTCAGAGAAATGCAAGTTTTGTGCATCCAGGATTTTTTTTTTCAGTTAATGTACGCGAAGCGTACTCACACATATATATATATATATATATATACATCAATTATTAACTGCTGTTTGAATGAATTTCATGCATTCTAGAGATTGCTGCACAGGGAGTTTCATGCATCCAGGATTTTTTTTTCTGTTAATGTACGCAAAGAGTACATATACATGTTACTAACTGGTGCTTGAATGAGTTTCGTGCATTTGAAAAATTAGAATTCTCTAGATTCTCCCCAATCATAACCTGTGTTCTTTGTAGCAGAGAATTCACTACTTACACAGTTTCTATGAAAATTTTTTCACGAAGTAAACATTGATTTTATTCCGTTTTATGACAATTTACAAAGTTTTAGCAAGGAGGAAAAAATAGCTAAAAATTATTAAAAATAGAAAAATCTGGAGGAAAAAATTGCTAAATGCTTGTATGTAAAAATTGAAATATCCAGACGAAATATTGCTAAAAGTTTGTAAAAATAGAAAAATCGTGAAGAAAAACTTGCTGAAACTTTGTAAATAATTGTAAATCGAAATAAAATTTGTTTATTTTGTGAAAAAGCTTGCCGTAAGCAGTGTGTAAGTATCTGCTTGCTTAAGCTTAAAAAGCATGCGTTCTGATTGGGTAGAATTTGGAAGTTGCCGTTTTTTTGGTTGACGTGCGTAAAAAAAATAGCCAAATCGGATGTTTTGCTTGTTCTAGGATTTTGCCCAATATATTTGATTAATGAATTCATCGATTGATACTTTGGCTTAATTAGGTTTGAATTGGCTTAGTAATTTGAATCTTATCATGATGACGTTTTGATTTTGCATGTCCCTGTATAAAAAACTCCTCAATGATATTTGCAAGATAAATACACTGTCACAATTAGATTCAAATTGGTTCAGCATTTCAACAGTGATGGTAAGGATTAAAAAAAAATTCATATTTTTTGCTTTTGTGTGTACCTTTTAAACAAACTGTAAGAGCTAAATGCTTGATTAGCTAACTCATTGATGATGCGGCTAAGTTTAGGGATTCACCCTCAGTTAGCCATCTTGTTTTTAAATCAAAACATTTTAACTTTTATTATTAAATATAAATCAATCAGTCAGTAAAATTAAATAACATGCTTATAATAAGTAAATATGAATGAAAATTATTTTGGAAATGAGAAACAAAACAAATATGTTTTGAAGTATAGATAAAATGCTTCAGTGATTAATTTGTAATCACTTCAGCATTTTATCTATATTTTAATTATAATTAGTGATCTTCTGTGATTATGTAACATTTCAGCGATGCTGGATTGAATCCCTGAAGCATTTTATCTATTTCGAAAAACCGAAGTCAGAGAAATGCAAGTTTTGTGCATCCAGGATTTTTTTTTCAGTTGTACGCGAAGCGTACTCACACACATATATATATATATATATATATATATATATATCAATTATTAACTGCTGTTTGGATGAATTTCATGCATTCTAGAGATTGCTGCACAGGGAGTTTCATGCATCCAGGATTTTTTTTTCTGTTAATGTACGCAAAGAGTACATATACATGTTACTAACTGGTGCTTGAATGAGTTTCGTGCATTTGAAAAATCAGAATTCTCTAGATTCTCCCCAATCATAACCTGTGTTCTTTGTAGCAGAGAATTCACTACTTACACAGTTTCTATGAAAATTTTTTCACGAAGTAAACATTGATTTTATTCCGTTTTATGACAATTTACAAAGTTTTAGCAAGGAGGAAAAAATAGCTAAAAATTATTAAAAATAGAAAAATCTGGAGGAAAAAATTGCTAAATGCTTGTATGTAAAAATTGAAATATCCAGACGAAATATTGCTAAAAGTTTGTAAAAATAGAAAAATCGTGAAGAAAAACTTGCTGAAACTTTGTAAATAATTGTAAAACGAAATAAAATTTGTTTATTTTGTGAAAAAGCTTGCCGTAAGCAGTGTGTAAGTATCTGCTTGCTTAAGCTTAAAAAGCATGCGTTCTGATTGGGTAGAATTTGGAAGTTGCCGTTTTTTTGGTTGACGTGCGTAAAAAAAATAGCCAAATCGGATGTTTTGCTTGTTCTAGGATTTTGCCCAACATATTTGATTAATGAATTCATCGATTGATACTTTGGCATAATTAGGTTTGAATTGGCTTAGTAATTTGAATGTTATCATGATGATGTTTTGATTTTGCGTGTCCCTGTATAAAAAACTCCTCAATGATATTTGCAAGATAAATACACTGTCACAATTAGATTCTAATTGGTTCAGGATTTCAACAGTGATGGTAAGGATTAAAAAAAATTCATATTTTTTGCTTTTGTGTGCACCTTTTAAACAAACTGTAAGAGCTAAATGCTTGATTAGCTAACTCATTGATGATGCGGCTAAGTTTTGGGATTCACCCTCAGTTAGCCATCTTGTTTTTAAATCAAAACATTTTAACTTTTATTATTAAATATAAATCAATCAGTCAGTAAAATTAAAAGTCACAAAATTCGTCAAATGATTTCGGGAGAAAAATAGTGAAATTTGTCTAACAATCGCGGAACAGAATTGCAAAATTCGTCGAATGGCAGTGGAAAAAAAGTGCACAATTTGTTCGTTTATGGAAAAAGTCGTGAAATTCATTAATCGATAGTCGATAAATCACGAAATTCATCAATCGATAGCAGAAAAATCACAAAATTCATTGATAGTGGAAAAATCACAAAATTTATCAACTGGTTTCAGGGGAAAAAAATTTCGAATATCGTCGAATGGCTTCGAGAAGAAAAAAAATCACAATCCGTCAAATAATTTCTTTGAAAAAATCGTGAAATTCGCCAAATGGTTTTGAAATTTGTCGAGCGACAGTGGGGAAAAAATCTTTTTCCATTGAATCATCGCAATTGGAACTATTAAGTTTGACCAGTGGTGGCAGTAAAGTCAGTCGGCAAATTTTCAGTATTACTCGCCGATTGGCGAATGGCAATTTTGTCCTATATTTTTATGCACTTTATCGATGAAATTCATGATTTTTTACACGCCTGATCGATGAAATTCAAGATTTTTACGCACCCAATTGATGACTCTCTTGATTTTTATGCATCCGTTTGACGAAATTAATGATTTTTATATGCCTGATAAACAAAATTCATGATTTTTATGCATGTGTTCAACAAAATTTATGATTTCCCTTCTCCCGATCCACAAAATTCATGTTTTTACTGTGCCTGATTGACAAAATTCATGATTTTCAACTGATATGCTTTCCATCGGCCAATTAATGAAATTCACAATTTTTCTTCTCTAGACAATGGCGAAATTCGCAAATTATTTTTTTTTTTTTTACCGTTCGTTGAAATTTACAATTTTTTCACAAACATTCGATGGAATTCTTGATTTTTCCAAGACCAGTTGTCGAAATTTGCGATTTTCCATGCCTATCGACAAAATTCATAATTTTGCAGAACCGATAGACAAAATTCATAATGTTTTCCTATGATCTATGGACAATTTGCAAATTTTTCCTGCAACTGTTCGTTGAAATTCTCGATCTTTCCACACCATTCGAGGAAATTCGCTGCTCGATCCATGAAATTCACGATTTTAAGTGCCTTATCGACAAAATTCGCAGGTTTTTTCAATTGATTTACAAAATTCAAGATTTTTTTTTTTTTTTTGAGTGATTGACGAAATTTGCAACTCCGGAATTACTGATTTTGGCATCTCTGGTTTCTGTTGACCGATTATTGAAATTTGCGTTTTTTTTTCTAGCGACAAAATGGCGAAATTTGTGATTTTTCCATACCCATTTGACAAAATTCGCATCCAGTCAATGCAATTCATGATTTTATGCGCCTGATCGATGAAATTCATATTTTCCTACGATTTATGGACAAAATTTGCAAATTTTTCTCACGAATTATTAAGGAAATTCGAAATTTTTGGATAGGTTGGCATGTATGGTCTCTGCGGGCCACCAGTTATCCATCACGGGCCACAGGTTGTGCATTCCTAATCATGATGCAGTTTGGCTCATTCGACTCGACATCGATAGAACTTACTGATTTTAGTTTCACCACCAGGGGCAGTTATGTTCATATAGAACAGAGAGCGCCCCTGGCAGTGGAAGGGGAAATTAATGGATTTTGGAGCTAACTCAAGTTCTATGGGTCCCATCACAACATGGTTTGATTCATTCAACTTGTTTCAAGTTTGACCACCAGGGGGCGCATTCCCATCTTAGGTTCTATGGCCCCGATCATGACAAGGTATGGCTCACTCAACTCGAAATCGACAGCCTCAAAAATTTCAGCTGTTTGTATAGAACAGAGTGCGCCCCCTGGTGGTGGAACATGGAACTAACAGATTTTGCAGCTAACTTGAGTTCTATGGGTCCCATCACAATGCAGTTTGATTCATTTGGCTCGACATCGATAGGATACATTGATTTTAGTTCCAAGTTTCACCACCAGGGGCGCTATCCTATCTCGTGTTCTATGGGCCCGATTACGGTGAGGTATGGCTCATTCGATTCGAAATCGACAGCCTGAAAGATTTCAGCTATGTTTGTATAGAACAGAGTGCGTCCCCTGGTGGTGGAAGATGGAACTAATGGATTTTGCAGCTAACTCGAGTTCTATGGGTCCCATCACAATGCAGTTTGATTTATTAAACTGGACATCGACAGGATATATAGATTTTAGTTACAAGTTTCACCACCAGGGGGCGCTTTCCTATCTCGGGTCATATGCGCCCCATCACGACGCGGTATGGCTCATTCGACTCGAAATCGACAGCCTCAAAGATTTCAGCCATGTTTGTATGGAACAGAGTGCGCTCCCTGGTGGTGGAATATGGAACTAACGGATTTTGCATCTAACTCGAGTTCTATGGGTCCCATCACAATGCAGTTTGATTCGTTCGACTCGACATCGGCAGGATATATCGATTTTAGTTAAAAGTTTCACCACCAGAGTGTGCTTTCCTATCTTGTGTTCTATGTGCCCCATCACGACGAGGTATGGCTCATTCGACTCGAAATCGACAGCCTCAAAGATTTCAGCTATGTTTGTATGGAACAGAGTCCGCCCCCTGGTGGTGGAAGATGGAACTAACGGATTTTGCAGCTATCTCGAGTTCTATGGGTCCCATCACAATGTAGTGTGATTCATTCGACTCGACATCGACAGGATATATCGATTTTAGTTCCAAGTTTCACCACCAGGGGGCACTTTTCTATCGGGTTCTATGGGACCGATCACGACGACGTATGGCTCATTTGACTCGGAATCGACGGCCCGAAAATTTTCAGCTATGTTTGTATAGAAAAGGTTGCGTCCTTTGGCGGAGGAAGATGGAACAAACGGGTTTTGCCATGCATTTTCATCCTTCTAATTGTGTTACTCTCTCGCTGTATAATTTAAAAGTTGAGTCTTGGATTCCTCTCCCTGGGCCACCACCCTCATATTTTATTGGGGTCCAAGGGGTCTTTTTTAGCATTTCTTTAAAATTTTATTTTAATGATTAATTTATACCCTATGCTTAATTTCGACTAATTGGCATTCTCATCAATAACCTTAAAAAAGTAATGATATCAGTACAAAAACCCTTAACGGGTTAAAAGTTGTGACGCAGCACTTTCTTTTGGCTTTATGAATTTTAAATATGGGTCTTAAAAGCAATGATATCAAATTTAAGTGACGCTATGTTAATAATTATTTTTTTAAATCATAATTTTCTTTTTAGTTTTATTTATATTCACAGGTGCAATTATTATCTTAATATGAAAAAATATATAAAATTTATTCGCTGATGCTTTTTCATTCACATCTCTCATGAATTCAAAATATGGGTTTTAAAAGAAATGATATCAAAATTTGAGTGCCACTCAATTTGAGTGGCGTTAATTTAATAGGACTCTTTTAAAATTCAATTTAAATTATTTTTGGTTTGTCTTCTAAAGTATATTTACACATACAAACAATACTTTTAATTTTTCAATACACTTTTAAATATATTACTTTCACTGAGCCTATATTATGTATTGAAATGTATTTATTTCAATAAATTGATTTATCTTCTGTGCCACGCTATCCAAAATCATAAGTAAAATTTATGTAAATGATTATTTTGCGTCATAGTATCCAAACAAAGGGAAATGTATTCAAGTGGATAATATGACGCAAAATAATCATTTACATAAATTTTACTTATGATTTTGGATAGCGTGGCACAGAAGATAAATCAATTTATTGAAATAAATACATTTCAATACATAATATAGGCTCAGTGAAAGTAATATATTTAAAAGTGTATTGAAAAATTAAAAGTATTGTTTGTATGTGTAAATATACTTTAGAAGACAAACCAAAAATAATTTAAATTGAATTTTAAAAGAGTCCTATTAAATTAACGCCACTCAAATTGAGTGGCACTCAAATTTTGATATCATTTCTTTTAAAACCCATATTTTGAATTCATGAGAGATGTGAATGAAAAAGCATCAGCGAATAAATTTTATATATTTTTTCATATTAAGATAATAATTGCACCTGTGAATATAAATAAAACTAAAAAGAAAATTATGATTTAAAAAAATAATTATTAACATAGCGTCACTTAAATTTGATATCATTGCTTTTAAGACCCATATTTAAAATTCATAAAGCCAAAAGAAAGTGCTGCGTCACAACTTTTAACCCGTTAAGGGTTTTTGTACTGATATATATAATATAATATATAATATAATATATAATAATATATAATACAATATAATAAATTATATAATCTAATTTTCTATATAATCTAATAATATGTATTTTTTTTCTTATATAATATCTTCTTATATCTTCATAATCCTCTCAAATACCGGAAATTACTTAAGAAGCGTTCGCTTTTACAACCAAGCAGAAAGCGTAATAATCCCGATCGTGAATCGGCGGTGGAGAAAGAAATTATGCGAATAAGATGATACAAAAAGTAATATATCTATCTATCTATCTATATATATATATATATTTAAATTTAATTCTCGAAACGTCCCTTAACATTTTAAGCATATGATTATGAAAATTCCCATTTTGCTCCATTATGCATCACTGTTTCATCAACATTTTCAATTACTCACTATTGTGTTTTTTAATATTCAAACGTGTTCCGAATGCTCTTTAAATATCTTTTTACAGTTGATGCATAACATAATAAAATTTATATAATGGACTACCGTTAATGTGTGTCCGTTTAAGACATATCCGGTTAATGAGGACAATTTGGTTTCACAACGGTTTCTATTTGAAATGAATGTTAAGGGAATCGGGTAATGTGTAAACATTTTTTAGTCCTGTTTTAAATTAATTTAAAATATGACACCACGGCAATTTATTTCGATCTTGAGCTTGTCCAGAGGAATTAGTTATTTTGTATTAACAATATTGTCATTAATTTGCATTTTAACTATAAATACTAAATAATAAAAAAAGTCGTTTTTTAGCATAAGGGTTCTAGCCTATTTAATTTCGTTAAAAATCTTAATTAAATTATTCCAGCAAGGGTGAATATCGGTTATTTTGTACGTATTATACGATGAGTTGTACGTATTAAGCCATGCCTTTACCATTTATTTCAAACAGAAAATTATGGTGAAGCAATTATGGTAAAGTAAATTTTCCTCATTAAACGATGTAAATTTTTACACCGTACAAAATTTCAATCTTACTCTTCCAAAATTTGCTGATAAGATTTTGGAAGAAAATTTAACAGAACGGTCTGGTGTAAATCAATTGACTACTTCTTTCTCTCCAGAACAAGATAATAAGAAGAAATATCCTAATAAAAACAAGCGCACCACTCAAAATATTCTTAATTATGCATCAATTGCTCAGACTGCTCCAACTTTACTGTCTGCTCCACCTTTACTGTACTGGGTTTTTGTGGAAATACCCCATTGGCTAATGTGGTAAAAAATAAACGTAAATTAGTTTTTAATTGAATCATGAAAAATTCAAATGTAAAGATTGTGAATAGATTGACAAGAAACAAAGCAATTTTTCTGTCTAGATTATGTCCAGTTACATCTGTGAAATATATTACTGACTTTTTAAGCCTTCTGAACTTGAATTTTGTTCTATGCCGTAAGCTCAAAAAATTTCAAACTTACTCTTCCTTTCCTATTTACGGAGGGTGATTTTGATCATTTAATGCATGCACTATACGGCCTGAGGAGTGTCTTGTTTCCGAGTTTTTTGGCAGACTGAGAAAAGATCAAATTTCACTGAATCATACTTAAGACTCTGGTGATGGGGATAATTCCTTGAAACAAAATATTGAGACTGTGAAATGACTATCCATGTTTTATCAGAATGTTCGTGACTTGCAGACAAAAACTTCTGATATATACTGTTCAATAGCTTCTGAAAACTTTGACATTATTTTATTAACTGAAACTTTGCTATGTAATAATTTTTAGTATTCTGACTTATTTGATAACAAGTAAATTATTTTTCGTAAAGATCGTAATAGCGCAACTAGTTCATTTAAGCGTGGTGATGGTGTGGTAACTGCAATTAAAAATTGTTTTGGCGTTCCTGATTTGATATTTAAATGTCTTTGGGTCTCATTGAATTTGAGATGTCGTAGTAAACTGCTTTTGTGTTTAATTTATTTCCCACCTAATACTAGTATTGATACCTATGTAAAGTTTTTCGGCGTGTTTGTAATGTTTACTTCTTATCAAAATATATTTGTTTGAGAAATTTTAACTTCTCTATTATTGGTGAGTTGTTTTTAGATATTTTAGATCCTACTATAAAAGTGTTATATAACTTTGTACATCTCTATAATTTGAACTAATTTAAAGCTGTACCTAAATGTAATAACAAGTATTTAGATTTGATTTTATCTGATATTGATGATTTTAATATTAACGTTAAACGCAGTAAAAGACCATTAGTCTCTGAGGATAAATATCATCAAGCTTTGTCTATTGTTATTAATCTAATTTCTATACGTGCTAATAATCACAATGCCAAATTTGTAAAAATGATTTTAAAAGTGCTGATTTTTTAACTATGTTGTATTTGATTTCTGAAATTGACTGGAATTTTCTGAATACTTAAGATAATTTAGCAGTTAGGGATTTTTATAGATATTTGGTTTATGTTTTTAACCAAACTATTCCTGCAAAGTCTTTTAATAATAAGTTCTTCTTTTATTACTCAACTGAAACTATCAAATTGATTAAATATAAAAATAAAGTTCGTAAGTCGGCCTTATATAGGGGGAATCCAATTGTCTTTGGAGAATTCAAGTACTTAAGATCTTCTGTAAAGCTCAATATTAGTAGAGATTATGCTTCTTACTTGAAGACTACGGAAAATAATTTGATTTCTAACCCTATAAAGTTTTGGTCCTACTTTAATAAGGATAACTTTTTGCCTAATAGTTTTTTTATAATAATATATCATATGATGGTGATGATGACATTGCCAATGTTTTTGTGTCCTATTTTAGTTCTGTTTATAAATCTAGCACTGTAATACAAGTATCCGTGACTGCTGCTTGAGCGACATCATTAAGATTGAAAATGTAACTTATATGTATGTGGTTTTGCCAATTAGGAAGTTGAAGTCTTCATTGACAGTTGGGTTGGATAATGTCCCTTCGGTTATAGTTAAAGGTTGCGCTGATGCGTTGATTTATCCTCTTCTTCTTTTATTTAATTCTTCTTTGAAAACTAACGTATTTCCTGATGTTTGGAAGCAGACCAAAATGATTCCAGTTTTTAAAAATGGTGATTCTAATGATTGTAAAAATTACCTTCCCATTACGATCTTGATTTCTTTTTCAAACATATTTGAAACTATAATCTATAAATAAGCTTTTTCAGCAATTAAAACATTTAATCTCATCAGCTCAGCATGGTTTTATTCCTAAACGGTCTACGCTTACCAATTTATTTTGCTTAACTAATAACATTATGTCATCGTTTGAATATGGGTATCAGCTTGATGTCATATATGCCGCTTTTGACTCAATTGATTTTGGTATTTTTCTGAACAACTTAATAGGTATGGGTTTTCCTATTAATCTTACTAATTGGCTTTTTTCTTACTTAAATAGTAGAATGATTTATGTTTATTTCAATGGTGCTGTGTCTCATAAATTTACTAATACATCTGGCATTCCCCAAAGTGGTTCTAATTTAGGACCCTTGCTTTTTACTTTATTTATTGATTATCTATGTTCTATTTTGAAATTTTCTAATTATATTTTGTTTGCTGACGATTTAAAATTATTTTGGCAGGTAAGTTCTGTTACTGACGCTGCACTTTTACAGAGGGATCTCAATGGCATATATAGTTGGCATATATAGTTAGTATATAGCATAGTAATAGAATTGGATATTACTTTTGATACTAAACTTGATTTTTTACTCCATATTGAAAATATTGTTTCTAAAGCGTATAAAAAACTAGGATTCCTTAAGCGTAAAACTACAGATTTCTCCAATCAACAAGCAATAAAAGTTTTATAATTCTTTGGTACATCCTAATCTTGAATATTGCAGTCTCATTTGGGATCCCCACTAAAACAATAGAATTAAAATTCTCGAGCAAGTACAGTCTGAAAGCACACGTTATTTATTGTTTAAAAGTAACCATATATATTCTTATGATATTTTTTCTTCCTATCTACGTAGTATTGTTAACATTCCAAGTTTGAAATCTAGACGGGATTTTTTTTGTGTTTTATTCTTTTACAAGGTTATTAATAACATGATTGATCGCAGCTTAATTCTATTAATTTCAATGTGCCGAACAGATTCCTCAGATGTAATAATTTTTTTTAAATTACCATTTCTAAAATATAATTACGTTGGTAATTTCTCTTTATATAAATTTTACAAAATATTTAATGATTTCTCTGTGCATCTTGATATTTTCAATATGTCCTTTTCTGCCTTCATAGATAAATGTTCTGAACTTTTAATCTATTAATTTGTGTTTTTATCTGTGTTGTATGTGATGTATTTGTGTATATGATATGTGTTTATATATATGTTTTTTTTTTCTTATGATGTTCTTGCAACACGGTAAATGGATTTGTCTGTAGTGTGCATTTCAATAAATAAGTAAATAAATACGCACTTCGATTAGTGAGGACGAAAAATCCGCCTTGGAAGTACAAACTATTGTTGCTTATATATTGGCTGCACTGTATATATTTTTCACAATCATCCAAATAAAAGATAAGGTAAGATTTTCTTTTCTCGAAAATCATTTTATGTGTATCCGACTGCGAGGGAAAACATTTTATCTGCCATTGTAACAGTAATAAGCGGGCACAATAATCTTCACTTTCCAAAAATGTGAATTTTAAAAATTTTTGAATAAAATATGGTTAGTATTATTGAAATTACGTGAGATAATAAATATGTGAAATGACTGCACCTATTTCCCTTCAAATATATCATCGTTGCAAATTTTATTTCATTTTTCATCTTTAAAGTTTTTCAGTATATCAGTATGATCAAATGTACAAACATAAACAAATACTTTTTCATTAACTCGCTGTTTTTTGGACGATGATTAAAGTGCATTTCACAAAATTAGGAATCGGTATTTCAGTAATATAAATACTTTAAAAAAAAGTTCCGTAAATAACCATTATTTCTGTATTTTTAGATACTTCATAACATTAAAGAAAATAAGAATAATAATTAACGTTTTAGAAGTCTGATTCCTAGCGTGTTATGACACACTTGTAAAAAAAAAACATTCAAAAACTTTTTCAAAGGTTCAACATTAAGAGATAACAAATCATACATTTTTTTTTTTTTTTTTCCAAATTTTAGAAAGAACATTGCAGATTTTCTTGGATAAATCGTTTTTTCCATAAAACCATTTAATAATATGAAAACCTAGTATTAAACAATGAAATAAAAAAAAATCCTTCAAAGGTTAAAAATTTAAGAAATCCCAAAGAAAAGAACAATTATAAATTTCTAAGAGTGTTATTTTTTTTCGTAAACTTAATGATCGTAAATATTTTTAAAAGTAAATTCTCACATTTTGTGGGTTGATTTATATGTAGATACGGAAAAAGAGAATTAATTTCCGTATGAGAACTCCTTATCTTTTTGATATTTCTGTCAAGTATCTCCTTACATTTTTTTTTTTTTTAACTTCTGTATTATTCTGTCAATTTATAACTTTCTGAGCTAAATTATTTTTTCAAATCATGTTTGACACATTTAATTTTCATTTCATACATGGTAAGTTTTGAATAAGTTGACATTAAAAGAATACTTTGTTAAATTAAGAAAAAAAGACTTAAGATAAAATTTTCAGAAAACTCTGAAGTAAAAGAAAGCAGAGATTTTCTTCTTATTTTAAAAAATCATTTCAGATAAAATTGCGGATGACATAACTTTATCTGCCATTGCAGTATAATTAAACATAACAGAAATCTTGATTTTAGTTAGCTTTGAAGTTAGCTTTTCTTCTTAAACTTTGTTCATTAATCACCACACTTTAAATGTAAATCTTTTTAAAAGTTGAATGTGACATTTTGTACATAAGCATGTATGTGTATAAGACAGAATGAAATAATGAAATAATATTTCCATATATTGATAATGAAGATTAAAAAAAAAAAAAGAATTAACTTCACCCATTTTTTTAAGATACATTAATTAAAGTTTTATACTGATACAGCATATTATTGACACATTACTGCTTTTATCAATATTTTAAATGTGGAGTATTGCCGTTTTTAATATTCAAAAGTATTTCAAATATTATTTCTAAATACATTTAATGTTTATGCGAAAAATAAATGCATTTAATTTCTTTTTTCTCAAAAAGGACTAAGGAAAGAAGAAATATACATTTTAATATTTTCTTAAAAATAATTTTTGGCAAGTCAAATTTAGAAAATATAATTTTATCTGCCAATAAAAAAAAAATAATGAAAAAAAAAGGTCTGTGGTGCAGGATTTTTTTCTTAAACTTTGTGATTTATGTTCACGTAATTATGAGCTTTTCAGAAATGAACTTTGACTCTCTGACAGTTTCTGTGTAAATCGAAAAAGTTATAGGGAAGAAGCAAATTAATTTTTACATCAGAATTCCATATCATGTTGAAACTTATGTCTAGCGTTTTTCTGTATTTGCAAAGAGCTTCTGTATTCAGATACAAATTTCTGAATTTCTGCGCTTAATTAAATTCAAAGAAATCACGTTTGACAATTTTATTCGATATTTGTTGCATGGCCATTTTTTTTAATATGTTAAAAGAAAAATAAAATAAAATAAATAAATAAAATTATTTCAGGAAAAGTGCTTTTATTTCTCTACATGTATTACCGCATAAATTGCACACACTGTATGTTAAATGATAGGACTTTTATTGAATCTTTAACAGCAAATTGTGAAAACACAAATGTGAAATATCTGTAACATAAAACTATATTAATCTAAAATATTATATTTTCGTTTATTTATCTGATTTTTATAATTTGAAAACAATATTTTAAGTATAGTTTGGCGAAAATAGTATAGTTATAAACATTCACGCACACATTTTCATAAAAATAACTTTTCTTTTATATCTTTAACACAGTATTTTATTTATTTTATAATTTATGAAATATAAAAGGACCAAATTCTGTATGTCATATATTTTTCATGAATAGTTTAAGTTATTAATAAAAGTATAAGTAATGTACTTATTTGCGATGAATAAAATTTTCATTTACAAAAATATAGAATAAATTCATTGTTACACAATTTTAATTATAGTTCAAGAAATGATGTTTCATTTTCAAGTTTAAAAAGTTGTATACAAGTATGATGTAAAAAACAGTTTCATAAAATCACAAACTCCAATTAAAAAAAAAAAAAAATTCTTTAAAACTGTGGACATGTTTCGCGACCAGCGGAGCATTTCTCAAGACGAACTAAGAATTGCTTATTGTTATATCATTCATTATCGATTATTCTTAAGTGCGATCTCTAGGACTATCTTCTTATTATTTCCTTTCTGTTATTTATTTATACGAGCAGACATAGTTTTATTAAGTTAAAATACGTTTTGTCATTACATATTTTGTCTTTATGCTCAACGATTTCAAAAGATTCACAAACCTTTTTGAATTGCAAATAATTAGAAGATAATATTCTTCTTCTTTCATTAAAATTTATCTAAATGACTTCTCTTTCAATTAGCCTGGCAGCATTTGGAGTTTTTCTATTGAACTTTATATCAGAAATATGTTCTTTTTTTCTACCAATAAATTTTGAATACTGTACTCGTTCTTTGACGTGTCAGCATTAATATATGGAATTTCATAAACTATAGAGTAACTCCCCATATTTACCTTGTCAGTTTGACTGCAAATGATAATTTCTAGCATGGAAAGGCAGATACACTGTAAAATATTTTTGTCAACAATTACGGTACATATACTGGCAACTTTGTGACCAGTATGCATACCGTAATTTAACTGGACCCTTCTCCTCAGGCCTGCACGCATTACGTAAGAAGAGCAAGAGTTTCGCTTCAGGGGTTACCGTACACCGAGGCGGGGCAACCAGTTTTTCGCTTACTCACAAATAATTATTTTGCGGTATAAATAGCGATTTTTTACTGAAAAACATTCATTTTACGGTCTGAATACCGTTTATAATCGAAATGGCACAAATATGGTTTTTGTACGCTTAATATACCGTAGAAGTACGGAACTCATACCGTAAAGAGTGAAAACGACACAAGTACCGTTAATTTACGGTACATCTACTGAAATTTTACGATTTTTTTAACAGTGTATATCCAACATAGATTGAAGCTTCTAAGGCGTTATTTTAATCCCTTGAAGGGCACCGGTATATTATATATACCACATAATTTTAATTTCAAAATGTCACAATGACACCAGAATTTTATAATCAAATTTTGAATATTTATAAGGTACATGAGGAAAAGCTTTTACATAATTAAAAATAAATTCGTTCGTGAATCCTGGTGTCAATCAATCATTTCGATATTTTAGCTAGAAGAGTGCTTTGCCCCTGAAGGGGTTAATTTAACAAAATCATTTAAGTGCAGATAATTTGAATGTTTGCAAATTAAACATATTTGCGCCTATGCCAGATATAATGTATACAAGCATATGCCCCCCTCAAAAATGACGGAAAGGTGTTATTTTAAGTTTAGAATGTTAAGTCATATTACTGACATATTATTTCATTTAAGCATTAGAAATATCGAGTGTGTTTTAATTGGAGATTCAATATGGGGATTTCTGTAATTTATCTTACTGTCATTTTGTGTTATGCGCGATCATTCCAACAGTGGCAAGTCGTCAAAATCACCCCAAAGCTGTGTTTATAACACCACACTTCCGCAATATTTGAGTTCCATACCGCCCAGAAAAACTGCATACTTTACACATTTCTTTTTAACTTTTCATAGAGTTATAAAAGAAAATGTTGTAGGGGATTGTACTTAAATTTGAAAAAAAAAATATATAGGTATTACAAGAAAAAATACCAATCATTCACCACTAAAGTAACACAAAAGTTTTAGATAAACTCACTATGTATGAAATTTATAATAAACTTACTATATTTGAATATGAAAAAAAAATCCCATGTAATCTTGTAAAATACTCTATTTACCGTATGCTCCGTATGCTTCCGTATGCTCCGTATGCTCCTATGTATCACTCCGCTGCTCTGCTAAAAAGTAGTTTTTTTTTAGAGTGTGTGTGGGGGGGCAGTACTTTGAGAAAAATCTAAATTACAAACTGATGTTACATAATCAGTGTTGAATTCAGACATTTTTCCCCGGGAGGGATTTCTGGAGCTCCGGGGGGAGGGAGGGGGATTGCCCTTTTTGACCATTGAAAGTATAAAATCTCAAATCTTTCGTAGGGGGGACATTACAATGTTCCAGGGGGATTTCCCCCCCAGGCCACCTCCTGAATTCAACACTGTACATAATTATTACCCTGCAAACATTTGCATAAGAATTAGAACGTTTAAACTTTTATAATTTGTTTTTCTATTTTAGCTTTTTATCAAAAATTTTGCTGACACATTTTCATAATTTTATTTAAATACTTTAGCCAAATGAAAAAAAAAGAACTAAAAATTAAGGTTAAATTTTAATTTTAAATCTTTAAAAAAGAAACGTTTGAAAATTACTACTTCTCCCTTTGAAGATTTTTTTTTATATAAGGAGATTTCTAAAATGTTTAAATACTAGGAAATGTTCACAAAGTAGTTCAAATTTGGTTCTTTTTAATTATACCAACACCATCTTACTGTATGCTAATGAGCTATTTATTTTAACCCTGACCATGCAAAAGATTGTAAGAGTATTTTTGCCTTATTTAAAAAAAAAAAAAATCCTGCATATAAAAAGTACAGGTTTTTGTCTAAAGGAAAAGTGAAGGCATTACGGACAAAAAAGTGAAGGAAAAGTATAGGTTTTTTGCCTAAAGGAAAAGTGAAGATATTTCGGACAAAAAAGTGAAGGGAAAGTACAGGTTCTTTGCCTTAAGGAAAACTGAAGATATTTCGGACAAAAAAGTGAAGGGAAAGTACAGATTCTTTGCCTTAAAGAAAACTGAAGGTATTTCGGACAAAAAAGTGAAGGGAAAATACAGGTTTTTTGCCTTAAGGAAAATTGAAGGTATTTCGGACAAAAAAGTGAAGGGAAAGTACAGGTTTCTTGCCTTAAGGAAAACTGAAGGTATTTCGTACAAAAAAGTGAAGGGAAAATACAGGTTCTTTGCCTAAAGGGAAGATGCAGGTTTTTTTTGTAGGAAATACCTTCAGTTTTCCTTAAGGTTTTTTAAAATTTTTTTGCTGACTTTTTTACCTGGGAATCCCCACGGCGTGAGACCACATGCTGCCCAACATCGCTTTTAAGTGAATGTTTGGGCTGGTGTGGTAGGCAACCTCTTAGTCGGGCCTTACTTGTTGCCAGCACATCTAACATTTGCAGATTATCGCATATTTTTGCAAGAGGTGCTACCAAGCTTACTTGACACTATGCCACAACATTTCAGACGTCATATGTGGTTTCAACATGATGGGCACCTCCCCATTATGGCAGATGTGTTCGTGAACATTTGAATCAGGTGTTTGGTCACCGAAGGATTGGCCGTGGTGACCGGTTCCCGGGCCACCAAGCTCTCCTGATTTAAGCAGCATAGATTTCTTTCTTTGGGGTTAACTGAAAAGTGCTGTGTACGCAACGCATGTGGATTCCGATATGGATTTGGTTGCAAGACTCGTCTGTACTGTTGCGGATATCCAACAGAATCCAGGTGTATTTGAGGGAGTCCGCCAATCCATGGTCCGACGGTGTAATGCTTGCATCGCTAGCAATGGTGGAAACTTTGAACATCTTTTTTGTGATGTTTTCACATATCATCTGCCACAACACATGTAATATGTTTGACCAATAAATTATTTCAGATGATCTCAGCCTTGTGTCTCTTCATTTCTTGTACCTGTCGTACTACTTTCCCATGATGTTTCCTACCATGTGTTTCTATGCAAATCTGAATACTTGTGATGTCCATTACCTCTCTTTAAAGTTTGTCTCAATAATACTAGGACACCCTGTATATATATAATTACTATAATTTTAATAATATTTATCATAATAATATTAATTTGTAATTTTAGCATGGATTTAATAATAATTATCATAATAATAAGCTTGTTATCTCAAATTTACTCTAACTGATTTTGGAATTTTTAAAATGTAATGATATTTAGAAATAAAATAGCAATTTTTTTTTTTTGCATATTATTTTTTTGCAATTTCATACAGTTTTTATCGGTGTCATAATATTTTAAAATAGTGTTCAAAATATATTTTTGTTGAGAAATATTTAATTCTGTTAAAAATAGCTTAACAAATAAAATTTAAGCTAAATAAAAACCAATAATAAAATTCACGATCGATAAAAATAATTTTAGTAAATGTAACTCAAACGAAGGTTTATTCCCTTCTCATGAATTTTAATTAAATGGTTCATAATCTTATTAAATATTGATTGCAAGACAAAGACATGTGATGTCCAAGTGTTAACGGAAAGTTGAAATCTCATTAAAAGTTTTTCATTATTATCAAACATTTGTAAAGAATTTTTTCTTTTTCTTCGGTTCTTGTTAATTCAGTTTTCATGACAAAAGAAGTAGAACGTATAATTTGGAAATAAATGTTTGTCCGACTGTTTCAAAAATTCTAAAAAACAACGCTTTTCTTAGAGTATATTTTTTAAACTGAATATATGTCTTTTGCTGCGCATGTCTTTTATTGAAAAAGAAAAAGTAAATTTATCAAAATAAAACATGCATCATCTTCTTAATAATTTCATTTGCATGTTATATAATCTGATTAATTTTTAATTCAAACACAAGTAATTTGATTTCAAACTGATAATGGAAAACGTAACATCACTAAAAGTTTTTTTTAATAATTGTACATAAGTTAAATTTTTCTTTTCCTCGCGTTATATTGATAAATATTTCTTGAAAAATAATATATATTATCCGCAACGTTTCGTGATTTTCTCAATATTTAAAAATCTGCATCAGCGTTTCTTATCAAGATAAGAAAAAAAGAAAAATATCAGGCAACATCTCCGTTCAGTTCGTTCCGGTAGGATGTCGATCTGAAAACCTAAAAAGACGGCTTTTTAGAGCCAAATATAAAAAAATAGCACGAAACTTATACACGAGCTTTGATTGCAATATTTTTACAGGACATAAACATTTTAAAGATTTCAGACGATAAGATCTATTTTGATTTTATCATTAACTGACACGATGTGAAAAACAAATAAGAGAAAACACTTTTTACAAGTCTATTAGGTTCGTTTGGGAAGATTTTTGTTTCAATATATAAAATCATTGAACATTTATTTTAGGTATATTTAAGGTTATTATCTTATGCCCAGGGTACGGTGGTCTTTCGTTTAAAATTATCAAATGAAAAAATGTCAGCACATGCTTATCACGCCCGGTGCACGCTACCATACGCAGTGAAGCTACCATACGCAGTGAAGCTACCAACTTTAGGTTTGCTTTAGATAGATTTTAATTTAAAATGTAAAATCATACAAATTCGAGTGTACGCTTTGGAAGACATTAACGCCCCCAGCTTTAGGATTAGATTTTCACTTAAATACATAAAATCATAATTCAACATTGATTTTAAATATATTTTTGTTTATTAATAAGGGTACTGGCAACGCGGCGCTAGTCAGCTAGTCTCTCTCTCTCTCTCTCTCTCTCTCTATATATATATATATCTATCTATCTATCTATCTATCTATCTATCTATATATATATATATATATATATATATATATATATATATATATATATATATATCTTACTTATGATAAAATCCAAAGGCGAGAATCTGTCTGTAACGGTACCGGTTTGTACCACTCTGCTCTGCGAGTCGACTGTAGTTAAACGCCATGTTAGGCTTACTGAAAAAGATATGCTAACACATAACCACTAACTGATAATTTCTTCTACTTGAAATGATGTCTGTTCAGCATATTTTCGTATAAAACATGTATATAATATCCAGTTATAATGTTTTAAATTAAAAATAACAGATTAAACATCCGATTACCTGATGTAAACAAACGAATAATGTTGCCATTCAAAAACACAAATTCCATCACAAATTCCAAATGAATGACTATTTGAACGTTTCATTAAAATATCCGATTATGTTCTTAAAATATTTGTAAAAGCATATTAAAGTCTTTAAATAATTTAAAGGATTTCTTTAATCCATATATATAAAGCTAAACCTTTTTTTGTCAATTCGTACGAAAATGGGTTCTATAGGCATACGTGAGCATTCCGCCAATCAGCTAAAGGCATTTGTAAACTGCTGTCGCATTGGGTTCTACACGCATGCGTCAGCATTCAGCCAATCAAGTGAGAGGTTGTTACTGTCCCGAGACAGATTTGGAGCCAATGAGGTGAGGGCTATTTCCTATCTAAAGATCTTTAGGAAAGATGATTATGATGGTGTTAGCAATTTTCAAAGTTTCAAAGTTTGGATTACTATAAATATTAGGTATTTTTTCATTTTATCTTTATTTATTTTGTTATATTAAGCTCATGAACATAGAAACACATATGTATTTCTGTGTTCATGATTGAATTCTTTGGATTTGGTTTGGTGTATTTTTTTTTCTTTTTATGTCGTATGTTTATTTTGCTACTTTAAATTTCTTAAACCAAAAAGTAATGGTCGAGTTTTTATTAGGATTTATAAAGCTGAAATTTACCTTTTTGGATATAATATTACAGATGGTTTAATAGTTGCATTCGGCTGTAAAAATTGACAAAAAATTGATTAAAAATTCGACCAGCAGTTGCATGAAAAAAAGAACTTTCACTAACATGGACAAATCCAGAAACTTGCTGAGTCGGCAATTGTGTTTATATATAAAAAAAATAACAAAATTCATAGTTTAATCACAATAAAACATCGTGAAATTTATTAATTGGTTGCGGGAAAAAAATCACTAAATTCAACAATCATTCGGGAAAATGTAACAAAATTCTACTAATAACAGGAGCTTCTAAACAGCTTTACTGCCTGTGCATTTTGATGATTTTGTTATGATAGTGTGTATGAATGTGTTTTGCATGGAATTTTTTGGTTTGTTGACAATTTTTTTAAAGGTTTTGGAACTTTAGTATTGACAATTTATAGATAATTTTAGTATATGTGTATATATATGCAGTAGACTCCTTAAAATCCACTCATGGAAACAATGAAATTTACAATTAAGATGTAAGTGTAAAATTTCAGTTTTTAAATTTTTTTATATCATTTAGTACACATTTTTATATGTAAATGGACAGATGGTAAAGCATCTAATGTATATGAATGCATATTTTGAACTGGTTTGTTTAGAGGCTCCTGTTGTTAGTAGAATTTTGTTACATTTTCCTGAATGATTGTTGAATTTCACAATATTTTCCCGCAACCAATCACCAATAAAACATCTTGAAATTTATTGATTGATTGCGGGAAAAAAAATCACAAAATTCAACAATCATTTGGGAAAATGTAACAAAATTCAACTAATAAAATACACCAGAATATATATAAAGCATGCTTTACAATTATATTATGTGCATTAAATAATTTCGCTAACAATATACGAAGAATCAAAACATATCCAAAGAACTCAATCATCAACACAGAAATAGATATCTGTTTCTATCTTCAATGATTCAATAAAATTAAATAAAGATAAAATGAAAAAACTACCTAATAATATAATAATATAAACTTGAAACTTAAACGCGATAAATTGTACACAATTGTCATTATACAAGGTGACAGTCAATGCAGAATTCATTTATATACACTAAACACTTTTCCATTTATTGATACGATAACCATTTTGTCAGAACAAAATTAGCACTTGCCTATCAGCGAGCAATACTGTAAGTTGGCGATTGACTTTATTGCCACCTAAAGGTGAAAATAAGCACTCGGCGATAAAACTTGAAAAACTGGCGATTAAAATAATGGAAAAAACTTGCCAAATGCAGGATTTTCTGATTTTCTTTTTCCCTTTTGCGTTTTTTCTGAATGCAGTTTGACAAAATTCATGATTTTTCCTCACCCGATCGATGAAATTGATGATTTTTCTGCATCTGATGGACAAAATTTACGATTTGTATGCACTCGATTGAAGAAATTCGTGATTTTTATGTGCCCACTTGACTAATTCGTGATTTCACTCACCCACTTGATGAATTTGTGATTTTTACGTGGCCGTTCTACAAAATTCATGATTTTTATGCACCCGATTTAAGAATTTCATGATTTTTACATGCCTGATAAATGAAACTCATGATTTTTACACACTCGATTGACAATTCTTTTTTTTTTTTTTTGCACTCGACCGACAAAATTAATTATTTTTATGCACCCGATAGACAAAATTCATGATTTTTATGTGCCGATAGAGGAAATTAATAATTTTTACGTGCCCGATCAACTAATTTCTTGATTCTTATGTGCCCGTTTGAAGAATTTTGTGAATTTTAGGTGACCGATAAATGAAACTCAGATTTTTACACGCCCGATTGATGAAAAAAAAAATTTCTGCACCCGACCGATGAAATAAAGGATTTTTATGCACCTGATAGACGAAATTCATGATATTTATGTGCCGACAGATGAAAGTAATGATTTTTTCAGCAATCTTACGACGTAATTTGTGTTTTTTCAGCAATCATTTGACGAAATTCATGTTTTTCCTGCAATCCTTTGATGAAATTCGCGTTTTTTCTGTGGTCCTTTGATGAAATTTGCTTTTTTGTGATCCTTTGACGGTATTCGCACTTTCTCTACTGCCTTTTGACGAGATACATGTTTTTTCAGCAATCCTTTGACAAAATGTGCGTTTTTTCAGCGATCCTCTGAAGAAATTCGATTTTTCAGCGATACTTTGAAGAAATTCACATTTTTCTCACGATCGTTTATGAAATTCGCGTTTCCCAGTGATATTACTTATAATAAAATCCGAAGGCAAGAAAGTGTCTGTAACGGTTCCGGGCTCGACCACTCTGATCTGCGAATCGACCATAGTTAAACGCCATGTTAGGCTTAATGAAAAAGCTATTCTTCATCCGATTCTGTTGTTAAAATATTTGTAAAAGCACATTAGAGCTTTTAAATATTTTAATTTTGTTTAAAACCTTCAAAAACTATTTCATATAAAACACGTATATCAACATTTCTGTTTACATTTTTTTCTGTCAGCACTTTTCTTTTCAGAAATAGCAGTGAATTCTTTCGTACGGAGAATTTGAGTGATCAATCCAGTACATTGGCGCCATCTACTGGCGTATTTTGAAATTTTTGCTTCCATCTTAAATACAGTACAGGACCTATTATGCGAAATCCTCTGGACCAAAGGCTTTCCGAGTTTTGGAATTTTCCGGATTTTGGGTCCTTCCGAAGTTCACGATTATTTGACAAAATTCATGCTTTTTTTTTCGTGATTCTTTGACAAAATTCATGCTTTTTTTTCATGATTCTTTGACAAAATTTGCATTTTTTTCTGCTATTCTATGACAAAATTTGCGTTTTTCGAAATATAATTTTTTCATGGTCCTTTGAAGAAATTTGCGTTTTCTTTTTGCAATCCTTTGAAGAAATTTGCATTTTTCTGCGATTCTTTGAGGAAATTTGCGTTTTTTGCTATTCTTTGACGAAATTTACCTTTTATTTACGATCCTTTGACAAAATTAGAGTTTTTTTTCTGAGATTCTTTGACGAAATTAGCGGGGTTTTTTTTTCGCGATCCTTTGACGGAATTCGCATTTTTTCTGTGATCTTTTGACAATTTTTTTTTTTTTCCCTTTGATCCTTTGACGAAATTCTACTTTTTTCCCGATCCCTTAACGAAATTAGAAATTTTTTTGCAGTGCTTTGAAGATATTTGCGTTTTTTTTTTCGCGATCCTTTGGAGAAATTCATGTTTTTCAACGATTATTTGACGAAATTCGCGTTTTTTTTCCGATCTTTTAGCCAAATTTGTGTTTTTTTGTGATCCCTTGAAGAAATTTTACATTTTTTCGGAGTCCTTGGAAGAAATTTGCGTTTTCTTCGCAAGCCTTTGACGGAAATCGCATATTTTCTGCGATTTGTTAACAAAATTAGCGTTTTTTTGCAATTCTGTGACGAAATTTGCGTTTTTTGGTCAATCCTTTACAAATTTCAAGTTGTTTCCGCAATCCTTTGAAGAAATTGTCTACTTTTTCTTCGAACGATACACATAATTGTTTTTTTCGGCGACGATCGCTCAAAATTCGAGATTTTGTTATGTTCGAATCTTTGGACTGAAAACTAAAATTTTCGAAACCGAATGCCTTAAATTTTTATGAAAATTCGGAACAGAATCACCCTTGATGAAATAAATATATAACTATTTTTTGTTTCAAACGAATCGTAATATAAATTAATTTTAAACTAAAATTTGAGAGAAAAATGATTTGTTTCTAATTTCGGGAAGAAAGTGGGTGGTGGGGGTGTGTTCACCCGCTACCGAAGTAACAATATTTTAGTGATTACACACTGAAACACAATGCACTGAAAAAAAAATTAGAAATCTGTAAAATTTTCGAAAAATTTCAAAAATTCTAAAATTTTTGTAAAAATATACAAATTTAGAAAATTTTTGAAATATTTTTGCTGATTTCGGGTTTTTCCGGATTTTGGAATTCCGGATAAAGGGTCATATACTGTAAAATGATTCTTTCTTATCAAACGTAATTAAAATATAAGGAATACATAGTACAACGTAATTTGCATTTAGTTTTGCTTATGTAATCAAACAATAAGTTATGTGGTGAGTCAATCGGCTTAGAAACTCATTGATAACACTTTTTTACAAAAACTTTCGCACATGGATTTTTTGTTAATATTTAATTTGAATGTTTTGTCCAATTGTTGAACTACTTCCGAAATTTAATACTGAGTAAAATAATATCCTCATCATTTTTATTTGTAGAAATCATTTGTCATTTTTAAAATGTACTTTTTTACAGTACAAACCTTTCAATAATAAAGTCTTCATGCTGTTTGTTTGTATGAAGTCTTATGAAAAAGAAACGCAGATCAACAATCTGTCATTTTTGACGGGGTTATATACTAGTATATATATATATATACAGGGTGACAAGAAATAACTTGGACGAAGTTTCAAACCAAAAATCTGTAACTACCACTAAAGTTATAAAGTTATTGTCATAGGGAATTGATTCTAGAAATCTACTAAACAGGTGTAAGTAAGTTAGTTGTAATAACCATTATGGTTAACAAACGATCTGCCATACTTGAATTACATAAGCAAGGAATGAAACAATGTAAAATTGTTCAACGATTGAAATTGCCTCAGCAGTCGGTTTCATACGCAATCAAAAGGTTTAAAGAACTCGGACATGATGGTGACAGGCCAGGAAGAGGAAGAAAGCGCACAGTTAACACATCAAGAATCCAGGTAGTTATCAAAATGCGAGTTCAACGAAATCCTAGGATTTCAATGAGAAAGGTTGCTAGAGAGATGAAGATCAACAGAGAAATCGCACGTTTGATGGCAAGAGTAGAGCTTGGTCTTCATTCTTACAAACTGAATGAGTCTCAAAACCTAACAGCAAAGAACAAACGCACAAGACTTCAAAGGAGTAAAGAACTGTTAAAGCGGGGCGCAGGTGATCGAAGGGAAACATTTATCTTCACAGATGAGAAACTGTTTTCGATTGAACAGGCTCACAATAGCCATAATGATACAGTTTGGTCAGCAGAAGCACCTGGACTATCTTGCATTGTTGAACGGCGTCAACCACCTCAATCTGTAATGGTTTGGGGTGGGATATGTGCTAGTGGGAAAACGCCACTTGTTTTTGTTGATCAAGGGATAAAGATTAATCAACAAACATATCGCAAACTCATTTCGGAAGATGTTTCTTACCTTGATCACAAAAGTTCTTTGGAAACAAAAGATGGACCTTCCAACAGGATTCCGCACCTGCACACAGAGCTAAAGGCACTCAAGCTTGGTGAAAGACACATTTTCCTGACTTCATTGGAGCTCAAGAATGGCCACCGTAATCCCCAGATTTGAACCGAATAGATTATTCTTTTTGGTCCATCTTGGAGACAAGGGTGTGTGCTAAACTTCATAAAACTTTGGCATCCCTAATGAAATCCGTATGCAAGGAATAGGATAAAATATCAGTAAGTGAGTTGCGGTCCATAGACGAAAACTTTGTGACACGTTTAAAGCTCTGTATTAAGGCTAAAGGTAGCCACTTTCAAAATTTGTAAATATATTAGACGAAATAATGTATTCATATTTATTTTGAAGTTTGGTCGTAATATTTTCATTAGCATTAAAGTTATAATGTATCATATTTGTCAGTTATTTCTTGTCACCCTGTATAAATATATATATATATATATATATATATATATATATATAACCATTAATGAAACATTACGATAACACCAACTGAAACTTGAAATTCTCATTATGGAAGTAATAATTTATTGACAACGAAATTGTAACCCCAGCACTATGAATATAGATATTAGATACTAATATAAAAGAAGTAGAAATTAAATTAAAAATTGAATAAAATAGAATGAATGAAATTTGTGGAATTTATACAGAATTATCAAGTCCCAAATGCATAAATTCCACAAATAAAATGAGTGGTTTCATCTTCATATTAGCATTAAAATTGCTAAAGAATATGAATTTGGGACGACCACTCTATGACCATAACCATCTAATTAAAAAAAGACTGAAAATTCATAAAACAAATACAATACTTAAAAAGAGAGAAACCTTACCCAGAATTATAAGAGAAGAACTGGATAATAGATCGACAAAAGCCATAATCTACACGACGAAGATGGATTCCTACTACCAACACTTACCAGATACATGAAGACAAATAAAGGCAATGAATTGCATAAAATAATTTACTAAATGTTGCCAAAAACAGTTTTAGAAGATTATAAACCCTGTTGCCAATTTAGAAAATGAATTACATGTATATATGGATTTTTTTAAAAGCATCACAAACCATGGTGCTGCCATCTATGATTTTGTAAATAAACTACATGGAAATATTGAATATTTTAAAGCAACAAGCCATGGTGCTGCCATCTATGAGCAGAATATGTAGTGAAATACAATGGAAAAATCAATATTAAAAATGAATTCATTCTATCTTAAGTGGTCGTAATTAGTTAATAAATATAAATGAAATAAAAATAAAATAAATAATATTTAATAATAAATACATATGAAATTAAATATAAAATGAATAATAAATCCAATTACATTAAAGTAAAACTGGATGTAGTAATGATTAATTAAAATACTAAAAGTGAATAAAGATGCTATGGAGATAAATTTAATATTAAACATATGATACAATAGGATAGGGAATAACATTAATTTAAATTAATACATATAATTTTAGCATTTAATAAAGTATTACATTATATTAGAATATGATATTAGAATATGATATTGCCCACCGTGGGCAAATTAAAATACTAAATTATGTGAATTAAGATACTATGTATTTAAAAATAATATTAATTAAATATTGAAATTAATAGTAACAAATTATGTTTTTGCATACAAAGTTAAAATTTAAATTCACATGATATAAGTTGTTAGGGAATAAAATTAATTTGAATTAATATATATTATATTAGTTTTTAATAAACTATTACATTATATTAGAATATGATATTGTCCCCCATGGGCATAAAAGTAAATACAATAAATCAATAAACATTCTTAATAGTAGTGAATAATTCATTTAAATTAATTAATGAAGATTTAAATATAACTACGGTAATTCACATATAAAAGTACTACATCAAAGTCCATTACAAAAAGTGTATTAGTAAGCGTATGTGTAAATCAAAATGCCCTCTTTTTTTTTTTTTTTTTTTTTTTTCTGTGTGTGTAAAATAAATTAACCATGCGTTTTTTCCATACAACTCCGCCACACACCTCCTCAATCCAACATCTACCCACCCAGCCATCCTATTATAATTAATTAATTAATTAATTAATTATTTTTAATATTATATGTTTTTTTATAAATTTTTTAACGCATGTGTTAATTTGGTTGTAAAGATCATATAAGTACTAATTATATATTAAAGAATATATGAATTTTTTTGGAAAACCATGTTGTAATACATCATAGATTAGTTTTTTAATGTTGCTGTTAATGAGTTGAGAAGAACATAAACTTTTTATTCTGTAAATATGATTAAGGAGTATATTACGATATACAGAATTATGAAGACAGGATTTAAAATTAGTAAATGTATTAACTTTAAATTTAAATTCTTTACGTTTAGCAAAAAGATCAATTATTGTTTTGTTTTCTTTAAGTTTAATTTTAAGATCTAAAAAGTTAATAGTATTGTTAGTAAGGAGGTTTGCCGTTAATTCTAAATTAGTAGGATAATCAACTGGAAATATTGATATATTTGTGTGATCAGTGGCAATTAAAATTATATCAATATAACGATATAAATGTATATTACTGTTAATAAAAGTACGTTCATAGTGATACAAGTATAAGTCTGATAGTATACTAGATGTACATCCCCCTTGTGGTATACCGACTTTCTGTAAATATAACGTATTATCATGCAGTATAAAATTATTATATATAATGAAATTTGTTAAAGTTTTAAAATAAGCAGTATCTATATGAATAAGTAAATTTAGTGTATGATGATACTTATTAAATAATGCATTTATAACATTATGTAGATCTAATAAATCTATTCTATTAAAAAGATCTTTGAAATCATAAGTCAATATATTGTTAACACATTTAAGATTTTTTAAAATATTGAGGAGTTGATAGCTATTTTTTATACAATGTGTATTATCAGTGGATGTTGTCAGTGTATAAATTTGATTGAGATTTTTTAATAGATGTTTATTGGCTATATTATTATATGTATTGCACCCAATAGTTACAGTCCTGAATTTAATTGGATTTTTATGAAATTTGGGTATAAGAACTAAATAAGGATAATTAAAGTTAGTAGAAGAAATAGTGAATAGTTTATAATAACTGTGAATTTTACGATTATTTACAATTACATTTTCATTAGTTTTTTGAAACGATTTGTTAGTAGAAATACAAGATGTAAGTAGCCGGTGATAATAAGATTTACATATGTATATATATATATATATATATATATATATATTAGTATAGTATATATATATATATATATATGTAATAAATATATATATATAGTATAATTTAACAGATTGCGATATATATATATATATATATATATATATATATATATATTACAAAATTTAATTTTTTCCACAATCTGTTAAATTATACTATAAAATTTTTCCATTTAGTAATCTTGCGTATATGACCCCGGCTAATACAAATATTTCTTATTCTTAAAATACTCCTTTACTATCCATAGGTAAAGCCATTTTATCCTAATCCTCCTAATAATATTTATTCGAAAGTATTTAAATCTAAAAATGGCGAAAGCTACTTAAATTTATTCTTTAAATAGTACATCTTTATTTTTAATCCATTATTAAAATTCATTATTATTATTCCCGTGTAATCAAACTGTTATAAAATTTTTTATTTAAATGCTAAAATATCATATCTCTTAAATTATTCCGCTCAAAAAACCTTAGTTCTTTTTTTTTTTTAAAAAACATTCTATTATTAAATGTCTGATAAAATATTTCCAAAATGCTTTCATTCTTTTTTTTCTACATCAAAGATTCATTAACTGTTTTTTTTAATTGCGTATTGAATTCAAAGTTTTAACCGCAGTCTCAAAGCAGTGACTTTGATTTGTTGGAACGGCATTCATCTGGTAGCAAGAGTATAGAAGCCTGTAGAATTTTTGTCTCGAGCGGAAGTTAAATCACCTCAAAATAATTGCGCCGGAAATGCGAATGAAGTTCCTTTAAAGCCCTTATGATTCGGAGAATCTGTGTCACGTGACGTATGTTATGATCTTACGCAGTGGCAGTTAAAACCCGAAAATGACTGGATTTTCAGTGGAATTTTCGACGGGTGGCGTTGACTAAAATGAGCGGATGTTTGATTTTTCGGCTTTTTTAGAGTATAGATTTTTTTTTTACGTTGGTGTTTGCTAAAGAAAACGGGACGGATTTGGAATGCATTGTCATCGGAGAGTTGTTAATAAACAACTCGTTAGAAGTTATCGTTTCGTAAATAGAGCATTCCCCCAGAATCGAAAGAAGATTGATTATATTTGAATAAATTGGATTCGACAGCACCGTATTTTTGTTTTCTGCAATCACCAAAGTGCTCGGCTGCTGAGATGCAAATTAATTTTCGACTGCCGTTGGATTCGGAGTGTGCCAGAAATGTCCTCAGTTTTGTGACACAGGAATATATTATGAAATTAAAAAAAGTTCCTATCTGTCCCAATCATCCCCACAGCAGGCATGGATGGGACACAAATACTTTCCTCTCTGTATTCCATAATACCAAATTAAGATTTATAATTATAAATTTATAAGTAATTATGTTTGTAATATATGATCTTATATGGCTGTTATATATCAGTGTTGGTAATCGCAGAAGTGAAAACACAGTTAATTATGCATTAAAAACTGTAATTTATATTATATATTTTAATTGAAATTTTAACGAATTACAAAGTTAAAGTTGCACGGATGTGCAAATATCAGTAACACAATAAATGTGGTCTGTCTAAAATGTTCTAAATGTTTTCTGTCAGTCGCATAAGCTGGTATAAAATCAGTTTCAGTAAATGTATTGCTGTTAAAAAGGAAAATGGCAGTTTTCCTAAAACCACTCGTTATGTTTATGTTGCAAGTACTAAAAGCTGACAAAAAAGCCTCCTTGTCAAAAGCTGGGAGGTTATAAATTGTAATATGCTCTCCAAGATTATTGGACAGCCAATCATCTTTGACTGATCTCAGCTTTGCCTTTAAAGGCCCATAAACAGAAACAGTTCTGTGGCTCATAATAGATGATGCCACTGACAATATGACTTTATCCTTCCAAAAAAGTGGTTTTCGTCATAGGAATATCATAGAAGGACTAATTCAGAAAAACCTCGAAGCATTCACGAAAAGTAACACGTGATCTGATTTAGTCGGATCAGTCTGCAAAATCGGCGAATTTTGTTCGCAGACTTCGTTTACTTGACCCAAAATTATTTTGTGGGTGATTTGATCACGTGACTGGGCTTTCCGTTTGAAAGATTGATTGAGCACCTTTAACAGATCGATCGGAAATCTAACAATTTTCAACTGTTTAACTTTCTAAAATAATTTTTTAAACCTTCGTATTTACTAATGAAACAGTATAAGAAATATAATAATAGCAGAGTATGATTAATATATCCGTTTTAGTGACAAATAAGTTGATGACAGGTCAGACATTCGGATCACAGATTTGTGTCAGCTTTGGCCTAACCACTGAGCTCTTACATAATTCTATATTGCTCAGTGGGCCTCACAGAAAGCCTTAAAATAATTAGGCGCAAGCTATCAAAAATAAAAATTAAATAAAACTAGTCGTTGGAGGCCACCGGGTATGAATAATATAAAATATGAAAATAAAACACGTGTAAACTATTTATAAAATGCATTGCAATTCGAATAAAATCCTGGCTTGATGACGTCATAAACTTTAAATGCTCTATTACTGAATTGCGTAAAAGAAATATCCTTATAACACCAAAAATGATAATCATATAATCTAAGAGTTTACTGCGTACCTTAAGCGTCTCATTTCCAATTAAAACGTAGCTTTGAATTGAAAATTGAATGAAATACAGGGTCATGAAAAATCGAAGAGTGTGGTAAATATTATTACAAATATCTCGGCATCTAATTACTGGATGGACTTGAATCTTTATGCAAAATTCGTCTTCTTTATTGTATTTTATATTCATTCCTTAAAATAAACAATTTCGAAAATTTTTATATTTTTTTTTATCAGAACGAATATTTCGAGAGTCCGAAAAAAAAATTCCGGATAATCGAGGAGAAAGAGAGTTTACATACACACACGCAGACACACACATTGACAGACGGACGGCAATTTTTTTTCTACAAATACGTTTTTCGAAATCGTATTCGAAAAACGTGAGATATATTCTGATTTTATATATCTCAGAAAATCGGAATTCGCAAAAATGAGTCCTGACAACGAATTTAATTTGAAGGGTTAATATTCGTATTTTTAAAAAACAAATACAGATGTCAAAAAAGGAATAAATGTAAATATTGTCTGGTATTTTTAGTTTTTCATACCTTTCTCTGAATCGCCGATGCAAATTTTTAAAAATTGCCAAAATCGCGAAAATCGCAAAACGGCATACAGAAAATATACTTTTTCGAAGGGTTAATTTTTGTTTTTTTTAAACAAAAGATCGCTCTTTAATTTTGTGACCTTTTCTTTCCATATCTTTTGTATTCCGGTAGATGTAAGGCTCGGAAAACGGGAGAAAATAGAAAACATGAATTTGATGCTATTAATTTTTTTTTGAAAGAGTTAAATGTAAATTTTTTTAAAACCAACCAGATCGTTCGAGATGTAAAAGTACGTTCTTTCAGAATATGTAGACGGTTTTTCCGTATTTCTTGCCGTTCACCCATGGCGAATTTAGAAAAACTTAAAAAGAAATGGAATGACCCATGTTTTGTTTCATCTTTTAACGGAGAGACGAGTAAATGCCTTCTGGGCATGCGCAAGCTGTTTTCGGAAGACAGATGTTTTATTTGCGATCTTTGATCAGTTTTTAATTAATAACTAGTCTAATTTTCAAAATATTAAAAATCTGAGATTCAGGTGCACCAGGAGAGGTTTTGGACTACCTAAATCTAAATTTTCAGGCTTCTAGGTGGGCTAGATTTTGCTAGCCATCGCCAACAGACACGCACACAGACACACACACACACACACAGAGCGAAACTTTCTTTTATTAGTATAGATTAGAAATAAATCAGTAATTGTTATTAATATCAAAATTTACTTTTATTAAAAATATTCCATTTATCATAAAAAAACATAAAGCAACCAATAAACATTTTAAATAAAGAAAATTGAAAAAAAAAAGTTCTGAAATCAATATTTAAATAAGTATTTTAATTTAATAATAAATATTAATCTGGAATTGGTATTAATGTCAAAATTTACCATTTATCATGAAAAATATATAGCAACCGACAAAACAAAAAAAAAATCTGAAGAAAATGTTGGATTCGAACTCAAACTATCCAGATGCCAGATCAGTGCTCTAACTATTTATCCAGCAAGCACACAACCAAACAGTAACAAAATTTTAACATAAGTAGGCAAATGATTTGAACATTTGGCTCTCAAGTTCACTGTAACTGTATGTTTAAAAACTTGCTCCATTTTCCAATCTTCTTTGCGCGTGGGCGAGCTGATAGTCGTTCTTGAACAAGATCTATTAGTAATAGTTGCGTATAAGTCTTATTATGCCACACTTCTGAGTATTTAAGTACACATACAAAATTATTTTTACATGAAAAACATTTTTATACTAAATAGATGACACACTGAAACATTGTGTTTTAGTTGTTTCCATACTTAAATCTTTTTTTCAATATATCAACGCTAATTCCACATTTTGCCGCTATGGGGAGTTACGAGGTACCGAATCGTTCAACGGATACCCATTTTACTGTACCTGCATACTCTTTCTTTGGCAATATCTAACTCGATTGAGTAATTATTTGATGCCAGATAGTATTATATAATCAATCTGTACAGACATCATAGATAAACAGACCGATTGGCATACATTTAAATGTCAAATACTGCTTATGAAAAATTATGAAGAACGATTCATGCTAAACTTGTACTCCGAAAGCTGTTTTATTTTTATTAATTTCCTTTTCTTTTATAACAGGAAAAAGCTGAAAGCTTACAGAAGATTACTTCTAGAAAACAACAGTTTTTTATTTCACTATACTTATTATTATATAACTAAATTATGTCTACCCATTTAATTTTTTTTATACTTTGAAAAATAGCAAATGAAAATTGAGGATATATCGTAATTTAAAAATTGCATATTTGTTAAAGTACAATAATAGTCATCACGTATTGCAATGTATTACTATTTCTATTCACATCTGCAAAATATTGAATTTTAGAATCGAAAACTCATTGCTGATCATAACTGGTTTTGGATTTATAGTAAGCTTCGAAACGTGACGACGATTTCCACATGTATAAGAAATAAAACAAAATGCAGAAATATTTAAAACTTCCCTGAAAAAATATTTTTATATTAAAGATTAAATACGAAAAGAGAACAGATATGTCAAATATCAGTGCACTATTTTTGCTAAAAAAAGAATTCCATACTTGTCCATTATGCATAAAAGTTATTATCAATGACACATAATCATTTGTACGCTCGTGATTATTTTAGGTATAGTCGATATTCTTTGATTCATCCCAAATTAAGACGTGCTTACAGTTAATGAGGAGAATTACGTTTATCCCATCATTTTATATTTGAAATGAATGTTAAAGACAGAGCTTAGTGCGTACTACTCATAACATACTTCGGACAAATTCTTCACAACTACCCGGGCAGAATCCATATACACTCGTTTGGGACATTACTTTTTCAAAAATAATATTTATCCCACATATTTTATAGCGAGATCCAGAAATTGTTAGTGACACAGATGAAAAGAAAGATAGCGTTCGAAGGTCGACATAGTTAGATGTTTAAACCACGCTGCCGGCTGTTCACCAATATTTTCACTAAAAATATCATGTACGTATCAAAATTTGGAATGTGTCACAAAATTAGAAAACCGTGCAAAAGATAAATTGTTCTAATATTGAACAGAAATGTACTTTTTAATTTATATATTTTTTATTTATGGGAGTCCGGCAATTTATTTATATATTTTGTGTGCTTTAAGTAATTGGTTCTTCTTCATTAACATCACTGTCATTAAAATACATTTTTTTACAAAAAATGCGAGAGAATACAGAAATTATTAATACAGCGCAGTTTCAGAATGAATCTACACACAATACGACAGGAAAAACCAGTGAAATAGACACAAGGAGGCGTGAGCTATACGGAATGCATAGATGGTGCTGGCCACAGGCGAACGGTATGAGACAGCGCCCATCCCTTTCGCAGCCTTCATTGAGACCGTGGGCACTAATGATGGAAGGTGACTATCACGGACAGCGTGGTTCCTGTGGAAGAGCAGTGAGATCCGTGGTCGCATGGTGTCAGTGTGCGGGTACGAAGCACACTCAAGGCAAACCATCTACCGCTAGTTGTCCAATTGCAGCACTGGTGTGAAGACCGTGGCAAAAGGTGTCAGCGCTGGACAACCAGCAACATTACAAACAGCATCAAATTTGGCAGCAGTGTCGGGGTTGATCATGGTGAACAGGCGCATAACGTTCAACCAGATGCAGGAAGAGATAGTACTTGCGCGAGGAATATTGTAGACGACTGTGTGAGTGGATAACTCATGCAATCACACCACAACGGAAGGTGAAACACATCAAAATCTCAAAAGAACTACACGTTGCTGATGCAGATCACTTCTTTGCGTGTGGAGACGTGTCGGGGTTTTTTGCACGACACCAACGCAGTTCCATGGAGCGGAATAATAAAACAAGCCCACGTTCTAAGAAGCCTAAGCCGTTGTTGAAAACGCAGAAACAACTGTAAATAATCTTTTGAAATGTCCAGGAAATTCTCTTCGTGGACTGACTGGAAACTGGACGCCGCATCAACAGCGACCGGTACAATGAGAGTGCTAGAACGTTGCGACATCGCTTTCAACAGCGCCGTCCGGACAAATGGGCATTGCACGTGCGGATGCAACGCGCGCCCCCACACAAGCCGGTTCAACCGTGACACTCTCGTGGTGTTGGGCTTCACTGTGTTGCCACACCTTCCGTATTAGCCCGACCCTGGTCTTCTCGGATTACGTCTTGTTTGACAAGATAAATGACTCAGTTAGGGGGCAACAGGTTCAGTTTTCTGCCGAATTGCATGCAATTGTCCGTAGATGGTGCACCAAAACCCCCCATATAATAGCCAAAGCCCTCCAGGACCCGCCAACCAAATGTAAGAAGTGCATTGACTTGGACTGCGATTATATCTAACAACTGTACTATCCGTTTTTTATTAATAAATTGTATTCAACCCTGGGGCAGCATTTGTGTCATTCATTTCTGAAAGACCTAAATACTAAATTAAATGAACATTGTTTCTTTTAGCTTAAAGTTCTACACAATTTGTTTTATTTAGAAAAATAAATTTAATTAATTCAATTCAAATTATTATTTTTATGCCATTCAAATACTTACAATGCTTAATGCGGGCTTCAGTTAGTACAGACGAAAAGTGTCCTCCCTTTGAAGTCCGTACTAATGGGAGTTCAGTGTACATGATATTGTTGGCTTTTGATAGTCGTTGAAAATTGGCGTATGATTTTTTTCGCAACTTAAAAATCCGTAGTATATAAAATAGAATTATTCTCTGATAATATCACAAATAAATTGAATCGTTTATTTCAGAAACCGCGTAACCGTTAAAAATTCAGAAATACGTTAACCTTAGTTTTTTAAAGTTGATTGGTAGGTACTTCTACTGGTGCGGTATCTCAATATTTTTTTTTATACCCTCGCTTTTGAAATATTAGTATAGTTCTGATACGGTACAAATCACGTCAATAGACGCTTTCTGCTCTAAAATAATTCCAACATTCTAGAACAAGAAAGACAGACGACAGATTGTTAGAAAATTTTCATAAATTATTTCATATAGCATTTCCCTTCAACAACGTTATCCAGCAGCTTTTCCTTATTTTTTTCGGATTCATCTAGACTGATACAAAGGGTAAAATAATCACATCTCCATTTAAACTGATGAAGGTAGTTACTGATTATGGGATTTTCTCTAATGGTTGAAACGTGGTTTTATAATAACAATATTTCGTCCCAAGTCTCGTGTTTTGTACGTTAGATCAAGTGATTCATAAGTTCCATTTGAGAGATTCTAGTGACTATATTTAGTTTTTCTTTTTCAAGGTTTTACAAAAGTCTAATAAAATGTGTTCAGACGTTAAACCCCCAGTTTCAAAATCTGCTGGTCACACTCCTACAGTAAAACCGTTATCTCTGCCGAAACATCAGGAAGAGGCTTTTAGAAGGAACAATGAACTCCACTTAAATATCGAAGTCCAAAAACCTTATATTCAGGCATGGCTCACAAGGAAATATGACAGCTAAAACACCCCACAATAGTAGCTCAACTTTAATATTTTATCTGTAAAAGGGAACTCGCTCTCCTTAACTGTCAATGAGGAAGAATACATTTTGGAATAAGTCCCGATCATCATAAAAAAGCTGATATTTAGCAGCTGTCGCTATACAACTCAAACTATGCTGAATTTTATAACATGATTCTGAGTTGGCCAACACCTCAAGCAGAAAGAAGATGGGCTCTGAGTATGAAGATCTGCGAATGAATATCCTTATTTTATTTATTTTTTTCCAAAATCTTAAAGATCGGTAATATATATATATATATATATATATATATATATATATATATACAGGGTGGTTATAATATAAATATCTCTATTTGGAGATATCTGTGGCTTGAAGGAATAACTGGAATGAAAATCGGTACACTTACTATTCGAGAATGGGAAGAAGAATGGAACCATTAAAAAATAGTTGCAATAATAGCCGACAGATGGCGCTATGAGGCATGTCGGTGCAAACGCCGTTGTGTGGCGTGGATGTGTCTCAAACCTCTATGACTTAAAAGATCACGTATCACAACATGTTGGAAACATCACTCCTAATGCGTTACATTACAAAATTGAGCATATCGTGCACAGCCTGGATTGTGTCCTGATGCACGATGGCGATGATCGGCACCGCCAAGCGAAAGCGTAACAACATTCAATGGGACACTTTCTTATAAATTAGGTGTGTCATGCGGTTTTATGACTGAATTCTTTGTTCTTGTATTACACATTACATTTCATATTCAAAAGCGCCATCTGTCGGCGATTATTGCAATTATTTTTTTGTTCCATTCTTCTTCCCCATTCTCGACAAGTACGTGTACCGATTTTGGTTTCATTCGGGTTATTCCTTCAAGCTACAGACAGCTCTAATTAGAGATACTTGTATTATAACCACCCGGTATATGTACAGGGTGCCCAAAAACATTGACTTCGGTTTTCATTCTTTAAAAATTTATTATATATATTTTTTTTAATTACAAAGTTACATAAAAAAGTGTACAAAATTTTTGAAATCGACTAAAATTTTCAAAGGATTAAATTTAAAGAAATGCAAAATTTTAATTTTTATACGGCCTAAGTACAATATGGTCATGTACAAAATTTCAACATTTTATCATAAAACATCGCAGAGATATTTTTAAATAAACCGGATGGGAGGTTAAACATAAATTAAAATGTAAATGTTTACAGCTATAGTGAAGGATGACGCGATGCAGAAAGGCGTCATAATAAAATAAAATTAAACTAGACAAGAGCCATATGTTATTTTCTTAAACAACATATGCCTCTTATCTAGTTTTATTTACACATTTACAAAAATACCTTACTATTTGACATGATGAATTACAGATTAAAACTTGGAAATGCTACAGTTAATGAACATTTTGAACGGTTTAGAAATATATGATAGAAATATAAACACTTTGAACAAGCTTTGAAATCATTGCGAAAGTTATTATTTCTACACAGTTTAGATAATTTTCTAACTAATAAACAGCACAATTATTATTTATTTTTGCAATCATTGTTTTATTTCGTCATTTGTGTACGAGCACTAAAACGGGTTCAACCGAATGATTTTTCCACTTTGCGAACTTATATCTAGACGTCCAAAAGCGGTTTAAGTCTTCATCTATGTATTTTCATGCGACCTTTTATACCAAATACTAAAATTTATATCCTTTTCGGTATGAGGGGTTCCTTTTACTCATTCGGGAATTTTTTGTATGGGGGCCGTATAAAAATTAAAATTTTGTAATTCTTCAAATGTAATCCCTGAAAATTTTAATCGATTTCATAAAATTATGTCCCGTTTATTACATCACTTTGTAATTTATGGTATGTGGCTATGATCAATACTTAAGGTATAAAAGACGAGGCTAATGTTATTCGGACAACCTGTATATATTAAAAATAAATGAACAACGCAAAAATAGGTCAAATGAAATACATGTGAAAATGACATACAGCTGTTTCGGAGCTTCTAATGTTCCATCATCAGTGCCAAGGTTTAAAAAAAAGATGTGAGTGTTTAGACTATGTCAGTATTCATGCGTCTCCGTTTGCGGACAAAGTGGAGTGGCGATGAGTGTTGAAATGCTAACAGCGGAGTCAGGAATCCCTACGTGAAGGAGAAGACCAACGAATGCCGTTCTCCCCCTCATTTCCAATAATGCTAAATCTTCTCTCATTCCTTCTGTGTCACCTTGTGCAAGATTCTATGCACTCCCAAAGTTCCCAAAACTTTGCATTCCCTTCAGACCAATTGTTTCTAACATTGGTACCTCGTCGTATCAATTAGTGAAGAATCGTGTTTCTATTTTCTCCACTTTGTTCATCAACAATATTGACACCTGCAGGAACGCCTATGAGATCGTCAATAAACTACGTAACTTCACCTCTAGTTGAAGCAACAGTTTCATTCGACGTCAAATCCCTCATTACTAACGTATCTGTTTTATTTTCTTCTGAGACTTTGATATCTTGTTGGTTCTCAAATTTGTGGTGCAACCCTAGTAGTATTTTTTTCAAATGTATTTTTGTTGCTGAATTTGTTATAATTTATTACTAGCACATGAATATATTAAATTTATATAGAATATCGCAATTTTGAAGTTCTTGTTTGTTTTGCCAGGGCATTTTAAAAATTTAAGGATTTTTTTTTTTTTTTTGTACAGTATTTTAATTTTAATTTATATATTTTTTTAGAATAATGAATAGGCTACAAAAATGTTTGACGACGGAAGAAATTCAATGTTTCTGAAATGAATTGTCATCTGTTGTTGAAAAATTGAGTCAATAACCCATTCTCAGTGCTCACTATGCAAGGTATTGCTTTGTATCAACGAAAAAAATAACTGATTTTATTGAATACCGTGTTTAATTATTAAAAAAATATATAACTTCATTTACGTTTAATTATTTTCATTCTCCATAGTAGTTCCATTCCAGTAGTTATCTAAAATGAGTAACCATTCCACCAGTTATAGAATCTACAGTAGTTTCATTCCAGTAGTTTTCATTCCAGTAAAATAAACATTGCATTGCCAATGTTTAAGAACGTAAGTTGCGACGGGACTTTAAAGTCCCAAGTTATATTTTATGTTATAACAAATGTAAATAATTATGCTGAATAAATGTAAATATTTTAGTATGTTTTTATAGTTAAACTAAGCATTAAAAAATTACTGCAGTCGTTTTTTGAAAATATCATAATTTGGGACATAAAGGTTTAAGGTGCTTTAAACTGTCTGAAAATAGGGCTTCAGGAAATTCACTTCTCGCAATTTGAAATTGAAGAATGATACATCTTACTGACAGTTGTCTATGGCAAAGTATGTTCATATTTGAAGGTAATTTTATCGCATGACTGATGGTTGTCTATGGGTGCCCCCAAGCGCCCTATCCTCGGTTATTTTTACATGCATTACATCGAGTCAAATTTGTTCAATCAAAGTGTAATTATTTCTTAAAGCAATATATTTCTATTGATTCACGGATAATGGATGGGAAATAAACTCTTGATTGAAAAATTATTTTACTATTCTTGAAATCAATCTGCAAAGGCTCTATTCTATGTTGTAAGGCAGTAGTTCTTCTGTCATATTTAATATTTTCCATATGTTCTTTTATTCTCATTTTTGATTTCAACAATAGTAAAATAAATTTTCAATCAAGAGTTTATTTCTTATCCATTATGAGTGAATAAATAGAAATATTTATATTTGCGAAACTATAACATTAGCAAAAAATCGTCTTATTTTGAATTAACTAAAATTTAGCACACGATGCTTTACAGATTGAAAAAGCAATAAAAATAAAAAATAATTTTCATGTTTTCCAGTTTGACCAATTTATGAACCTGCTTGCATTGGACATGTGATCTTGGTATTTATGTTTACCATTTTCAAAAACTTAGTTTTTGAAAATGGTACCAGTTTTTTTTTAGGTATTTTTTGCCTTATTAAATCTCAGAATATATAAATCAAATTTTACTATTTTAAAATAGTGGTGTGAAAAAGCAATTACTGAACATTGCGTATAAGTGAGAGGTCACAGTATAAAAATATCCCATTCGATTTTAAAGTAATTTTAAACCTTTTAACAAAATCAAATTTACAGATCTCAAACATCCAATATGCAGATTTTCACATTGGGGAATTTACACGTTGTCGTGAGGGTGTGAAAAAATTTACATAGGTCAAACTACGCGCCCTCTAAATGTACGCTTGGGGGGAACATAAAACATACGTTAAAAATTGTGGCATTAAATGCTCTGCTATTGCGATCCATTGCTGAGATAACAATCACAATTTTAATTTTCCTGACCATTCCACTTTGGCCGCAAGCAGAGACGTTTGAATACTTACGTGGTAGAAACACTTACATCTATCTGTATTTAAACTTGGCACTGATGATGGAGCGTTAGAATCCTCGAAAAAGTTGTATACCAATTTCTTATGTATATAATTTGTGTTATTTTTGCGTTGTTCATTTATTTTTACTGTAACGGTGTAAAGTTCAATCCTCCCATTTTAAACCCTGTATATATACAATATGTTTCACCTGTTTCTAGCATTTTTCATTGATGGTATACATGGTAAAATATACTATATTCAACTTTTTTCCATTTACCAAGCATCTTTGAAGTTCACAGCTATCTAAAGACAACATTTTTCAATATTTAAATTTACTTAAATTTTTAAATCGACTACAATAAAATTCACGTATCGTGAAAACTTCACTTTTGTTAATTTTTATCCTTTAGATAGGTTAATCATTTAATAAAAGTGGTAAAACAGTTGATAATTCAGAGATAAAATATACAGGGTTATTACAAAAGAATCATCGGGCTTCCGCAGCGTTTATTTCGGAACATAATTGGGTTACAACAATGAATGAAAATACATGAAAATAAACCGAAATTATACAAGATTGACGTCCATACTACAGATGTTCAATATGTGCTTCTTGAGTGATACGGCAGATGTCAATGCCGATAGGTCAGTTCATTCCACACATTATTCAGCATGGTTGGCTGTGGAATAAAAAGTTCGCGGCTAGCGCGATTTGCTGATTTCTTGAGACTACGGATAAAACTCTCTCTAACTCGGTTCACTGTTTCTTCAGTAACGCCTGGTCGGCCGGAACTTTTACTTTTACATAAACAACCGGTTTCTTTGAACTGTCGATACCAGCGCAGAATGCTTTGTTGGGTTGGTGGTTTGCATTTGTATGCCTTCCGGAATACTCTCTGAACAGTTATGAGCAATTCACACTTTAAAAATTCTAGTACACAAAACGCTTTCTGCTGTCCAGTCGTCATTTTGAATATGATATCTGGCAGCAACCATGGCAACCACACGCGCATGACACATACGCAGCGCGAAACTGTTGTTAATGTCCTCTCGTTTGAGTTGTAATGGAAACATATACGTTTTCAAGTTCGCACGTAGTAACGTATCAAAACCCGATGACTCATTTGTAAAAACCCTGTATTTTAGAACAAAAACCGCATAACTGCTAAGGGGGAAATATTTGTTTTACTGTCCTTCCCTAAATCCGTATGAATCCGTATGTAATTTACAATTTGACGATAGCACTGCTTCAACCACCCTTCACAATTTTTTATAAATTTTTTCTTGAAACTTTCTTACGGTTTCTGACGGAGAAACCTTTTTTATGCAATTGATTAATCTCCACGTGCAGCGAACGATTGAAAAACATGTTAAAAACTAGACCCCAATTAACTATAAGTACTTTAAGTGACAACCGCAGATGCAAAACAGTGAATAAAACCAGAGACTGTCGAAACTAACTAATTGGAGAAATACTGCAGATGTCCCTCCTTCAAGTACAGCTGTTTGTCCCGCGCGTGTGCACAGAACTCAAATAACAATCTCCCTTCAGTTTCCAAAATGTTTCCGAGCAGTTAAGACGCTCTTGTATATATATGATGTAAATATATTTTAATATAATGTAAAATTGGAGCACTTATACGCAGCCTCCAAAATGCGATTTTAAACATGTACATCTAGCCAAGAATTATATTATATTCAAAGGAAAATGAATCTTCTGTTTATTTCACACAATTGTCATTTTCTACTAATACTATTTATTATTCTTCCAATATAAGTGAATCAATGGATCAGATAAATATCGCTACAACACTTTGGATTACTACTGTGGGTATATTCAGCGCATAAGGAAAATATCAGGTAAGCTGAACAAACTTCTTTAACATATCAAAAGATGAAAATGTATATTAAATTTGAAGACTGATTTAACTATTTATAAAAATAAGAAAATTTATTACGCTACCGACGGTTCCCCAACAGTTTCTATTAAGGAAATATATATTTTTTAAATAATGGGCGTCATATATGTTATTCTTGAGGAAATTAAAATAGTAATTATATTAAAAATAGCTTACAGCGAAATAAATATTATGGTAAATAATAAATAATAATATTCACGTCTCATAAAAGTAACTTAAGTTAATGTAATGCATAGACAGGAATTTTAATTAGATATTGCATAATTTAATTAACTATTGATTGCGAAACGAAGACTTTGGATTTCAAAGTGTTAACGGAATGGGAGAAACTCATTAAATGTTTTTCATTATTATCGCAATAAGTAAAGTATTTACTTTTTCTCCATTTCTTTTGAATTCAGTTTTCATGACAGCAACAGTAAAACGTACCATTTCGAAATTAAATTTCTTGAATTGATTAACAATTAAATAAATATATGTATCTTTTTTAGAATAAAATTTGCAAACTATGAAATAAGTTTTTTTTTCAGAAGTTCATTGAAAATTAAAAAAAAAATTATAAAAAGTTTTTTGAAAAAGCAAAAATATCAAAATATCTTTATCTATAGCATTTTAATGCGTGTTACTTAATGTTAATATTTTAGAATCGCAAAACAAACTCACATGATTGCATTCTCATTAAAACTTTTCTCGAAAGTATTAGTTTACTTTAGAAAAAAGTATTTGTAAAACATTTTTTTCTAGTTTTTTTTTTTTTTTTTAAAGTCTTATTTTTTCCCCTTTTAAAATGTTTGAATATTTATATTTCGAAATTTTATACCAAGTATGATTTACTGTTACAAAGTACCCAAGAATGTACTCCCTTATTTTAAATTTACATAATTCGTAAACGACTACCGGTAGAAGAATTGAAACAAGTGGGTAAGTGTGATCGAGATCGCACAAAGAGTTTCGTTTAATATTCCTTTCAAAACACTTTATCCTTCCTTTAACAGATCCAAATAAATTCTCTTTTCAAAAAAAAAATTATGTTTTTCATAAAGTAAAAATTTACCGGTCTATTTTCCTCGTTTTTTCGAAAATCTGAACCGGTCCGATAGCGGGCGAACCCCGCTATTATACTCAGTCATAGTAATATCTGTCATGTGGACTAAATGCGATATTAAAAGAAAATCAATTTCAAAATTAAACATGTTGTATACAGACCTTCAAAATGTTAGACGTCAGATTAATTTTTTTTAATTCTCTAATGACGTCATATTAAGCTGCTTTCTGTATTTACACATACTCATACTCCTTGTATTATTGAGAAATGTTTGAAAATTTCCGTTTTATTACCCGAGGCTAACGAAAAAGAAAGGCTACCGCTGTGCTTTAGGCGTATCTTTTTTTACAGACCGCGAGAGTCACGTGATGCTCGAATCTACCAATGCAGGTATAAGAAAACAGCATCACGTCACTCTAGCGGTCTGTAAAAAAAGATAAGTGGAATGAACCGCGGTAGCCTGTCTTTTTCGTTAGCCTCGTTTATTACCCGAGGCTAACGAAAAAGAAAGGCTACCGCGGTGCTTTGCGCGTATCTTTTTTTACAGACCGCGGGAGTCACGTGATGCTCGAATCCACCAATACAGGTGTACGAAAAGAGCATCACGTCACTCTAGCGGTCTGTAAAAAATATAAGTGGAACACACAGCGGTCTTTTTCGTTAGCCTCGTTTATTACCAATATGACGTCATACTTTTTTTTTCAATTGGTGAAACTTTTTATTTCATTTTCATTTTTCACGTGGAAATATTTCCATAGAAAATTAATTATTGTAGAAATAATTTTATTGTGGATTTTTAACTGTCGGCAATTGCTATAACGAAAATGTTTAAATTTAATAGGAAAAGGTTGTTAGATTTTTAGTTTTTTATTTCTCTATATTAAAATAATACGATTTTTTCAAATTTTATGATTTTGAGCATCATAATAGGTATTTAGCTATAAGTACACAAAATTTCGTGACTGAAAGTTACATAGTTTCTGAGAACCGGCTTTGTGACGGACAGACAACGAAGCAGGAGTAATAGGGTTTCGTGAGATAAACGAAAACCTAAAAACTAGTCAAACGTTGTCGAAATTGCGTAGTGCGCTGTATTCACACTACAATTTCCAAAGAATATACTATAGACTGATCTTTGCAAATAAAAGTTCCAATCACATCAGAATAAATTCAAAATGTGCACCTTTTGAGACTGCACCTCAGACTTCACAAACGAAAAATGGAATTCTCAGTCACTCTGTGTTGTGTATCAATAGAAATGGACGCATATGCTTCACAGATCGACTCATCAAACTGATTGAGTATTGCAGTATTATTTCAGAAAACGTTGTCTTTTAATGTATCCCACAAAACTATTTCGATGAGTAAGGATAAATCAGATGAGGAAGGGATTATATGCTTGTACCAACAAATGTAAAATATCTCGAAACAATGGGATAATTCATGAGGTATTCCAAAAAAAACAGGCAAAAACCTCTGGAGTACGATGTTGTCGGGCTCCATCTTGCATGAACTATGAATTATCTGGTTGACTTTCCATTGTATGTTGTATGTACGACTCGACAAATATTTCCCATAACAGAAAAACCACAGAAAATGACAATGCACGGCTTATTATCGACAGTTTCTTGAATAGTTTCTAAATAGTTTCTATCGATAGTTTCTAAATGAGCTGTTTTTATTTTTAAAAAACAAAAACAAAACAATTTAGAAAAATGTATACGAATCCATTAAACATTACTGATATATGCATACCTTATCTACCCTATATATATAAAATCCTAATGAAACGAATTTGTGAAACGATTTTATGAAACGAATTTATGAAACGATTTTATGAAACGACTGATTAAACGACTGATTATGTTTCAGGGCTATTTTTAATAAAATATTAAACGCTTGATGGTGAAATTAATACCAATTGTCCATAAAAATCCGCGGATGTCAAAACTGGTAATAGAATTTTGAAATTGAAATTAGTTTTCGAGATATTATTTTTTTCTAATTTTAATGACATTTCTGTAATGATGGCAACTAATTTCTTACTTTTTTTGTAACAAAAAAGGGAAAAAAATCAAAAAGGATCCCGATAGGGATTATTGATTTCTTTTTATTAGTCATTTTCAAATTGAAATTGAATTTATCTTTTATTTCAATTGATAATGAAGACAAGATTGTGATTAAAGTATGTTTTTCCGGAAAATTTGATGGTGAAATTAATACCAATTGTCCATAAAAATCCGCGAATGTCAAAACTGGTAATAGAATTTTGAAATTGGAATTAGTTTTCGAGATATTAATTTTTTCTAATTTTAATGACATTTCTGTAATGATGGCAACTAATTACTTACTTTTTTTGTAACAAAAAAGGGAAAAAAATCAAAAAGGATCCCGATAGGGATTATTGATTTCTTTTTATTAGTCATTTTCAAATTGAAATTGAATTAAAATTAATTAATTGAAATAAAAGTTCGGTGATTTTCCAGTATATGGGGCCTTGACGAAACAGAGAAAATAGCCATGGCGGAAAAGGAAATCTGGCAACATACTTTCTGCCAACCTATTCACTTTGTCATTTCGTATACAGTAGCATTTTTCAATATTTATACAATTTGTTTAGCGTAAAATGTCATTTATCCTATTTTATATATAATCAGAAGTAATTTGTATAGAAAAAACAATAATAATATACGTAAAATTAAAATACGCATATAAACAAAAAAAAATCGTCGAATTTGTTTCCATGGCTGTTTATGTCATTTGGCACCAAATCTCACTTTCTGATGCCCGAATTGCACCAAGCTTTTTAAAAAAGCGTCAAGACCCCTATAATAGAAAAGAACCAACAGTTCATTGGGTTTGCTTTCATAACTTTTGGCAACAAATATATGTATATTAACGAATGTATCCCTTTTTGAAACTCGAATTACGACAAACCTAAAAGCAAAGGATCCTATATTGGAAAAGTACCCGATTTTCTTATGGACAATATTCAAGTGACATAACATGGTGTAAAATTATCGCGGATAGCAAATTTGTTTAAATATCTCATCAATTGATGCCGAATAAATGCCGGCATGCATGCACAAAATGTTTAATTAATTTTGTATGATAAATAATTATTAGAAAATTCGTATATACATATTAATTAACATAAATAATTTACATATTTAAAATAACATGAAAATATGCATGATGGTGCACTAAAGTAGAGAGAAAATTAAAACCTGTTACTGAAAATGTCTATAACATAGTACTTTTCAGTACCGTGGTTCTTAATGTTATTCACAAGCAGATGGAATTTTTCTCATCCTTAAACGCAAAGGAAGAATAGAATACAGATCGTTGTTATAAAAGTCTGAAAGGTAGCCACAATTTAAACCTAACCATTTTATACAAGCTGGTTTTCAAGGTGTAATTGATTTTACTTATCAATCCCTAAAACAGTCGCCAGTTGTCGCAACAGCTGTGTATGAGGCCATGATAATAAAAATAATGCCCCATTAAAACGTTAAAAGCATGGCAACCCAATTACAGATTTACCAATATTTTTAAAACGAAGCACGCTGTCATGCTTTTAGAGGCCTCGAAGTCTGAGCGGGGGTTGGCGAGCGTAGCTCGCAGGGGGTAGGCCCCCTAGTATTTCAATATATTATAAATGGAGAATTTTTTTTAAATAAAATTTAGAACCAAATGATATTTCAGATGAGTAATTTTTTGTGGACATTTACAAACATTACAATATAACATAATGCAGACGTAATTATTATAATACATTTATTTATATAGACAATCCATCTATTTACTATAAAACATATACTTTCATTTAAAGTATGTTTTATAGTAAAAATATCTTCGTCCATTTTCAAAAGTGTATTTAGAAAATAAAACACACGCACGAAATAGAAAACAAATGTTCACGTATTACGCAATATATGTGTCTGAAACATTTATTTTCAAAATTATAAAAGTCAAAAATTGTAAGCTCTTATAACATGATTTTAGTTTTCTACTAAAAAAACTCTATGTTTTCAACAAATTTTATGTTCATATATAAAAAAAAGACGTTACAATTAAAATTTTAATAAAGCATTTTTCAATAAAATTTAGCAATTGAAATGAAAAATTAATCTGGATTCTTCATTAGCTTACTTATTTCAAATGGTGTTTCGTAATATGATAGAAACTATACAACCGTTTGGAAATACTTTATTTTGCAATGTATTTCAGTAAAACTTCCACTTGTTAAATATGACAAAAATTTCCTTTTTCTCTTTCACTTTTTACCTTACATAATGTATGCCTTTTTAAACTCACAACGCACTGAATTGTGTGGGATTCAGAATCCAATATTTAAATTTAGCATTTTGATTTACATAAGGATGTTAGTACATGCTTTTTACGAATGGATTTTGAGATACACCGCTTTGAATTTCTGGAAAAAGTTGAAATGCTTTCGAATTTTGTTTCTACTTTGACTTTCAAATATATTGCATGTTTCTTTCGTAACTCTGTAGTTGATTTTTTTCTTGGCGCATTACATAGAAGACATAAATTTCCGAATGCGGGGAACCGCAAGTACGATCTATTGAAGCAATATGATATACGCTTAACTTTAAAATACTCTTTGCATTGCTATAAATTGGATATGTTAAAAAATTTTCGTATTTATTATCAAATTTAGTATTCACATTGGCAGTTTGTATCGTTTTTCTTTTATAGTTTGATTGAAATTCTAATTATTCAGATCGTATTCTCAAAGCCCAGTTTTATTCACTTATTACTATTCACCAGTCACACACCAGAATATACCGGTTTTCCTAAAATGGAATGACTGATTTTAGAATTCAATAACTTCCAAACGGTGACAGATATTAACCCTCTCGGCACCGATTTTTTTTCCAATTTTGGGAAAAATCACTTTTACGCTAACAAAATTAAAAGTAGCTATCGAAATCGCAGAAGTTACAGTTTACTGAAATTTAACGAATGTGTTCTTTATAGAAATCTAAAGAATGTAGTTAGGTTGCGTGTTTTTCCTATGAAAATAGTCTAAGGAAGAATTTTTTAAGACGTTTGGAAAATCTCGTATTACAACCAGATTCAATAAACATAAAAAATTTAGTAGTATTTTTTATCTTTTATCACAAATTACTAATTCGGAAAAGGAGTCCCTAATTTAAATTTAAAGAGTGAAACATATGTTTAAATTAAAAGAAACGCGACGGTTTACTAATAATTAATAAAACTTTTACTAATATTATTATTATTAAATGCTGAAACATAAGTAACGTCATAACAGTAAATGTATCGACATATGCTATCAGTATTAGGTGCTAGAATTAACAAAAATAATTTTTTTTTCAAATATTGCAATTCAAAGTAGGAGCCTCATATGAGGCCCAGGGTAACGAGAGGGCTAAAAAAATTCTTGCTGTAGAGTCATGTATGATGTCAGGAGTATTTTTACTGCGATTCCTGATTTTAGTTCGAATCATTAGCAATAGATGGCGCTGCGAACAATAGAAATCCAATCGAGCCACAAGCAGAAATCATCCAGCATTTATGTGAAGAAAAGAGGTTCAATACATGGAGTGGGTCTCACTATTCAATAAAATCTTATTCAGAATCGGGCGCTAAGGACAAGATTGTATTAGCGAGCGAGACCCACTCAATGTATTGAACCACCTTCTTCCCCAAAAATGCTGGGTGATTGCAGTTTTTGTCTGGATTGAATTCCCATCGCTTGAAGTGCCATTTATTGCTGGTAATTTGGAAAAAAATCAGGAATCGCAGTAAAAAAACTTCTGACATTTTACATAACTCTCCTGCAAGATTTTTTTTATATCTGTCACCGTTTGGAAGTTATTGAATTTTAAAATCAGTCAGTCCATTATAGAACACCCAGCAATACATATATAATGCATGATAAGGATATCTGTAGTTTACATTATTAATTGTATTTTAACAGAGAAGAGATATAAACGAATTCCTTGTATTTATTTCAAATTAATTTTGGTCAAGAATATTTGCACAGGTTACACGTTATCAAAAATCGACAGAAAATTACTATTCAATGAGAAAAACATAATGTTTTAATTGATAAAAGTGATTTTATATTTTACCATTTACTTATGCGAATACGTCCAAAACTTTGCTCGTAAAATTTTCATTATGCACTTTACAAAGTAAATATCACATAGTAAATAAATAAAATTGATGTTGTATATTTTAAAAAATAAGATAAATTACTCGTTATTTTTTGTTTATATCAAATTTAGTAAATATAATATTTTACTGTAAATGATAAATTTGTAAATGTGCATATGTCTAAAAAATTACATGATAATATAACCGCGATTTTAAAAGAGCTTAGTTATTCGAAAAAATGTCATTAAGTAAAACAGAAATAAATTATTTCGAAAATCAGGCATGTCTAAAAAAGACGTTATAATAACGACGGAACCAGGTGAATATAACTTAAGCTGTGCACACTTTGCTATGTAAGGCACAATGTACACGCAATAACATAAATATCCTTGAAACGAACTCACTCTGTTAGGTTTAATATTCTGATTTCTTATTTAACATTTGATTATCATTACGAGGTTCATTCTTAATTTTTCCTAGTGCTATTAAATTTACAGGTTGCGTCATAAAGTCCTGCAAAATAAAAAAAATTATAATAAAATAAGTAATGCTCGGAAAAAATTTCATTTTGCGCAAATATGGTTAGAAAGGTATTGATTATTTTTTTAATCTATAAAAAAAAAAAATATTATTAAAGTAAAAGGTAGACGGCGCTCACACGTCATACTGAGACATTTTATGCAAATCAGGCTACCAATAAAGCCCTTTGCTGGAATTTAATTCGTCATTCGATCTCTCATTCAGCGTGCTATCCTTACCAGATCGAGCGTTGCTAGTTAAATTTATCTACAAATATGGTGAATCCACAACTAATTACATTGGGAAAGTTTACCGCTGAGAAAGGACTGAAGACGCAAGAAAGCCATATTTCATTGAATGGGATGTTGAATTTCGTACTACGTTTTTAGAAAACAGGGAGTTTGGAGGATCGTCCACCAAGTGTTTGTCTGATTTCCATGAAATGGTTTAATATGACTTGTGATAACAGTCTTTCGGTTACATTTGGAATCAGATTTTATATACATGGAGGAAACAAACAATATCCCTCTGACCATATCCACGCAAACTGAAAATTTTTCCGAGCATTACTTTTTATATTATGATTTTTTTTTAAATTTTGCACGAATTTATGAAGCACCCTGTACACTTTTTTATTTATTGGAATTAACTTGAAAATTTTAAATATTTTAATTCTGTTTTGACGTTCATGTATATCATAATTGTTTTTTCAACGCTAAAAGAGATTAATTTCCACGATTACAAGTTAATTCAATACATTACGTCTATTTCTGTCTCACTAATAATTTACACATATAGTAGAGAATTTAGTTCGGAAAGAAAAGACGAGGGTGGGCTGATAAGCTCTCAGCCTGACAGTGAAAGCACAAAATTTTTGACAAAATTTCATATTGTTTTTCAATGTGGTCCCCAGGGCCGTGCGAAGAGGGGGCGAGGGGTGTTTTGCCCTGGGCGCGGAAATTGAGGGGGCGCCAAATTTATACTACCAACCATGGTTTAATTTATTTATTTATTCATTTTTTGGTCGTTAATCATTTTCTGGGGAATTTCTTTTTCTCTTTTCATCATTATTTTTTTCTGTCTCAAATATCATGATCTCTCATGAACATAAACGCGAAATGTTTATTCAATTGAATTTATTTCTGTTTCTGTACTTTCTCAGTTTTGTGTTACCTGCCACAAAAAGGAGGGGAAACGGGGGGGGGGCGCCAAATTGAAACTTTGCCCCGGGCGCAGCTTTCTCTTCGCACGGTCCTGGTGGTCCCCTTGCAATTGAGTACATTTAAGTAACACTCTTGTGTGGGAATTCTTTAGTGCAACTCTGAACGGAGGTGATTCGAAAAGTTCCCGGCCTTACGAAGAAAATACAAAATTTTTGACAATATTTCATTTTATTTTTCAACTTGCAACACAATACATTTCAGAAGACTCTTGAGAAATGTTTATTCTTTGGCGTTTTTGGTCGACGTTCAACAAACACGGCGCGCATCCAGCAGAAAGCTTTTTCATACCGAAAACATTGTGTAAAATCGTTTGCAATAGCAGCAAGTTCGCGTATCTCAATCGGCGATTATTCAATACGACATTGGGAATTTTTGAAACGATTTCGTTGGTCTTTGCGGTTTTTGGACGTCCTGAGCATTCATCATCGTGAATTAATTTCCTACAATGTTTAAATTGAGCAGCCCACCTTTTTATCGTCGAATATGATGGGCACGAATCTTTTAAGGTGGAATGTAACTCTTTTTGTATGTCCTTTGGGGTTAAACCTTTTTTAACAAAGTATTTTATGACAGCTCGTATTTAATTTTTTTCCATTTTTTAGAAAATATCAAAATTCGTTTAGTTTACTTTATCGCCAAGCTATAACTAATAAACTCACACTTCTTAAACTTGTCAGCATGTCATCTAAAAGATCATACTTTACAAACATCATTGTCATTTGGTTATGCTTGTTCCATCTCTGTGTAAGGCCGAGAACTTATCAGCCCATCCTCGTATATATTTATAAAATGTTATATAGATATAGCAAAATAGCTGTGTGATTTTCTAGAAGACATCTCAGAGCTCGTTAAATTGGGCGACAAAAGAAAAAAAAATTACAAATAAAAATAAAAATTTGAAAACCCCAACGACTGAGCATGAAAAAAATCCTTTCCCACAAAAAAATTAAGAATAGAAAGTGTACAAATGTTTGTTTTTTCATTCCCAATTTCCAGCGTTACAACGCAACTCGACTCATGCTACATTTTTAATGTACATCTAAATTGAAAATTTAGATTGAATCTGAATTGAAGATTAGGATAATTAACTAAATTGATAATTAAAATCTAAATTGAAAACTTAGATTTGCACATCAAAGAGTATTGTTAGATTATTTACGATCCTATTTTTTTTTTATAAATACTTAGGATATATTTTTATCATTCTTTCAAGTTTCCATTATTTCTTCTTTTGTGATATTGTGATTTTTTGCTTATTGAATTAATTCAAAATGAGAAGCTCACAAATATAAAACCCAGATAAGTAAAATGAAGAATTAGATGTATAAAATTCAGTTTTTAGACATTGTACCACAATGATACGTAAAATTACTCAATGGTGTAGTTTTTTTATACATAAACAGGAAATATAAATTAAAAAAAAACCTGAAATTCAAATTTGGAAGTCTTTTTCACGATTACATTAAACATTGAAATAAACGAAGTATATATTTATATATATTTTTTTTATTTTGGCATATTTTGTGTTAAAAAAGGTTTATTTAATTCTTCCAATGTCAGTTAAAAAAAAGTAAAGCAAACACTCTCAGAAATGTATGAATGCAAATAAACCATCAAAATTGTAGGGGCTCGCTTTCACGTGAAATAATGCAATGGAATAAAGTACAAAAAGGAAAAAAAATATCGTAAAATGTACGTTATGCTAATTAATAATCTAATAAAACACGAGAAGCTAATAAAACACGAAAAGCTAAGAAAGCATGAGAAGCTAAGAAAACAGAAAAAGCTAAGAAAACACGAGAATATGCTCTGGAAAACAAAATGTCAATATTTGGAAATACATATGGAAGAAGTTCACAAGAGCAATTGCTGTTAATTGCAGCTATAAGTACACATTGGTAATTGCATTACAAACAACTATTTAAACTTAAAATCAAGCTTAGTTATTATTGTTTTTTTTTTTTTTTTTTTATTATTATTATTATTATTATTATTTGTTAAATACCATGAAAGTTTCATTGACAGACCGATATTTCTTTCAAAAATGGTAAAAACATGGTTACAGAAAAATATAGATTACTACAAAGTAAACATGCTATGTTTCCAAATATATGTTTCCATTTTATGTTTTTATGTATAAATTTTTGAATTGACGGGTTTTTTTAATTCTTATTATAACTTGAAAAAAAAATTCCAAAATGTTAATCCAGCTTATCTTCAGATTTTATTTACAAGTCAAAATTGCAAGCTGTACTACCAATAAAAAAGGTTTTTCGCGATACTACTTAAAAAGTTAATATCGAATATTTCTAATTGGGCGATATTCTAATATTATGAGAATGGGCGAATAGTCCTAATATTATGAAACACTAGTTTAAGATCGGCATATATGTATAAATTGTATTTACTGGTCAGTTTTATTTCTAGTTATATCTTTTTAAAATTAATATTGTCATTAACTTCCATATATTATACCTTTCAATTTAATTTTAATGCCCAACGGTGACCTTTTTTACTGAAAATCTTATTTTATGATTTGTTGGCAATATTCGGCTGCTCTTTTCAAAAATATAAAATAATATAAAAATAAATTTTTATTTGTCACTGGTAATGATGTCTAATCCGTTTGCGATCCGAAAACAATATAAATGCGCGACGTTTGGTTCAGACTGCGCATTAAATTAAACTGGTGCTTAGATATTTGAAGGCTTGACTTCAGGGATTCTAACAGAAATATTTTTACATGTAATGCAGCCCGCACACTGATCTGACACAAGCAACATGCTGCGCGTCTTACGAGATGAAACAGGTTTTACACGGATTGTTATCTTTGTTTCAACCAGTTTCTTCTCCTATGACGCGTGTCATGATTCTTGTGCTGTCTTAGTGTACAGCCTGACTACGACATCATTTCGGACTGAAAGAAAAATGTTTTAAATCTTTATAATCGCAATTTTCTATTTATCGCTTAGCGTTTCTAAGATAGAAATGCTAATTCTGTCATTTGCTGCTAAGTACGTCACCCTGATGAGCATATACTTTTTACTATTCTGAGACCGTCGATGGCTGCATATCACTCAGTCAGTGCAGCAGTTATTTGGGGCGAAACAGAATTAAGGAGTCTCAGGACTCTTAAAATTGGAAAACAGAAACATTTTCAACGTTTAATTTCTTAAAATGTATATGACTTTAAAACACAATTTTGGATGGATGAAAGATATACGTATACGTTCTTTCATTTCAAAAATTAAAAAAATTATAATATGCAGAATTAATATTTATGGGGCTTCAAACTGTCAGACATTTTTCGAGCAGAAAATCGAACTGACAGCTTACGCGCAAGATTACAAAAGAAATTTTATACCTAGAACAAAAACTTCGGTGCCTAATTATACATCAGATTGTAATAATTACTCCGAACCTAAGTAAATTTGTATTTAAAATATGTATATATTTTTTATATAAAGTTGTATTTAGCTTATACAAAAGTTTGAAATTTTCAACAGTATAATCACGTGAAAAAATTTTTGTTTGAACAATAGAAGTGAAAATTTAGGTTCAGATTATGCAGACTACTATGAAACATATCTTTTGAAAATTTCATGAAAAAAATAATGTGAGAGAATAAAGTTTTTGAGATATCCTGCGCGTTATGACCAAAAACATCATTTTGTGTAAAATGACTTCAAAGATTTGTTTTTACCACTTCAGCTCTGAGTGTGTATAATTCTAAAAGTCATAACCTCTGTTCTAATGAGAATTTCAAGGAAACAATTATATCAAAAGGTTCAGAAAAGATAGGAGTTTAAAATATAAAAAAAATTTAAATTTCGAAAATTTTGAAGATTTAAGAGTCCTGAAACCCCTTAAGCAATTTTATTGTATATACGTGTGTGTATACTAAAATTTTGAATTAATCTTAATGAATGAATTTTTAGCAGATTTTTTTATTTAGCAGAAAAAAAGTATAATTTAACATTGCTACTGACTTATAATTTTTGTAGTGTATTAAAAGAGTTTTTCTCGCAAAGAGTTTTTTTCTGCAAACATTGGACAGTCCATACATGTCTGTACTTTTATGCGCATTTTACACGAAATGTAATTTTTTTTACTTTAAAACTTATGTTGCTCTTATAAAGTAAATTTAATATAATTTAACATTCGTAAAACTGGAATCTCACGTATTTTATTTTATTCGCACATATAAATCCTATATTTCAAAATTTGAAATACGATTTTACGAGATGTGTGTTATCGAGTTTCCGTTAGAAATTTTAAAAATGGCACATGTATAGAACAATAAAAAATACATTATGTATGATCATGATATATATTCTGCAGATTTTTGTTGAAACCATTTACTTGACCACAGATGAAATGCGAATGGAATACGAAATCTTGAATATCCTTTCATACTTTTTCTATTGAAAATAAGATTTTTTCTATCTATTATATAACAAATTCGTATTATTCAAGTACCACTGTGGCCAGAATTGCAATTAATTTAATCAAATTATCACCCGCTATTATGTGCTGTGATCTTCCCTTTATGTATTAACAAAATGTTTGTCATATAATAAAACGAAAACTACTATTTTGAAATATCAACAAAAACTTTGAATAAATAAAGTCCCAAACACAGCATTATGGTTAATAAAAGTCTTGATTTTTTCAGTAGGTTAACATTTAGACAATGTATGTACATAAAATGCATAAATAATACCTTTAATTTTTGTTTATGGTATATATATATATATATATATATATATATATATATATATATATATATATATAATATATTTAATAAATCCGCTTAGGATATTTTTTTTTATAATTTACTAAATTATCAGTCAACTGTGTAGCTTTCAAAAAATTGCTCACCAGTTATTTCAAAATATAGGCTTTAGTATTATTACTATCATAAAAATGAAACATATATTGCAATATAGAAAAGTAATACACACATGTTATTATTTTTAGTATATGAATATTAAGAATATTTTTAACTATGCATGTTTTTTTAATTATTTATGTTAGTGTCATCTTCCATTTTAATTTCTCACAGTATTATACAGTAGGGTGATAATTTTATTTTATAGCTTACAGATCTTACCTAGGCCACACAAAACAACAAATATTTTATGGTTAATAGTTGCTGAACGTGTTTTCAATTATACATTTTTTTAAAATCTTGTATGCATAATTATAGTATTAAAGTATATGTGTGTATGTGCATGTGGAATCTAAACTTTTTACCGATTGTCAAATAAAGAACAAAGAAGTTTTTTTTTAGACCAATGTTCATTGATGTTACATATATATTTTTTAAACTACACGAGGCATTATAATTCTAAGAATTCATTAGAATCCTAAAAACGACACCACTGAAGATTGTTGCTGTAATAGTAGCTTTATAGACATTTGTATTATAAAATAAGCAAACTGAACAATATATTCTACTTTCAGACATTGGAAATATCCCTTAATTTTTATTCTAAGTGCAGATTTACGCCATGTATCATAACCAAGAGTGATCATTTTCTTTAACAGGGACATTATTAGTACGCATAATAAATGCTACGCAAAGTTATTATTCTTAAGACTGGAGCAATGTTGAAAGGTGTGAATATTTCTGTTTTAATAATTCACCTACATTTAATTTAAATAATGCAGTTATAATTGTTTTGTAAGAATATTATTTTGTTAAAAATTAGCATTATTAGACATTATTAATGTATAAAATGAAATGTTGTGATAATTTGAAGTACAGTTAGGGAAGAATAGGTGTTACTGTTGAAATACAAATTTAATGTGGCTATTTATATTTTAACAATTAAATTGTACAAAAAAAAACACTTTTACATAGCATAAATCGTAGACCTTCATTATGTTAATGAATAACATTTTTTTTTCAACTGGACGAAAAATGTCCGGGCCAGGATTCGAACCTGGGATCGCTTGGCTGAAGCCGCCACGCTCTACCACTGAGCTATCCCGGTCGAATCTTAAGGGCATAATTCATCCAGTTAACCTTATTGATCAGAGAATCTGGTCTGATATTTTAATCAGCTCAACAGAAAAGATCGCAGGTAAAGGAACTCTAGTAAACGCTGGATAGGTGATTACACTAGATTAATTTTAACACAATTATTTCAAATTGGTAAATAAATCATACAAGTAGTAATTTTCCAACTGGACGAAAAAACTGGAGTTCCTTTACCTGCTGGAGTTCCTTTACCTGCGATCTTTTCTGTTGAGCTGATTAAAATATCAGACCAGATTCTCTGATCAATAAGGTTAACTGGATGAATTATGCCCTCCAGATTCGACCGGGATAGCTCAGTGGTAGAGCGTGGCGGCTTCAGCCAAGCGATCCCAGGTTCGAATCCTGGCCCGGACATTTTTCATAAAGTTGGAAAATTACTACTCGTATGATTTATTTACCAATTTGAAATAATTGTGTTAAAATTAATCTAGAATAACATGTGCTTGAGATTGACGGCTTGAAAAGTAGTGTTTTCTTATGTAGTATTAAATTATCTTTTAATGTGTGCATTTTTAGACCAATGTTCATTAATGTTACATATATATTTTTTAAATTACACGAGGCATTATAATTCTGAGAATTCATTTTCATTACAAATAAAGATGTCTAAAAATACAATGTAAAAAAATTAAAATATATATATATTTGCCAGAATCTCAATCTCTAAAGGAATGCTAGTTATATAGTTTTCTGTCAAATATAGTTTATTCCGCATTATTTTCGACTTTCCGATTTGAAAACTTGTTAGTTGAAAATATTTATTCTAATACTAATAATAGAAAAGACGTTTAAAAATATCGCTGTTTAAATGTAGCAAAAGCTAGTTTTTTGTATCATCGTTCAAACAAACGTTTTTAACTTTTTGTTTTTTTTCAAATTTTTACGTTAAAAGAAAAAACTACTCATGAAACAAAATAGCATGCTTTGAAAGAAAGAAATTCAACGGCACACAAACAAACCCAATTTCATTTTCACTGCCGCCATTACAGATGAAGCTTAATACCAAAATAGTTTTATTGTAACCTGAGACAGTCATGTGATCACATGAATATAGGTTATGTAAAAAAAAAAACCTTAAGTTATAGATAAGTACAATTACGATACAATTACGACAATACAATACAATACGATACAATACGATTTACCTTAGAATGTAAGGTGCAACATTCGATAAATTGGGCACCACTAAATATATTAAAAACCTTTGTAAGCATAATTTAGATTTTATTTTACATTATTAAAATGTAATTCATGTACAATTGTAGAATATGTCAATAACAACGTGAAAACCTTTTATATTTACAAATAAATATGAACAAGTTTTGTCAGTCACACTCAGAAAAAGAAATTGATTAAAACTACAAAACATTTTTGTTGAGTACTTTTTGGTTGTTTTAGCAAAATTGTTGTAAAATTATACCATTTTACTTCAATTAACAAAACATTTTTGCTGACGATACAATTTTTTTTTTTTTTTGGAATTGCAAAAAAAAAAGAGGTTTTCAACAAAAATTGTTTTTTTGTTGATTCAAACAAAATTTCCATTGACCTATATTTAAACAAAATTTTTGTTTAAATATGGGTCAATAAAAATTTTGTTTGAATCAACAAACATTTTTTTTATTTTTGCAATTCAAAAAAAAAAAAAAAAAAAAAAATGTATCTTTAGAAAAATGTTTTGTTAATTGAAGTAAAATGGTGCAATTTTACTCCAATTTTGCTAAAACAACAAAATGTACTCAAAAAATATGTTTTGTAGTTTTAATCAGTTTCTTTTTCTGAGTGCATATATATTAATAAAATAAAATTTAAGTTTGATTTGATAATAAAATGCATGATCTATTTTTGTGGTAAAATGGTGTCCACATTATAATATTCAAAATGAATATTAATTTTTGGTATATATTTTTCCAAAGCAAATTATTTATTATATTTTCAGAGAATTTATTTGTAATCACACATAATTTTCCTACCACGTGGAGGAAGCTTTCAAAAAATTGTATTCAAAACGGGTAGATGTTTAAAGTATGTACAGAATTTAAAATTTTTATTTAATTAATGCTTAATCTTCGGTATTTTAGCAGATATAGAATTTACTTATGTAATAACGCGAATGAATTTACAGACAAGTGCAGCTCAGTGTATGCAGCAAACAACGTTGGAATTATAAATATTTTTTTTTCTTCTGAAAACAATACATTATTTTGAAAACATTAACAGAATATATATTGTTATAAATTGACATTTATTAAGAAAGTGAGAAGAAATGTACTTGTAGTAAAAAATGTTTTTTTTATTATTTTTTTTTTTTTTGAGATTTCGAAACTAACCGAAGTAGTCGCTAATGATTGCTGCAACTGCTATTATAAAAATAACTTTAGTAAATGTAATTAAAACTAGTACACTACTTCATAGAATGTAGCAAAATTTTACAAAACTCTCGAATTAATTATGAATAGCCAAAGATAAATTTTACATTTTACAAATTATTATTTCGTGATACTAGAATATTGAAATAAAGATCTTCATAAATAGGAAAACATACATTTGTAAACAGAGTGCTACTTCTAATTAATATTATTTAAAAACATTACTAATAATACTCCTATTAACAAATTACTGACCATCCACAAAAAAATACTGGTGTGCGGATAGCTGCCAACATTTACGCTTTTCTTTTACCACTGATTTTGAAAAAAAAACCTTTTTCTTATTTAATCCGAGATATTTTCGATTAAATAAAGCAAAGATTATAGAAAGTATTAGAAGATATTGGTACTGAAAAATTCGCAATAAAATGGCGATTTCAAATTTAATTGACAGTTAACATAATGTTAACTTATGTTGTTCAAATAATCGAATGAGGGACATTTTGAGATGTATGAGCACAATAACAAAATAGGATAAAGAAAATGCAATAACGATTATACCACAATGTTTATAGTAGCTTAATCTGAACTACAGTAAAGTACTAAGTTATTTTAACAGTAAAAGAGTGTTAAAAAAATCTTACCTTCAGGTTTGACCTCTACTTTGACACATTACTTTGAACTCTATTTTAAAACGAAAAATCATTGCACGAAATATAAGACTAAAATCAGTTTCTTGCGGTATTCTTACTTTTATTTATTATTACTAATCACTCCTATTTCAAGGAATCATTATAGTTTGTATGATCAAGTTTGTATCGTTCATTAGTGCTTGTAAACTGGTGAAAAAGTAGATACCGCTATATAAACTGGGCAGCAAATCATTGTGTAAGTATGTCAATAGTAGCAATCGATTAGTACTAACATCTACTAATTAATGCTATTCCATTTGGTGCTTAGGCGGTAGTCTAAATATAGAAATATAAATTACTAAATTTTCAATGCTAATGCCTATTTATTGCATAATATTTAGGTTTTAAATAAAATGTAAATTCGGATACTAAGCGAAAAGTCATTGTACGAAATGTAAGAGAAAATCAATTTCTTACGCTAATCTTACTTTTATTTATTATTACTAACTACTCCTATTTCGAGGAATAATTTGATTCTCTCATTACTGCATGTAAAGTGGTGAAAAATTAGATACCACCGTGAATATGTCACTAGTAGCAATCGATTAGAAATAACGTCTGCTAATTAATGCTATTCTAAAACTGTGCTTAGGCGGTAGTCTAAATATAGAAATATCAATCACTAAAATTTTCAAAGCAAATGCCTATTTATTGCATCATATTAATGTTCTAGATAAAATGTACATTCGGATACTAAGCGAGAAGTGATTCCATGATGTAAATAAAGAATGTAGAGGTATAAAATTTGGATCACATATGAGAAATTAGTTTTTATTTCGTCGCGTCGTGGCAAAACACATTTCAATGAGGATAGTTATTTAATCATAACTCTAAAACTATTTCGCGAATGCGCAGTTGTTATAGATTGTCATATGTCAAGCTTCCGGAAATCGATTTTTGTTAAAACATTCATATGTTGCAATTCATATATTTAACGAAAATTAATTTAAAAAAAATATTTTTTGAAATAAAATTTCGAAAAAAAATGTGTATTGGAACTGATAGATTTTATAAAATTCTACTCCATTTTTAGAATATTCAAATGGGCTAATTCAAAATCATAGCTCATTTTGTCAAGGAGTTTTAGATTGTCATATGTCAAGCTTCTGGAAATCGATTTTTGTTAAAATATTCATATGTTGCAATTCATATATTTAACGAAAATGAATTTAAAAAAAAAATTTTTTGAAAAAAATGTGTATTGGAACTGATAGATTTTATTAAACTCTACTCCATTTTTGGAATATTCAAATGTACTAATTCAAAATCAAAGTTCATTTTGTCAAGTAGTTTTAGATTGTCATATGTCAAGCTTCTGGAAATCGATTTTTGTTAAAACATTCATGTGTTGCAATTCCTATATTTAACGAAAATTAATTTAAAAAAATATTTTTTGAAATAAAATTTCGAAAAAAAATGTGTATTGGAACTGATAGATTTTATTAAATTCTACTCCATTTTTAGAATATTCAAATGGGCTAATTCAAAATCATAGCTCATTTTGTCAAGTAGTTTTAGATTGTCATATGTCAAGCTTCTGGAAATCGATTTTTGTTAAAATATTCATATGTTGTAATTCATATATTTAACGAAGGTGAATTTAAAAAAATATTTTTTGAAAAAAATGTGTATTGGAACTGATAGATTTTATTAAACTCTACTCCATTTTTGGAATATTCAAATGTACTAATTCAAAATCATAGTTCATTTTGTCAAGTAGTTTTAGATTGTCATATGTCAAGCTTCTGGAAATCGATTTTTGTTAAAACATTCATATGTTGCAATTCATATATTTAACGAAAATTAATTTAAAATAATATTTTTTGAAATAAAATTTCGAAAAAAATGTGTATTGGAACTGATAGATTTTTTTAAAACTCTACTCCATTTTTAGAATAATCAAATGTGCTAATTAAAAATCATAGCTCATTTTGTCAAGTAATTTTAGATTGTCATATGTCAAGCTTCTGGAAATCGATTTCTGTTAAAACATTCATATGTTGCAATTCATATATTTACAGAAAATTAATTTAAAAAAAATATTTTTTGAAATAAAATTTCGAAAAAAATGTGTATTGGAACTGATAGATTTTATTAAACTCTACTCCATTTTTAGAATATTCAAATGTGCTAATTCAAAATCACAGCTCATTTTGTCAAGTAGTTTTAGAGTGTCATATGTCAAGCTTCTGGAAATCGATTTCTGTTAAAACATTCATATGTTGCAATTCATATATTTACAGAAAATTAATTTAAAAAAAATATTTTTTGAAATAAAATTTCGAAAAAAATGTGTATTGGAACTGATAGGTTTTATTAAACTCTACTCCTTTTTTAGAATATTCAAATGTGCTAATCCAAAATCATAGATAATTTTGTCAAGTAGTTTTAGATTTATGCATAAACAATTACCTGCATTGTAGCGTATTCTGAAATGATTAAAATTATTTAAACATTAATATGTTTTAGTTTCAAACTTTCGTTTGAAACTTAGTTTGAAACTTTAACCATGCGTATTTTTTAAACTACCTGTCCGAACGACTTCCTGTTTGTTATCCGAAAGTAACGATTTCCAAAGAATTCAAACATAATCTTAAAATTAGGTATCTGTATTGTTGTTCATTTGAGGAAGTCGGGGCAAGAGAGTGCCAAGCCTCATTTTTGAACTTCTGAGATATTTCAATTTGTAAATTGGATCCAATACTCAAATCAAGATATATAACCTAAAGTTTTTTCGCCAATGTCTTAGTAACATTTGAGATATTCTGAGTAACAATATGACATTTTTTTAATGATATTACTGTTACGTTTTCTGTAAATTAGATATCTTCATTGGGGACATAAACATCTGCGGCAAAAACGAAATCTCTGACATATTCAGCCACCAAGTGACATTAGCAACAAAGTATATGTTGAATATTATAATTTATATTATTAAGCAGCAGATTACAGTGTTAGATTTATTTCACCAAAAATGTGGCTTGGCAATTTCTTGCCCCAACCCCCTTTAATGTTTGGTGTGTAGAAGACAACCTAAACAAAATTGAAGTACAACATTAGGTAATATTTAAGTAAAATATTGTTCACGTTATTACTAATGGATTGATACCATTTGCATTTTAATACGATAATTTTTGCAAATGTTTGTGAGGGGGTACCTCTTTTTTAAAAAAAGACCGTACTATCAGTCGTCTTTCGTATAAAATTTAGTTTAAACTTTAAAAAAATATCTTCTCTGACACATATTTTGTAAACATTTGCATCGTTAATGCAATTCTACGATTTTCCTGATAAATATATCTTCGTATTTTGTCAAATATATTCTTTTTTTTAACAACATGTGGTTGCTTATAGTTTGAAATTGCATAGTAAATATTAATAGTGATTATTTAACTAATATGTGGAGTATTTTGACATAAAAATAATTCTGCAAAGATTAATTTCTATTAAAATTTGGGTATTATATTGCGAACACAGCTTAAAGAGATTTACATAATATCACTTCCACACTGTAAAAAAAAATGCAGTAAAATTACGGGAAGAGGCAGGCAGCAGAAATTCCAGTCATATCCCGTAAAAAAAAAAAAAAAAAAAAAAAAAAAAAAAAAAAAAAAAAAAAAAAAATCCATGCCTATCATTTTGTGCAGCCCGTAATTTTACAGGGCAAAGTAATATAGCATTATAATGCACTTTAAAATGCAATAACGCTTTGCTTACTGTTCCTTAGCACGTAGCACGTTAGATAATCATCACAGAATCGCTGTTTTGGCGGGTTAAAATTTTCAAAACACGAGTAAAATGAAGGGTTACACCCTAGCGGAGGACAATGTATGGGGTCGTACCGTATTTTTGCTAACATATGGGTTAGAACTGTAAGAATATGTAGATTGCTTTTAATTTTCTAAGTATCTAAGGTGTAAGGCCGCTTATTTAGTGGATCAGACCGTTTTTCATCAAATAAGGCTGTTGCCCGTGAAAATTGAAGAGCAAACGCTCACAAATTTACAGTTTTTTTCTGAGAGTGCATATTCCACGCCGTATATTTACAATGTCGCAGTTAGAAGAGATAATTGTAAGTAGTTGTGAATAATCTGTATCAAAAAATAGGTTTGAAAGAAATAATTAGAGGAAAAATTAATTTTAGATATTTAAAATTAATTCAGCACGTTGCCAAGGAGAAATGCTAATTTCTTCAGATACTAACTTCTCACTTCTAAAATATTATTAATATTAAATGTACAGCAAAATGAACGGGAATTTATAAATCAAATGATTAAAAAAATATAATGTTGTTTCAATATTTGCAAACTGGACACAAATGAACTATATACTTGAAATACTCAAATAATCAAAGATATAAATTAAATGATATAAATCAATTAAAAGCATTTCTTGAAATTATAAACGTATGTTTACATAGCGTTAATTCCTCATAATAATATTACCTATGCGAGTCACACCAATTTGGAAGTTTTTAATAAAAAATAAATATATAGTTGTCACAAATAAAGCAGCATTTCAAAAATATAAATTTATGTTTATGTTTTAATATAAAGATATACGTAGTACGAACAACTAACTTAGAATACAATTTATATAAAAACATGAAGCAAACATATAATTAATTAAATAATTTTTTTATTATTGTAAGAATTTATTTTTATTCATTAGTTTATAAATATAAATCGTTGTATAACATTTTCAAAAATAATTTTAATGATATATTAACCTTTTGTCAGCCCATAAAAGTTCTTAAAAAGCGATTTTACAAAACAACAGGAATAGTCCTTTCTATAACCACATTAATGGATACTCCTTCAGTAAATATAAATATTGAATATGGATCTGTATCATGTATATAAAAATTTCTGCTCCATACAGTGTGCTATATTTTATATCTGGAAGTTACTAGGAAATGTTATTAAACATTTAAAACATAAAAGTTTATATCGTGTTTTAATCATTTTGCGGTGGCCATCATATGAATTTACTTAAATACAATTATAACTTAAACATATAGTCTCGAATTCATTTAAATAAAATCTGCTAATATTCCAAATTCAATGTATTAGGGTTGTTCAGCAGGTGTGATGAATATACTGTAGCTAATGTTTTAACAAATACTTAATGTTTAACAAAGTTTAATGGCAATTAAGATTGACACAACTTTCTAATTATGTTTTCTATGCTGTTATACATTTAGCATTTTAGCATTTTATGATAATGCAACTGATTGCGATTTAAATATTCTATTTAGCACATTTCATACTTTCTACAATAAATAGAGCATGAGATCAAACAAATTTCATTTAAATTAATGCAACCGATTTCTGACTTCAATACGAATGCATGAATAATTCAGTCGAATGTTTAGAAACTATCTTTTCGATAAGATGCATAATTTAAGAGAATTTTTACCGTAATTTACACAATGAATTAAGAGAAATATGTCTATTGTATTTGTTGAAACATTTCCATAAATTATTCATTTTTAAGCCAAATATATATAAAAGTCTACAAAACCTAAATGAGAATATTTTTTGTTTATGTGTGTTCTTATTAAATAAAAATAATTACAAATAAATGACACCTCCTCTTGTTATAATCTGCTATTGTACATATTTTAACTCACGAATTGCAGTGTCCCTTGTATTACACAACCACTGACCCATATAATATTTCGTAAATCCATGTATTTTATGGGATAATTTCAATTGTCTATTTTTTTATCTAGTTATAATGGTATTTGTAGTGGCATATAATCGATACGTAGTACACTCACAGTTAAAGATACAAACGTATTAGTTTTAGTATTGTGAACTGTTTAGCTGTTGTAAAGGTTTAACTGCACTGTACATAATGTTTAAATTTTATTTTCTTATTTGAAAATTAAATTTTAACTGTTGCAACTGAAACTGTTGTCTTAGGTAAGTAATATCTTTAGGTCTTTACGATACATTTCTCAAAATCGTGAGACATTATAATACTATCGTATTTTCATGATTAATCATGATATCGTTTCATGATAATGCCAAACTTGTGTGTATATTCCGCGTGTATATATATGTATGTATTCATACACAAATATATTCATTTAAAGTAACTTTTAAAAAACTTTACATACTTAATAATGCGTTAAAGGTATTTTAAAATTTAATTATTAGAATTTGTAGCAAGATCTTTTCTTTAAAAGCAATTTATTTAATGCTAAGTAAAAAAAAAAAAAAATCCTCGTCATTAATTTGTAATAAAAATGGAAATTAGTAACTTTTATTGCCCTTTGAACTGGAGAAAGCAGCTTGATACTTGAGATTTCTGATTTCTTGCAGCCATTCATAAGAAAATGTCTTCGCAAATGAGATTTTAATGTTTTGAAATTTTGTGTTTTTTAGAAAAAAACACATTCAAGGTTTTTTATAATTTTAGAGACAGCGCAATAGTAAAATCGGAGAGAGAAATTAAATTAAGGAAATAATTGTTATTCAGCTTTGAAATTATCAGAAGCATATACTTTAAAAATACATTTTGGAAAAGTTTCATTAAGTTCGACTTTACTTTTTTGAGGCTGAATAACATAACGAGTTCTGCTAATTTTCAGACGAAATAATAATTACATGGGTAATTTGTCGAGTTTATAACCTATTTAAAGTTTATATATAAGTGCTTACAATTTTCGTCAGAGTTTTAAAAAGTATATTAAAATTTCCTTTTTTTTCATTAAAATAGTAACATAATGCATCATATAAACTTAAAAAAAATTTTTTTTTCGTAAATTTTGTAAATGACTTGCAATTAATGACCAATTTAATTTAATCAGCATTGGTAAGAATAAAAAATAGAATAAAAAGTCCTTAAGGCAATAAATAATTTTTAAAAAGATTTTAAAACATCATGTGATCTCATTATTCTAATATATATATAAATACAGGGTGAGTCTAAAATCATGGGACAAACTTTGAGGAGTGTTAGAGCTCACTATAACAAGCAATTATTATATAGGAATATATGACCGGAAGTGACGCGTTGAGGAACAAACACAAAAAAAATAACACATTAACGGAATCATAAAATGTTCATTAGCAGGAAACGTAACCAGTGATTCCGTACAGAAAATGTTAAAACAGTTGCTGGAAATTGCATCCAACAGCAGTCACACATGCTTGGCAACCTCTATGGCGTGATTGATAGACATACTTGGCGATAGTTGAGGGCAGTAAAGCGGTGCGCCAATGATCTGCTGTATCAGCAAAACACGGCATTTGCGCTTAAGATTTTGGCCGTGATGGGTGATTTTACAAATATCTAAAAGGCTGACATGCATCTGATATATGATGCTGCTAATGGTAACGGCAGAGCAGTGCTACGGCTGTATGAAGAACGATTTCCAAGTAAACGCATGCCGAAACACAAAATGTTTGAGTAATTACTTAGGCAACATTATGAAAATGGTTCATTTAACAGCAGTACTGATGGAATAGGTTGATCAAGAACTGTACGACAACGACACGGAAGACGCCATCTTGGACCATTTGGACGAAACACCCAGCACAAGTACAAGGGCTGTAGAGTGTCATCCATGTGTCAGTCAAAAAACCGTTTGCAGAGTTTTACACGCAGAAGGTTTACACCCATTCCACATACATAGAGTCCAAGCTTTGCAGATGTGTGAGTAACCTCTGCGCGTGGCTTTCTGCCAATAGTTCTTGCAGCAGAGTGCGTTGCTGCCATCTTTTCCAGCTCATGTGCTATTCACAGATGAGGCGCTTTTTACAAACGAAGGCGTTTTCAATGCCCACAATTCTCATGTGTTGGCAACAGGAAATCCACACGCCACACGCCCATATGCATTTCAACAACGCTTCTCTGTAAACGTTTGGGCGGGTATTGTGAATGATTCCCTCATAGGCCCATATCTGCTACCAATCCCACTCAATGGCCGCTGTTATCGGATTTTTCTGGAAGAAGTTTTACCAGAATTGCCAGAAGTTCCGACTGGCGTTCACAATCAAATATGGTTTCAGCATGATGGTTCGCCAGCACATTTCGGCATGGAAGTCCGCAATTACCTGGATGCTATTTTTAGCGTGCGCTGGATTGGACGTGGTGAGCCAGTCAGATGGCCACCACGATTGCCAGATTTATCGAGTCTCGACTTTTTTCTATGGGGGCATTTGAAAGCCCCCATAGGAATTGAAGAACTCGTTGCTCGACTATTCTGTGCGGTTGCACGCATACGTGAAATACCCAGGGTATTGGAATCTGTACGCCAATCACTCCACCGATGCTACCAAGTGTGCATTACTGTCGGTAAAAGAATATAGCGACAACATTGTAAAAAAAAAACAATGTTTTACATTCCATGTGTTATTTTTTATGTTTATAAGGTGTTATTAACTATTTTTGATAAAGAAGTAAAAAAAAAAAAATATTTTAATTTTTAATTTAGAATTTAATTTAAATTAAGAATTTAAAAAATATTTTATTGTTTTATCTTTTTATATTTATACAATTATATATATATCTTACGGTCAATATGATAAATATGGTCATTCATAATAATAACAGGTTATTATTAATAATAACAGGATTAATCATATTGACTATAATATATCTATATATGTGTATGTATATGCAATAATAAGAAAAGAAACCCAAAAAATATTAATTCAAAGTGAAAGTTTAAAAATAAAACAATCAGTCCCTTAGTTGTAACTCGGAAAGCCTGAGAATCGTACTGTCATTTATTAAATTTGGTTCAAAGAAAGAAAAATAGTCCTTTGCGAATCATTGTTGAAAACACATGCTATACAAGATAGCATAGACCATAAACTCTTTCGAAGGTAAATAAATCAGATTAAGTAAATTGTGACTAATAACATTTACCTCCGACATCTTAAATATAATTTCACTTGTAAAAAGGAAATCTTTACATGATGAACTGTCCATGGAGGACATTTCATGTAAAATAATACAACATATTTTCATTTCATATCGATGTTATTGTGTTTAGTTTCTACGCAGGTTTCTATAAAGACGTCGTTTCCTAACTACAAAATTGCTTACGAAATAGGACAAGCCTTATTCTTGTACTAAAAAGGAGCATGTATATACAAAGCTAATTTTTCATGCTGTAAAATTAATTACTGTATCTTTACATCATCTTAGTAATTGGACAGTTATACATTTAAGATTTTTCATAAACATACGGCTACTCTTAGTAAATAAACAGCATTGCAAGTAAAGGTTCCCTTTTCTACTTATTTATTGCCAGTGGGACTCCTTAATGTTATTTTAACACAGTAAAGCCTATGGATCGCATAACTTTTTGATTTCCCCTCATCGTTTTTTCCCGAAGCTGCAAAATTTTTGCTCTTTGCAAATTCTAAAAACATTATAAATTTTAAATAGTGAAATTGTTTGACTGTCTTCAGTGTCAGTACGGATGATTAAATTACTTTGCATGTAAGTGGATTATAAACCAGATGTAATATAAGCTATATTTTATTTATTTTCTTGAAGTATTTTTCTTAACAATTGAAAATTTCATTATTTTCTTTGAGAATCAAACGACATTATTCGTTTAAGATTTAACCGTTTCTTTATTGTTGCCAACAATTCAAAAACCGCAATAAAAATTTGTTGATTGATTGATTGTTGAAATTGAAAGATTACCACGTGGAAAGTGAAATTGATTTTTTTAAGTATTAATAAAAGAATGAAAGTGACGTCATACTCTAAATAAAACGGACATTTTTAAATATTTTTTAATAATACAAGCAGAAAGCAGGTGAATACGTCGTGATATTTGTAAAAAAAAATCAAACATTGGATAATAGTACAAGGACTATCACTATGAGTAAATACAGAAAGCATGTGAATATGACGTCATATTTGAAATAAAATAAAATAAAATATATTTTACCGATACTGATCATTAAGGATGAATATCAGTTACATACAGACGAGCATTTTCTGTCAAACAGGTTATAAGAAATTTCGCTGTGTAGAAAAGTGACGTCTTATTATATATTAATTGCATAAATTGTTATTATGAAACAGATTATACTGGGAAACAATTTTAAGTATAGATAGGAAATTGCATAACTAAAACTTTAAAAAGTATTTTTCTTAAATTTTCTCATATGGCACCCATGCTCCAAGTTAAGATTATGTAATACTCATCCAAGAAAATTTATTCTTCTCAATATAACGCCACAGAGAAGAAATAGCATAACCAAATCATATATTACAATACGAGCAAATCTTTTGTGTGTGTATGCAAATTTTATCTAAAAAGAGTTCTAACGATTTTAACTAAATGTTGTATCGTACCGTTTTAGGGTACGAGAAGTTCATTGGTCTAGATCACATGTTCGAAAAAATTCTTTTAGGGGGTCATTTTTAGATCACTATGTGTCAATGCATTTTAATGCAAATGAATGTTGAAACTGTTGTTGAACAGTTGGCAGTAAACAAAGTCGCAAAGTTTGCAACATTTTGCCAAATTTGGCAATATTTGGTGATTACCTTTGACGATTACCATGGCAAAAACACATGCTTGACGTCAAATGAAATAATGTCGTCAAGTTCTCGAAATTTGGCGAAAAAATTGGACATTCACAATATGAAGGAAGAAATCCCCAATAGGAGCTGAGATACATGATTGAACAAATCAGAGTCCATAGAACATTCTTGAAAACAAAATTGTATTAACCAGAGTACATAAATTACTTTTATAGCCAGAAAAACAGTGGTCCTTAATGAAAACTTATTATTTCCCGGTTTGTTTACCTGTACAAATAGTATTAATTAAAAAGTTAACATTTTGCCATTAATCAAAATATTCTTAAAAAATTCTACATACTTAATTTGGTTTTGTATGCCTTTAGGGATATCAGCAGTCTTTTCTATTTAAGACCTTGTTAATAGAAACGTACTGTTGTTGAATGTATTGGAAATGTTTCTGAAGAAAACATCTTAAAAAATTGTCCTATTTGCTAATTTTAGCCTGACTATGCTGTTATTAATCGGATATATTTCATAATTAATACAATTTTAGGACTCATTCCCAATGTGAAACCGCAAAATTCTAATAATTTTTCGAAATATGTTGTTTAAAATATATTCTATAGTTTAAAATGCAATCTCGCAATTAATATGTTTTTAGAAAAAAAACCATAAATCTATAAATATTAAATAAGACGTTATTTGAAAAGTTAATCTTCATGCAATGGGTTTTATCATCAGATGATCATTTTATTTCAACTAGAAACAAACTTTATGTGTAAATATAATGTTCCGTAGTAAAAATAAAAGTCAAAAAATCTGATGTTCATTAAAATTTATGCCTGTATAAACAAAGACTTTTCCTTTATTTCTATGCTTTTATTCAGTGTAATTACTTCTCAACAATAATGACTTACAAACTACAGATTTGTTTTTCAGGAACGTTCCTTTTAAAACTCCCTACAGTATTATCTTCTAAACTCTGTTATTATACAAGAATGTGATTTTAACATCATTTACTCTACTAAACAACGTATCCAACTTAAACAGAATTTTTACATTTTAGTAAATTTACTTAGAAAAAAATGGACATTATTATAATATTTAATGATGTAGGCAATTTCAGCAAATATTAAAGGTAGTTATGTGTATTATAATGTGAATCTAAATATAAAACTGAAAGAAACAAACATTAGATAAATAAAGTACATGGTAGGGTATGTTATATATATGCTAAATATTTATGTGAATAAAAGTTTTTTTCAAGTTAAATAATTATAATTTAATGCTTAAGAACTGCAGAATTAAACGAGTTACTCTGAAAAAATTATAAAACAAATTCAATTTAAAGTAAATACGTATAGTTGGCAAAACATGTGTACACCATATACATTTTAATCACTACATTGCCAAAAAAAATAACCATCCAACTAGAAATTTTTTTTTTCAACTTATGATAGTAAAATAAGCTTAGGGGTCGTCTTAATCCTGAAATTCTACAATATTCTGAAATTTTTCATACTGTGAGAAATTTACAATATCTCACTCAAAATCCCTTTATATTGCTCAGAAAACCAATATAGGTAGAGCCATGTAAAAGCAAACACTTATCTATGTCGAAGAAAACTGCCTCTAAACATCAAAGGGCTTGGTCACTTGTCACCAATCATCCCAGTTGACGTTACAGTAATAACTACTTCAATACAGAAGGCGGAGACACACCCCTTGCAACTCACTGAGACCACACAGTTGGAACACTTTAAGATAAAGTGAAACATTTTTTCCTGCTGTGAAATCATGAGATATCATTTCACACTGTGAGAACGAACTTTGATCGTGGTATCATGCACTATAGCTCCGAATGGCTAGAAGAAAACCTTAGCTCTGTGCGACTGATGCAGTGTTGATATAAGGGTCTGCACGGATATTCTAGTCAGTTTTTGAAAGTAATTGTGAACGTTAATTCGATTCCACCTCAGCGTCATAACTGTGAGATACAGAATTGTTTTCTTCGGGTAATCGCAAAAGATTAGTTCTGAATTCCGGCGACGTTTATACGTCCAGAGTTGAGGACATCACTGGTACGGAAAGAGTAAGAAACATCCAACAAGGACTCTCGTACAGAAAAGTGAATTGAAATACTGTCAACTATGAAAGCGTTCCACCCTGGCAAGTGTGAAGTAGTTTACCGCGAAAACCTCAGGAGAGAAGCTATTTCTCTCATACGATAAAACTTTATCGAGCCTTTATAGGCTTTGATTTACCCTGAAACAGTGGCGTACTTAGTAAACTATGTATTCACTTAATTTACTTTTATTATCAGCTAAGCAGAACACAGAAATCGTTGTGATTTCTCATTTAATCAAGAATTTTTATTGTGTTTATAACTTATTTCGAAATAATAAATACTTCTTTGTTTTTAATGAGAGTGGACCCATGGAGTCATACGCTACCAGAATGAAATATGCTAAGTCGAAAGTTAAAAATATAATTAATAAATCCTGTGGATTTACCACCAACACCGTGGAAGAAAAAATCCTAACAGGTGTTATCTCTAAGATGTAGATGAAAATGAAAAGTTCGCACCCTTTGTATTTCTGTTAATTAGTGATATATGACAGTCATACGCACTGTATAGGTGCACAAATAGATTACTTTAACCAGCGAATAGCGTGAATCCCACTTCGGTGCTTACTTATAGCTGTACAATCCTTATTTTGAAGTAAGCGCATAATTTCACTATTCAAACTTTTAATACGTTATGCTTAAATACTTTTTATACTCTAATTTCGAAGTCAAAACTAAGTGTGGCGTCTGTATAGAGTACTGTGTGTATGGTTACTCTATTTTCCTTTGCGAAGGCAGACAATTGCGATGTGCGACGTCTGCACTGTACAAAATGGGATACTTTGTACGGGATGCCGCGAAATCTTTCAGTTATCGTTTTTCTGATCAATGACTAATATTATTTGCGATAACTTCGAGTACAGAATATTAACGACAGAAATAAAAATAAACTTCGGAATCTTTTTCAATTTATAACAATGTTTTCAGTGCTGAGTTTCATTTACCCAGTCAACAGAAGTTTCTGAAATTCGATATCTAGCTAGATCGTTTCCCGTGCATGAATAAGTATTGGATTCACGTTTCCTGATAATCGTTAGAGCATTTTTCGATTTACAAAAAATATCAGTTTTAGTACTCAGTTTGTTTTAGCCTATTAAAATGACACTTTCCGATTTCGAGACACAGCTAGATCACTTTCTCATTCTCAACTTAGTAAAAAATTGCGCATTCGTTTATTATATATGATATATTACCTAGGGGTAACCTGTAACTCATAAACCTTAACCTAGTGTCGCTTCACCAAAGCGCTTCACATAGTGTCGATTCTATATTGACTCCAGTGAATTTTTTTAGAAGGTAAAAGAGAAATAAAATATAATTCGCGAACCAACAGGCAGAAGTTCAACTTCTTGAGACCCTGGTAACCATTCTTTCACGTTACGTCAGGTATAGAGTTTTTTCTGAAGCTACCAAATCTGAATAGGTTACAAAAAGTTGCACTTAAAATAACGTATGACTGTTAAGTTCTGTCAGATAATAAAATGCACACACTGAATCTGACAGAAAACAGTTACTATTTATTTATTTATTTATTTTTATGTCTGATCAATAGAAAACTGATACGTCTATGCAATTTAGTAACCAATATTGATTTGGCGTTTTTTTATTATTTCGTAAGATCATAACAATGTGTCTATGAAATTATGCGTTTGAAAATTATTATCCATTTATTTAATGTTGCATCCTCCATGTCGAAATACTAATTAAATTTTTTAATTAATATCATTTCCATTCAAGATATATTTTGCCTGAATCTTATAATATATTGTTTTAATGAAATCGTAATATGTTTGTTAATCCCATGTTATTTATTATATATTCAGCTGTAAAATCAGAATATATACATATATATATATATATATATATATATATATATATATATATATAAATTTAAAAGTTAATTTTTGAATGAAATTTAACTTGAAAAAAAAATTAAAGTTATTAAAAAGTGTTAGTGTAAACATAATTTGTTTATTATTATAGATAATTTATTTTTATAAATTTAATTCGTCAATTTTTTTTTAAACTATTATTATTTATTTAAATGTCAATTTTCTATTTAATTTGAAACCGCATACTAAATAGTTTTTTGCTAATTAATATTAGGTAAACAACACTTCAAATTTAAGTACAATGGAAATAGTAACATATATTTTTTTATTATATTTTCAGAAGTTTGAAGTTTTAAGGTTTTTTCTATATATTTTTTCTATATATTTTTAAGGCTATTTTTTCATATTTTGAAAAACAGTTATTATTTTTTTTATATCCATATATGTCTTTATCTATTAGATAATTGTTACATAGAAAATAATAATGATAATTGTTTTTAAGGATATAGTAGATTATAAATCACATTCAAAAGAATGATCTTTGCGTTACTTTGATGGAGTAGTGTTAAATTGATGAAATGACATTAAAGTAAACGTAGAATTTTTCCTTTTTTTATTACTACATGATTTCGTTAATGATAGTATATTCTACAATGGACAAACGGCAAATGTTGTTTATGAGGCGATCTATTAAGTGTTTTTCGGAGAAAACACTTATTATCCTTTAGAGAGAAACTGGATATTACAATAATCACATTATCTCATGTAGTTCGAAAAAAAGAATGATAATGAACACTATAAATGTTTTCGTTTTTTTTTTAATTTCTGATGCTTCCATAACTACTTTATTTTCATAGACAGATAATATAATATAAAAAAATATATCTGAAAATATATCGGGAATCTTTTTGAAAGTTTCGTTATCGAATGTTTGAACATTCTACATATTTTTTTAAATAAATGCAAAAATATAATTTATCCGTTTTTGGTTGTAATCTCAACAATTAGTTAGTTCCAATTAATTGATAAATTGAAGCAAGTGCTTCAGTTTCTCAACTTCAATAAATAACAAATTTCAATAAATAACGACTTCAGTAAATAAAGAAAATTGAAAATAATGATAATATTTTTAACACAATTGAGAGTTTTCTATTTATTTCCTGAAGATAAAAATAGTTAAATGCAAATTTCTTTGTATATATATATATATATATATCTATATAGTTTATCTTATAAAAAAAGTATTACCAATTCCATATTTCATCCAAATGTACATGTTAATTTATATGTTCTTTCTTTTTTCTTTCTTCTCTGTTTACAAGAAGAAAGTATATTGGATTCAAGGAAAAAATTAACTTCCGGTTGTATTTATACGGTTTAAAATGTCCTGAACCCGATTTGACTGTTTTTAGAAAATGTCTGTTTGTGTGTATGTCTGAATGTGACAAAAAGTTTGTGGTTGCTCAACCTCAAGAACTAATGCATGGAATTTTATAAAAGTTTAGATTCAGTTAGATCTTGATATAAATTGGTGCTGATTAGTTTTTGGTCTATATCGGCCAACAGTTGATGCTGATATGTTGCATTATTCAAGATTTTCACCACACCTATATCTCAAGAACTAGCACAAAGGATTTCATCAAAATTTAGATTCTGTTAGACCTTAACATAAATAGATTTTTATTACTATTTAGTGTAAATAGTCTATGCTATAAGCTGCTATGTTGCATTTTATCATGAGTTTCACGATAGCTCAAGAACTGATGCACATAATTTAATAAAACTTCAGATTCAGTTAGACATTGACATAAGTTGTTGTTGATTGTGTTTTGTTGCAAATCTCCCAACAGGTGGAGCTGCTATGCTGCATTTTTCAGGATTTACACGATTTTAGCGACATTCATATCTCACACACTAGTGCGCAGACTTTAATAAAACTTTAACTTATTTAGACGTTGATATAAATTGGTGTTTATTCGATTTCGGTGTAAGTCGCCCAACAGGTGGCACTGCTGTGCTGCATATTTTAAGGTCTCCTCAATGGATCTATCTCGAGAACTAATGCACCGATTTTCATTAAATTTCAAACTCAGTTACATGTTGACACGATTTTGGCTATAGTCATATCTCAAGAATTAATGCTCGTAATTTCATAAAACTTAATATTTTGTTAGACTTTGACAGTGCTGGTTTGGGTTTCTTGTAAATCATGCAGTAGTGGCGCTGCTATGCTGCATTTTTTAAATTCTGAATTCCATAGTTATAGAAAATACGCTTTTTGAAGTATTAATATGTATGATATAAACTTTACGGGATTGTCACATCCGACTAGTTAAATTTTGAAATTTACTCTTTTTATATGTGATCAAAATAATTCTAATCATAAATTACTATCAAAAATATAAAAAAATGTCGCCATAGTGATAAATCTTCCTGCCTTTCAAAATAAATCTAAATGTCTGTATGTGATTTTGGAATTGGTTAGGATTACAATTGCTTTTTCATTTATAATTAAATGTTAAATCCATTAAATCTTGATAATTTTATTTCTCTTTTATGCATAATAGTTTATCTTAAAAGGAAAAAAAATGCTTCCTTAGCAGTAATTATAGATTTAATCCAAATGTACCAATTTAAGTTAAGTTATGTTTTCTTTCGTGTTTAATTTTCAGAGTATACACTTTTAATACTTCATCAAAATAATTTTAAGCATAAATTACTATATAAAATATAAACAAAAGTATGCCATAGAGGTAAAACTTTCTATCTTTGAAAATTAAATATCCTTCGTTTGTGTGCTATTGCATTTGGTTAGGATAACAAATGCTTTTGTATTTATAATTATAACACACATCCATTAACTCTTGAAAAGTTTAGTTATTTTGTATACATAAAAGTTTATCTTAAAAGGTAAAGGAAAAAACTTACAAAGCGATATTTCTAGATTTAATCCCAATGTACCAATTTAAGATAATTTATATGTTCTTTATTTTACAATTTTAAAGTTTACTTTTTTATATGTGATCAAAATAATTTTAAGCATATATCACTATGCAACATATAAACAAAAATATGCCATAGAGATAAAACTTCATGTCTTTGAAAATATATCCAAATATATGCCTGCATAAATAATGCATGTATTCTTTGTTTAACACAACAGTATATTCTTTATAATAGCGTTTATTTACATCGGTGAAGGTATTTCTACTTCTTTTAGTTGCTTTCAAACCCGAAATATTCGAATAGAACCTTTAGACGGACAATTACTTCGAAAACTTTCTAGAATTTGTTTAAGTTGGTTCATGTGCTCTTGTTTTATCATTAGCAATTCAAATTCCTTCATCATATAAAACATATATATATCAGATTTATTTTGGCTTTTATCTTCCTACTTTGTTATGTTTTTACAAAGTAGCTACACATACCTAATGATAAGATATAGATTATTTATTTCAACAATGGGTGATGATTATTTTTACAATGTAGTCACATATACATAATTCTAAGATAAAAAATTTTATTTCAAAAATTTGTTAATTATTATTTTGTGTTATCTTAATGATATTTATATCATATATAAATGATATAATCATGATATATAAAGATATTTATATTATAATTTAAAGAATTGAAGCTAGAAGATTTCAGAAAATTTAATGATATTTAATTTTTAAAATTACGAGCTAAGAAAATAAAAAAATAACTTCGGACTATACAAAATAATTATATTTTAAAGCGAATTGTAAAAGTTGCTTTAAAAAAGCCATAAAGTTTTATTAATGAATTACATTTTTCAAAAGTTTACTGCATGTTTCATGTCCTAAATTTTATACAGGGTGTCCGAAAAGTCTGGAAACGGTCAAATAACTTGAGAAATATACATCAGATTGAAAAATGGCAAAATGCATGTTCAATATTTTTGAAAAATCTATTTAGGGATATGAAAGCTGCCCTCCAAATTTGCACCCCCGGGGGGAAAGGGGGACAACTTTAAAATCTTAAATGATGACTCCCATTTTTATTGCAGATCCAGATTCTACGGGAAAAAATACGTAACTTTCTTATTGAACATTTACTTCGAAACATTGTTGATGGCGCTGTAATCGAGTGAAATGCTGTGAGAATCGTTACCGTTGCAATGTTTGGAAACGCTTCAATAACTCGAGAAATGTAAATCAGATTGAAAAACGGAAAAAAACGTGTTTAATATTTTAGAAAAAATGGTAACTTTGATATCCCTAAATAGATTTTTCAAAAATATTGAACATGCATTTTTCCGTTTTTCAATACGATGTATATATTTCTCGAGTTATTCGAGCGTTTCCAGACATTGCAATGGTAACGATTCTCACAACATTGCACTCGATTACAGCGCTTTCTACAATGTTTCGAAGAAAATGTTCAATACAAAAGTTACGTATTTTTCCCTGTAGAATCCGAATCTGCAATAAAAAATGGGAGTCATCATTTAAGATTTCAAAGTTGCCCCCTTTTCCCCCGGGGTGCAATGTTGGGGGGGGGGGGCAACTTTCATATCCCTAAATAGTTTTTTCAAAAATATTGAAAATGCATTTTGCCGTTTTTCAAACCGATGTATATTTATAGAGTTATTTGACCGTTTCCAGACTTTTCAGACACCATGTATAAGAAACGTATTAAACTAATATGTTAAAATATAATTTATAGATTTCATTGGATATAACAAGTTAGTAAATGCTATCCTGAAAATTATAGCATAAACTTTGATGAGTACATTGATGGAGATTACTAGATTACCCCAGAAAAATGTTTTGAAATTTTTAAACAGACACTAGAGTCTTCGACAGTAAATCGGCATGGACCCCCAGTTTATCGCTGATCTTTATCTTGTAACTAACCTATCTTTTAAAATAACAAAATTAATAAACGAAGAGCGCCGATGCTTCGTGAAAGTGGCATCGCATGTGCGGAATCGTAGGCCCCTTTACACCAGTTAACGTTCGGAACGGCAGGAGGTCAGATCACGGACGAATCCACCTGAAAATTTTTAAAGCTAAATTCGATAAGTTTAGGACATCAACCCGAGGGTTCTAGTCGACCAGCAGAGTCGGGACGTTTAATAAATCGACTCCAGGAGCTTCTAGATCATTATAGCTCATATATTTTAAAGCACTGAAAATAATTTCTGCTCAGAAGATTCAATTTAATTTAAATTTATTTTAATATCGCGTTACAATTAGTGATGATATCCGGAAAAACTAAAGTAAAAGAAAGTCACCTCGAACTATGCAAAATAATTACTTTTTAAATCGATTAATTTAAAACTGCTTAAAGGTGATCTATAATTTTTTGCTAATGAATGAGATTATTCCAACGTTTACTGCAAGTTTCATGTCTAAAAATTTTATATAAAAATATGTCTAACTAATATGTCAAAATTTTATTTATCGATTTCTTTGAATATAACAAGTTAGCAGATGCTATCTTGAAAATTATAGCATAAACTAAGATGAATACATCGATTGATATAGACAGGCATCTACAAATTTCATAACAGCTGGTAGCCAGAGGAAATTTCTAGTCGTCAATAAAAAAATATTTGCCCACACATATACATACACACATAAATCACAAAAGTTTCGTATGTATTAATTCAGAGAAAATATTAACAATCATAGTTCAGAATTATTAGTTACTTTAGAATAGTACATAATTACGGAAAATAACTTAAACTAAATTTCCAATTAAAGTTATCAAAATTATATGTCTCTAAAATTAATACTGTAAAGGCTGAAATGACCGGCATATTCCTTAAATGTTGATTGCTGAATGCTTCAAACGTCCGGATAATTAAGTACCACAAATCAATATTTGATGAGAGGGGGCTTTGATAAAATAATGCAGTAGGAAAACAATTGTTTGCCTATTTTCCTATCGAAGTCATCATTTTTTAGCATTGTATCCAATTTTAGATGCCACAGAGGCTAGATTGACACTATTTCTTACTGTTTTATAAAAACCTTCCCGCCTCCCCCAAAAAGAACAAATTCTAATCACATGACTTTCTAGCTGGCTACAGCGGGAATGAATGGTGTTATGTGTGCATGGGATGGAAAATGCCTTTTAAAATTGATTCTTCCATTAAAAGTACGTGAAAAGTTGTAGATCACTCCTTGCCGTGCACAAGAGAATGGGGCTTAGAAAACATATCCCTTGTGCTAATTTCTTCGGTGAATTATTGTACAATAAAAAAGAAACCCCCAGAACTTGGTCGCCAGATTAAAAAACTTGGTTCCCAGAAGTGATCTGGCGACCGTATAAGTCAAACCCTTGATATAGAATATAACTTGTATTATCTAAGAAAAAAGTTTTGAAATTGCCTAACAGTAATTTGAGTCATAAACAGTAAATAATGGGTTAGTCTCTCAGTTTCATGCTGATTTTCTTCTTGCTGCAACGTATCTATAAAAAATAACTAAATAATTAACGTTAAAATTTATAGCATATTAATATTTAGAAAGTGAGAATAGATACAAAGTGGCCTGTATTCTATGATATTTTAAGTAATATATAAGCGTTAAAAAAAATTCAAAACAAGTCGCATAATGGAACTTATAGAGAATATGGAATGTGTTCTGCTGTCCTAAATAAAATAAAGAAGGAAACATTCCTTGCAAGATAAAATATTGCAGATATTGTTTTTTATATGAATGAGGAATCGTTGTAGAAAATATTATCTTATTAATGTTTTTTTTAAACGTCTTATAATAGCAAGTATAACGCAGTTTTCTGTGTATTTTCCCGCGCATACATCTAATGTTGCTTTCACTTCCCTGGTTTTTTTTTTCATTGCAGTAAGGTCTACAAAGTTCTTGAAACAGCTGTATGCATGACATACCATTTTTCTCATTGTAATTCATTACTTGTTTCATATTAAGTACCAAATAAAGAATTGGCATAAAGCTCAAATTTTTATCCGAAATACAGCATAATTTAATACAAAATTATTTCCAAAAATAGTTTTAAAGCATATCCTTTATTATAATTTCAAACTAAACAATTCTGTTCCTTTGAACTAATTTTATCGTTTCGTAATTCCAGTTCGTTCTGCCTAAAGACATTAAAGAGAAAATGAAATTCGTTCAATATACGGCTAATATTAGAAACTCATTTGAATAATCATTCATTTATGAGTACAGGAATGAGTTTTGAATTTATCTGTCTGCGATTAAGTGGTATTGGATATCCGATTTTGCAACCAGATGCAATTTAAATTGGAAAATAATAACTACTTTTAATTGTCTCTAGTGTTATCGGAATTTTTCAAGTAGGCGAATTTCAAACAACAACAGATTTTCGTAGTTATAAATTATTCATTGGAATAAAAGTATAGTTTTGTGTATGTTCTATACATTATATAAATTTCTATTCAGCTTATAAATATGTGTTTAACGAAATTACTTTTTAATAACTATAAAAATAGAGTTTTAAAACTCGTGGGGGTAAGATTTAGGAAAAAGGTAATCTAATTTTATTCTCCGTATGGCAAATACAAATATATTTTTCTGATAACATATACAAATCTATAATAATATAAAAAAACTGTTGCAATATGCAAATTAATTGAAACTATATTTAATACACTCTTAAATATATACAATTAAAAAAGTCATAATTTAAAATATATTCATTGCGATGTATAAATCATACAATTACAAATTAAAATTGATAGGCTAATAAAACATGATATAATATGATATAATAAGAATATCAGTCGCAATAAATGTCTGTATACAACGGCTTTTTGAAATTTTATTTTGATTCAAATTTCAAATGAGACTTCAGATATGTATTACTTAGCCATCATACGGGATAAATCTTGTAATCGTTTTGAAAATCGAATAAAAATATGACAGATTTACACGTTTCAGACACTGGAGTTTCCGAAAAACATATTTTATGGAAAAAAAAAATTGCCGTCGGTCTGTCTGTGTGTGTGTGTGTGTGTGTGTCTGTGTGCGTGTTGTAAACGATCCAACTCTGGAACAAATTGAGATAGAGACTTGAAATTTCGTATATACTTAGTATGTATTAATGAGAAGAAGCTTATTGAATTTCAGTAACCTCGATTATCCGGAACTATTTTCTTCGTCGATAGAATAAGCTCGAATTTCGCTGTTCCCAAAAGGAAGCAAAAAGATGAGGGGTTGTATCCAAATATACTAGCTTATGAAAGTTGACATAATAAGAATGAAGTGTCTCTCATTCTATATTTGATACAACCCCTCATCTTTTTGCTTCCTTTTGGGAACAGCGAATTTCGAGCTTATTCTATCGACGATTACTATCATAATTTTCAAGCTATACTTTTGAGACTTCCATAAAAGTTGGTCTATACATTTAGCTAATATATTATGCACAGTATATTTTGATTGAATTCGCGCATGCCCAGTGAAACAATATTTAGTAAACCTGCTCATTTTTCATACAATTTTTATTATTTTTTAATTCTGATTTCAGGGTATTGTGTATAATTTTGTTTGTCATATTTTCTGAAAATAACTTGTTTTTATATTAAAAACTCTGCAAATTATAAGCAAAAAACTTGGTAAAATTTGGGACTGTTTTTATATAAACGTGAATTTCTCTTCGAGTATACATGCTATCTTCATAAAAAGGAACCCAAATTATTACAATAAGCCACTTAATAATAATCTACAGTTTGAATGCTTTTTGCAATTCTAGTTTTTACAGGGTTATCCAAAAGATATTCGTTTTTCTTCAATTTGTTGACGGCCCCTTGTGGGGTTTCGGGAAAAAATCTTCGCGGAAATATATGACGTTTATCATGCTGTTTACACTACTGAAGTTTCAGGATAATTCCTCATGTATCTTTCCAGATATTTAATAAATTATAATAAAAACAACTGCGTCTAATAATTTGGCCAGGGACTGTATGTGATTGCTGTGCGATCTTATACTTGTTAGTCACGCCCGGAATATTTCGTTCATACCAGAAATTTTAACAACATTTTACTAAAAATACTTCCTTTGTTCAAAGTGTTATTTGATTTTCAAGTTCTTGTGCAAGATAGTTTTTATATTTTTCACATTTACAAATAACAATGAATTCAGCCTTGTGTCAAAAGGTAACCAGACAGAATTAGAGAATAGCCTTAATATAAGAATCATTAAAAGCAAAATATTATTAACTTTATTTTTTAATCAGTATCTGATGCCTGTGATTGATATACCAGAAATAATATATAACAAAACGACAAAGCTAAGAGAAAAATCCCTGCGAAATTTCATTTTATCTAGTATTTATAAATAACAATAAAAGTTTAAAAAATTAGTGTATTTTAATGGTATTTTGTAAATACAAATATGTTTTAACTTAAGATATGAGTCTGTTTTCATTGTATTATGCTTAAGTATTTCCCATTATGTAATTTAACATTTCCGAAAAATTAAAAGGTTTTGAAAATATTTACAAGTAAAAGTCATTATTTGCTCCATGGAATCTATCATTCATTAAATTATGGATAACAAGCAATAGCAGACTTCAGTTAATCATGGATATAAGGAGATGGAATATAATCTTCAGTTTAATGATTTGCTTCAATTTGCTCTACGTGATGAAGAGAAATACTGTTCATTTTAATAAGGTTTAGAACTAATAAGAATCATTAAAATTTAAATGGATTCTGAGAATAAGGAATATGCTCATAAATGCTAAGTTGTACTATTGTAATGTCAATTAGTAAGAGCATATGCCCGTATATTAAAAAATTAAACTGGTTTAAATTGAGGATACTTTAAAAATGAAATCAAAACTTATGTTTATAAGAATTATATTCATATTATACATTTATTGCATATTTCGGAATCATTATTTTCTGATCAATAATATATGAATTATCCGCTAATGCACTGAATTTTCTTTTCTCAAATTTCAGTAAAAAGTACTCGGTTTTAAATACGCACATGCTCAAAATAACTCCGATCCAAATGTTCTCATAATTGAGAAAGTCATGTACTCATTTTTGATTCCATTGATGTGTGCAAATATGAATCGTTATTGTCTGAGTGACACGAAGACTCATACAAAGCGCAGTATTACTTCGCCCCATACATAGCTACGGCGGATATTAAAACCTTTAGTCAAGCATATCGTTCAAATTTTTACAGCAGGCACCTATAAATGTGACAACGACGTCTATTTATTACCAAGAATAAATTTCAAACCGTTTGGAAATTATATTAAAAACAGATAAAAAAGCACAATTAAAGTACATATGTCACGAAAATTTAGTGCGTACGTCATTTTCACCGGCGGGAGATATTCTTAATCAATCGGATTTCAAAAGTTCATGGAGCATGGAGCAAAAAAATATGCACGATTCAGTACAATAAAAGGTACTTTTCGGTTAGCCGGGCGCCAGTGATCTATATACATGTTGTGTGTATAAGATACGCCAGTGATATATACATGCACACATATGTATATATATACATATATAAATACACACACACACACACATATATATATATATATATATATATATATATATATATATATATATATATATATATATATATATATATATATATATATATATTATATACATATATTTATGTATGTATAATATGTATGTATGTATTTACATATATATTTATCTATGTATTTGTTCATATATCACTGGCGTCCAGCTAACCGAAAAGTACCCAATAAAATATATTTCAATTTTTTATAAAATGGAACATAAAAGTACAAATATATCAAATGGTATGTAGTATGTGAAATGAAACAATATTATTATAATCACCTATCGTACAATAAAAATAGCTAATATTCTGCATTCAGAGGGAAAAGTTCCATATTCTGTGCCGGTAGATTTGGCGAGTTATTTTTTGGTGATAAGTGTTTCGATGTGGTTGTTGCGATCTTCAGTCTTTCGGTTACCTTTTCTAAAGTTATGTTTTGCAGATGTAATATTATGTAAACATATGTTTTGTAGATATATTTTTTTGTATATATATGCTAATTGTAATGGCAGTTGGGAATGACAATTTTAGCTTTTTATCTATGCTTTCGAAAATATTAAAACATTATCGTATTGGTACTAAAATGGCGATGTTATGTGTGGGCAACCTGGCGAGTTTGGTGAGATTTTCATTCGTGTAGCAACTCGGTAGGACAGATTCTGTGTTTTTATGTTAAATTAAATATTGTGTGTTTTATAATAAATTAATCACTGTGTGTGTTGTATAATAAAATAAGGTATAGACGTCATATACGCACCACATTGGCGCGATTGCAACAAAATAGCACTTTTATGCCAAACATGGTAACCCGGTTATTTTGTTTATGTGTTAATAAGTGTTAATATTTACTATTTATTGTGATATTTATATTATTATGTTTATTATTTATAACTGTTCATTTATTATTGCATGCTTTTTGTAACGGTACTTCTCTATTATCCCGTCGACCACTTTTCATAATAAAAAACTATCGCCAAACGGTAAGATTAAACGCCAAAAATGCAGTCCCATTTACTTGATGTCCGAAGCATTATACGTCTTTGTTATGTCATCAAATAGTTCATAAAGTGGTCAACGGGATAATAGAGCAGTACCTTTGTAACTAATATTCAAAAACAAAGTTTTCTGCCAAATTGGCGGGGGACAAATCGCGCCAATGTGGTGCGTATATGACACCTGTGCCTAAAATAATTTCTGTGTGCTTAAAATAAAAATTGTATGTGTTTTATAACATAATAAAATCAAACTAGCATGCTGTTTTAGCAATCTTGGCCTAACGGGTTCTCAAAAACGGGGTTTTCTGGCCAAAATGGCGCAAACAAAAATCACGCCATACCCAGTGCGCTAGCAACAGCTGTTCCAAAAATATTTATATCAAGCTTATAATGTTTTGCATTTTTATACGGAACACTTCTCCATTTAATAATTTTAAATGCTATTTACATCAGATATTTTTTTCATGAGGTTCCCAAAAGTTAATTTAGGTATGTTTTTCGTTCGCTTATTAATTTTTTACAATTTGCCCCCTGACAATAACAATTATTTATCCAAAAAATACCTCTTAGGGTTGTTAAATATGTTTGTTTATGTATTTTCATTACTTATTAAAATTTCGAAAATGAAGATGCTTTTGGCACCATGTTTAATTTTTTCGTCAATCGCGCCCACCAGCACAGGATACGGAACTTTCCCCTATTCAGATACACAGGGAAGGCTATTCTCAAACAACAATAAAGCTAGCAACAACATTGTTTTAACTCTATAACAGTTACAATAATGATATTAAATGTTCCGATTGGCTTTGAACCCGATCACGGTACTTTCCCCTGGAAAAAACTATAGAAGAAGTCTTTTACACTTGTTTCGAATGAAGCTCGGTAAACAAAATGTTAATTAATAATACAAACAACACTAATACAAACATGGAAGCAAAAGTTTGAATTCAAATGTATATATTTGTTAATCTTTCCCCCTCCCATCAACTCTTCAAAAAAATAAGAAAAATAAAAAGAAAGTTACAGCATTGAATTTAAAATGGCGCTAAGCTACGTTTTCTGATTTAAGCAATTAACTGCAAACCCGATTATGAAACTTTCACTTAACTATAACATGTATCTAATAGCCCTGAGGATACTTCCCAGTTATAATTACCTTTAGGCTTTTTTAAAACGCTTGACACAATTCGGGTTTAAGTAGTTGAGATTTATTGCCAAATTATATAAACAACTATGAAACTAAAATTGATGAATTATTTTGCTGGTTTACTCATGTATTTTTAAAAATTGCATCTGATTACACTTATTAGATGAATTACTTCTGTTTGTATTTAATAACGGTAAACGGCTTCTGTATATTGAATGAATTGTGAAACTATTGGGCAGAGGTAGAGAGACGAGTAGACAAACAGGTAGACAGACGGATAGTGAGATGGGTAGAGAGACGGGTAGTGACAGAGATAGGCTAACGGGTTGCGAAACGAATAGGTAGACGGGTAGATAGACAGGTAAAAAAAGGGTTGACAGAGGGGTACCAAGATGGGTAGAGAGACGGGTAGCGAGGCGAGTAGTGAAACCGATATACAGGCATGTAGAGTAAAGGTTGAGAGACGGGTTGCGTGGTGAATAGAGAGACGGGCAGACAGAAGAGCACAGAGACGAGTTGACAGACGGGTAGAGAGAGGAGTATGTACACAGGCAGACGTGTCGAGAGACTGATAATTAAACGGGAAGCAAGACAGGTAGAAAGACGGATTGACAGATGGATAGCGAGACAGGTAAAGAGTTGGGTAGAGTTTGGGTACAGGAACAAAAATTAATTAAAATGTAAATATTTGTCACAATGAAAATGTTGCAACAATGAAATTAAATTTGCGTTAAGCCACGCTTGCTAAAATACGCTATTGGCTGGAAATCTGATTACGTAACTTTAAAATGCTTGGCGTTTTATAACATCAAGCAAAAAAAAAAGGGATTATTTGCCAAATGTTATAAAAACAAATCTGATGGACGGTATTTCTTTTCTATTTGTTTAACAGTGTATATGGATTTATGTATGATATTTTGTAATGCTATCATTTAATTTTCTCTTTTTCATTATGTCGTAATTGTTAATCCTACGTTCTTAACAATATCACTCAGACTAATCCCTTTGAGGGAAATCCTAGTATACTCATTTTTTATGTCATAGATGTATTCAAATCTGAACTCTGTGTGTTCTGTGTTAAATATTCAATTTTTTTCTTATTTTATGTAATCAGCAGTACTTACTGATTGTACTGTAAATATTACATTAATGTAAATGTCAAACTATGCACAGTATATTAAAATAGTTTAATGTGCTTAAAAACAATGCTCTTGGTTATAAAAGTAGGAATTAAAAAAGATGGCCTCTAAGATGGCCGATTAGTAACATGTGGGAAATAATAATTTAGGTTAAAACATGGGCTAAAAGAGATTTAATAAAACACTTTCAAAACTAAAAAATAAATAAATGGAAAACATATTTTTTCTTGTCAAGGGTTCTCAGCCCGACATATACAGACATATACATACATTTATTTGCTGCTCTAAACTATTAACAACGAACATTTAATTGATTATTTATTTAGGAAAAAATAGCAAAATTACTATCAAGATACCTAATCAAATATTTTTATGACAAGAGTACAGTTTTCCAGGACTTTTAGGTTATTTTAAAATAATGTGCTTATTTTAAAATTTACATTTATTTTATATCGGCAAATGGTACAACTGATTACATAAAATAAGAAAAAAATATATATTAAATATTAGATTCTGGACCAGACAACACTTTCAAAGTTTTCCGAAAAATCTTGAATCTAATTTTCTTTTCCCAAATATACATATCACTCAACGCACAGACCGGACCGACTGCTTCTGCCTATGAATGTACGAAGCACTCATACTCATAACAACAACGCACTTTAATCCTACGCATTATAATGGAGGCACAAGATATAGTTCCTACCGAGGAATGAAATGTAATATTATTCTTTTATTTCCAGGATATATTGCATTGTTTTCCTATTAATGAGCATCTTTTATTCCACCATAAATGAAATGCATCAATACAAAGTACAAAATTGTCGTTTCCTTTGAGTTTGATAACATGTGATGTTTCAAAATTGTGATAGGTTAGGTTCGTTTTTTTATTCATACATACTCAATTAGATATGAGTACATCGATTTACTTATTTTTGAGTATTTCATTTTTTTCAGTGTGTAAGTAATCATAATACTTGTATTAATCTTGAAATGAAATATCTTAAAGAAATGTGCTTTAACCACTGGAAATGTAATAAGGAATAACGTTTGTGTGTGTGAGTGCGCGCGCGCCCACTATGTTCTGAAGATATCGGTTCACGCAGAGTTACAGGATTTAGCATAATTACCTCTATATTTGTATTTAAGCACTCCGATTTAACCTTAGCGGACTTCAGGATAACATAAATAAAACTGCAATATCATAAAATTACCGCGATCACAATAACACATTCGCCTCCATAAATCGTCATCAGAAAAAACTGACATTATTTTGGCCCAATCATACGAAATCCCTGAGTTTTATAAAGATAATGCAAACATTCTTTGGTACGTGTAACTCAAAATTATACAATTTTCGGAAGAAACGGGGTAAAGGCAAAATATACAACAAAATGGCATAGCATTTAGTGAAATTTTATTTAGTATGATGGCTTGGTAGTAAAGCTTTTATTTTATAGATAATAAACATTAATTTAAGAAGAGTGGCTTCCACTTATGAGAAAAATTTATTATTTTCTGAACACATATAATATAAGGAAAGTGTTGTAACAATAAAAGTAAAAATAAAAACTTTTATGAAAATTTTGGTATATTTTTACATTTTGAGATTCCCTGAATCTATTTTTGTTATTTTTAAACCTACTTAATATCTGTGTACGTATGCGTGTATGTTGGTGTTTGTTTGTGTTTTAAGGTTCCCGGAATCTTTTTTATGCTTATGTCAATATGTATCCATGTGATTGAACGCGACAATGTCTAAACTACGCTTTCGAATGAGCTCCCATGTCCTGAATACGTCACAGGCCACTGCAGCAGAAACTTCATACATTATAGAAGAAATTGTCCAACGCGTTTGGTATCTAAACTCTGTATCAAACATTTTTCACCATTCTGTGAAAATAACTGATAAAAATTTTCTCTTGTATCTCAATCACTCAACAAAATTATATTTATTACTCACGTTTATCTTATGTCATTACAAAAATTATGTTCAACCTGAAACTGATTTAATTTATTAAAATCATTTTCTTTAAAAACAAATAATAAAGAAAAAAATAAAGCTGTTTATTTGATGAAAGGGTGTGGAAATTTATGTAATGCATAGAATAGCGAAAAAGCTCCATATAAAACAAGTTAAAAGTTCCATTAGCATGTCTATAACTCGATTTCAATTTATATTTTAATACATTGGCTTAATCTCAGCATGATCGTCAATAAAATTCAACGGTGTTCTGTAAAGGGAAATTAAATAGGAAATAAAACATACCAATCGTTTTTTTACAATCCGTTTACGTCATACTGAAAGCATTTTATAGATAGTGATGTCACATTTAGGAAAATATTTTTTCAATTTTTTTGCCTGAATATCTTATCTTGAACTTGAATTATATTGATTGAATTTTAATTATATTGAACTATCTGTATATTTGTTAATTGCAAAAACATTCCAAGAAACCTACTACGTTAATTAAACGTACTTATAGGATTTTTTTTTAATCATACGTAAGAAAAAAATCCAAATTATATTCTCAGAATGACGTCAATTTCGGATTTCAAATTATAGTGAGTGAATCTGAATTTTTTTTCGATTATAAAAAGAATTGTAAATACGCGCTAAAGAAATTGCATTAGAGAATAATAAAAAAAAATAGATTTCTTAAATGATAAACTATGGCAGGTATTTGACAAAAGTGGTAAAGATTGATCTGAGATATTTTTTAAGTTGTGAGTAATTTTACTCATGTAACTAATTGCATATTGTAATAATATTTGTATTTGGAATTTTCATATTTCAATTAATTGAATGATTAATGAAGTGGTTTGATTAATTGATTATTTGTCAACAGCAAATGCCTAAATATTCCCAGTTCAAAAGAAACAAAAACGAAAAATCATGCGTCAAGCATAGATTATGTAACACTTTCCAACGTTTCCAAAATATTTTTACAAATCATTACCGTTTAAAACCTGTTAAACTAAAAGATAACATCTAAGTAAACAATTTGGAAAACTCATAACATATTTAAAAACGTAATTTCAGGAATTCCCAACATATATTTCCAACATATATAATATTCGTAAAAATATCCTAATATTTTTATTCAGTCCTGTATATGATCTATAGATTTGTATATATACTACATAGGATGCTAAATTTTAGTTTAGTTAGGAAAAGCGTAGCACAGTTTTAAATTATCCTTCAGGAGTTTCTGTCAATAAACGGAAATGTGTTTGCGAACTTTTGTGTTGCCCTGTATATAATCTACAGAATTTATACACACCAAGTAATAGACAAAAAGTGAGTAAATTTAAAATCGCGTTCAGAAACTTAAAACACACTTCTAGGAATTATTTTTAACAGACAGTAGAGAATTTTTGTGTGTGTCCCTGTAAATGAACGATGACTGCTATACACACAATATTCTGTAGTAAGCCTCTTGTAATGCACCTTAGTGATATATATAAATTTCAATGCGTTTAAACATTATTTAATTAAACCGCAAACGATTTTTCTCCATACACTGAGAAAAAAATCTGACCTTCTCAACTAGAATCTAAGTTGTGGCTCTAGAAAAAACAGTTCCATGTCATCCCTATAAATTCTAGTTCGTTTTACTAGAGAGTTCTAGAGTCTCCTAATAGAATTCAAGTGTGTTTTCCTATATTCTCGTGGTCAAACTTATTTTAAAATGTCTGCAAATAGAACACAAGGCTCTAGTTATAGTAACTATAATGCTAGTTCATACATTCATTCAAGAAATTCAGTGATAATTTCTAAAAATGTACACTATTCATTATCGTTTAGTCACCTAGAAAACAAGAGACTAGAAATTCTCGATCATTTCGTCTATTCAGTTTAGTTGCTTACACTATTCGCATAGCTCGGACTTCTATATTTCTAGTTTAGGGATTTAGAAACAGTCTAACTATTCATTCTAGTTGAAGGAGGTACATTTTTTTTCTCAGTGTATAGACGTAATGTAACGGAATTCTTTTGACTGTCTCTGTAAAGTAACTATGAGTGCTATGCACACCCTATTCCATATTAAGCTTCTTGTAATGCAGCTTAGTGATATATATCAATTACAATGTGTTTGAAATTGTGTAACATCATTAAAATAAACCGCAAATAATTTTCCCCATAGACCGTAATACACTGCTCAAAACAATTAAAGGATATTGCAGTTTTAGGTGGATTTTGTATCTGGGAAACTTTTTAGCTGATTGATACATGGTCGACAGACATAGTAGGTTATATGAGAATAAATTACACATGTTTGGCAGAAAAAAATGCATTTTATTGCGCATTTGTGTACAAAAGGAAAAAAACACAATTTGTGCATATGAGAAAAAAAGAATAAGAAAAGGTGTTTTCTTCAAAGAAAATCATTTTCAGTAGGGGGTATGGTTTCCACGGGCGGCCAGCAACGTTGAACACCTTTGAGGCATGGACTCAATGAGGCTATTAATGACGAGTTGGGGTATCCTGCCCCACTCTTCCAGAAGAGCTCTTTCCAGTTCTTGAAGAGTTTGTGGGGGTTGTTGGCGGCCAGAAACTCGTCTTCCTAGAGCATCCCAAACGTGCTCGATTGGATTCATGTCTGGAGAACACGCTGGCCATTCCATTCGAACAATTCCTTCCTCGAAAAGGAAATCCGCCACCAGGTTTGCACGATGTGGCCTGCAGTTATCGTCCATTAAAATGAAGTTATCTCCGATTGCTGCAGCGTAAGGGACTACAATAGGTCTGAGGAACTCATCCCTATATCGACGACCCGTCAGAGCTCCATCTCGAATGATGTAGAGGTCAGTGCGCCCGTCAATGGAGATGCCACCATACACCAACATTCCTCCACCGCCAAATCTGACACTTTCGTGCACGAACGCAGGATTATTCCTACTGCCACGGTCCCTCCAGATGAAAATACGCCTATTATCCGGATGCACAGAAAAACGGGACTCGTCAGAAAACAGAATATTGCTCCATTCATTTCTCCTCCAGTTGACATGCTCGGTTGCCCACTCCCTGCGGTCGCGACGATGCCTTGATGTTAATCTAACACATACCATCGGTCGGCGAGCATACAGACCTACAGCATGGAGCCGGTTTCGCACAGTCTGAGTTAAAATCGTGGTGCCTGTAGCCAAGCGAAGGTGTTGTTGGAGAAGAGTAGCGTTCATGTTTCGTGTCTCCGAGCTGTTAACGCTAAATACCGATCTTCATTGGGCGTTGTTGCCCGTCTACGACCTTGCCCTGGTCTTCGGCCTGCACATCCACTCTCCAAAAAACGGTTCCAGATCCTGGAAATGAGACTTTGTGACACTCCAATGGCTTGCGCTACTTCGGCTTGAGTTTGGCCCCCTTCTAACCTACCAACAATTCTCCAAGCTTCTGAATCTGTCAAATGATTTCGCTGAGACATCGTACTCATCGGAACAAAGCAATCACTGACTGCCGATCATCCTTGTCTTCATTCTCTTTTATCCAGTTGAAAGTCAAATTTCATTCGCTGCCGCTGAAGCGACGTTTTTGACGTCGAACTCAAAATTTGCATACTCCACAGTTTGAAAAACAGAAAAATTTGCATTTGTGATTCTCTTCTTCTATTTTCGGCAAAAAAAATTTCGTTTATATCTTTATTTTATATAAAACTTCAAATATCCTTTAATTGTTTTGAGCAGTGTATAACGGAATTCTTTTGAGTGTCCATGTAAAAAAACTATAAGTGATGCATACTTCAGTTAAAATAGGGAACATGCTATAGATAACGACAATAACATATAAAATTTGCAGGGCAATCCGAGCATATTTACGGGAGTAAGAGCACGGACAGACGGCAGACGGCCATACGGCCAGACAAACCGAAGTCATAAACACTTTTCAACTAGGTTGGAAAGTGTTAAAAGAACGATAGTTTCATTACAATTTTCCATCATCTAAATTATTTCTTCTATAAGAAATGCATTCCCTGGTTAAGTAACACTTATTATGTGAATCTCTCCTAATGTTTTCCGTGATTAATTTTTCAGGCTGATTTCAATACAGTATCATCGACCTTATGATCGCTTTCAATTCCTTAAAAAAGATTAAAAGCCAAATTTCTGCATGTTAAAATCCAATTACTAATTTCCAAAATCGGTGAGAATTTTGACTTTTTTTTTCTTTTTGAAAAAATGCAAATATATATATCTCTATCTCTATAAAAGAGTAAGTGTCTGTCTGCCTGCCCGCGGATTTCTCCGTAATTATAACACCTAGGACTCAGAAATTTTTGTCATGTGTAGATGTTGTCACCGGATAGTATACCTCGCGGCCGGATTTTTAAATTTTAATTTAGATTTAAAAAAAAATTAAAACGTGTATATGGAATTTTGGGTTCGAGGCTATTTCAAGCTCCTCCCATGAAATAGCTTCGGCAACGAAGCAGCCAGCCAATGAGAGCAGTGTAACGACCGAAGAAATCTATGGCCTAGCCTGATTCGTGAGTTGCTGGCCTAGAGTTGTCCAGTTTTTGTCCATGGTTTTGTCGCCTAGCTTCGGAGGTTGACTGCCGTGTAATCGAATCGAAAGGACAGTTTTCGATATGCAAAGAGACTGCAAGAGATGTTAGTTGGCAGGTCAAAAAGAAGTGAGCCGAGCTAAGCTAAGAGAGATGCAGAGAGAGTTGAACAGACGATGGTGAGCGGAAAATGATGTGTGCGCGTGAACAGTATATGATGGTTGTGTGCGCTGGGGTTTTGATGGCAGAGTGTAATGTTTTTTAATTGTTCATCTTATTTTAAATTGTGTATCAACGATGCCTAATAAAAAGTACTGGATGTTAATCATCACCTTGGATCACTGGAGTTCGTTAAGTCATTACTGTATGGCTCTTTCCACCCGACATCAATAGAGCTTACTGATTTTAGTTCGGATTTTCACCACAGGGGGGCGCTTTCGTATATTTGGTTCTATGGGCTGGATCATGACGGGGTATGCCTCATTCGACTCGATATCGATAATCTTAATGAATTCAGTTATGTTCGTATAGAACATATTGTGCCACCTGGCGGTGGAAGGTGTAACTAAAGGATTTTGCAGCTAACTCGGGTTCTATGGGTCACATCACGACACGGTTTGGCTCATTCGACACAACATCAATAGAGCTTACCTATTTTATTTCTGAATTTCACCACTAAGGGGTGCTTTCCTATCTCTGTTTCTATAGGCTGGATCACAATGGGGTATGGCACTTTCCACTTGACTCGATAGAGCTGACTGATTTTAATTCGGATTTTCACCACAAGGGGTGCTTTCCTATATCTGGTTCTATAGGCTGGATCACGACGGGGTATGGCTCATTCGACTCTACATAGATAGAGCTTTTCGATTTTCACCACCAGGGGTGCTTTTCTATCTCTGGTTCTATGGGCTGAATTATGAAGGGGTATGGCTCTTTCGACTCGACTTACGGTAATATATGGGAGTGTGTATGGCACGCCCAGTGTTTGCTGTCTAAGGTAGTGGGGCCCCCAACATTAGATTTGTTTAAAAATAAAAAAAAAATTCAACACTGATTTCAGGTACATGTAAGGTTGTTGGCACGGGCAACGCCGGGCGGGTAAGCTAGTATATATATATATATATATATATATATATATATATATATATATATATTACGGTCAATATGATTAATCATGTCCTTATTAATAATGATTGGACATAATTTCCGGTTATTATTAATAATAATTGTGGTAATTATTACTAATAACCGGATTAATCATATTTACCGTATCATATATATATATACAGAAGTCATATTCAAAATATATACTTTTTCTTTCTACATAAAGAAAGAATTTGAAAACTACACTGCTAAAAAATAAAATAAAATAAAACGAATGAAATAGATAAAAAATGTGTGAAAAACTGTGTAATTTTTTTTTCAGATTTAAAACCCTTGTACATTTCTATAAATAGATATATTATATTTAATTATCAAACGGATGTTCTTTTCATTGAATCCCAAAATAAACTTTCGGTAGAAAGTATTTATTTTCTTGTTCTTGCAATAACAGATAAAAATTCTTCACTTCATTATATTTTATGTTTCTAAAGACAAATACTATTTTCTTCGTTATTAGGATCCTCCCAGAGTAATTACTTCTTGAAAATAATGACGAACAGACTGCAGATTTGTTTTTAAGAAAATTTCCACTCTATAACTCTTAGTAATATTATGTTCTAAATGTACTCATTATTATACCCGAATGTATTTTTAACATTATTTAATCTACTGAACAAAGAATCTAGCTAGAACGACATTTATTTTTTATGCAGAATTCTCAAACATTTAGCCATTACAACAAAGCCAGTTTAGATTGCACTTCAAGTTAAAACATACTAAAGTCAGTATATAGCTAAAAGATTTAACTGTGAAATTTGAATACAGTATTTTAAAACAATAGGAATCTATGTACTAAAAATTGAAATAAACTATGTTGGAATTCTCTTACAGAATTTATTTAGAAAGTTGTTGTTACAATGGCTGTTTAGATTGTAGTTCATTTTAGCACAGATTAATGCCAATATATAGATATTATACATTATTTATGTAAATTAATGGAATTAGCTGTGTCTGTATCTTATTATGGATTTAGGAATACAAAATTGTAAATAAACATATAAAAAATAATATACATATAAATAGAAGAGAGATCATAATGCCAATGACTAAAAGCAAGCAAATATTGTTTAAGAATTGAATGCTGTGTTTAAAAAATAATACTTTATATATTAAAAAAATTATTTTTGAGTAAGAATACGTGTGTAATTTTGGAATTAATTACACAATTAAAGCTTATAAAATAACTAAAATATAATAAGATTTTGTGATCAGAATATAAATGTACAGAGCTGTTTATTTAGAGAAAAAGAAATACATATAGAACGGGAATGTATTAATCTTTACTTCTGAAATAAAAGCTGGTATTAAATTTGTCTACTATAGTAAAACTATCAATATGCATAAAAAAATTACAAACTACTTAACACAGTCCAAAACCTACTTTCGCAAGTACACTGTAAAAAATCTGCGTAATGTTCCTGACGTTTACTGTGTAACGTTCCTGGGTTTTCTCGGATTATTTCTGCTGATATGAGAATACCGAGAAATCTAATTAAATTCCTCCACAATTTTGTGTAACGTTTCGGAATACTTGAGAAAGTGAAATTTACTGATGAACTGTGAAACGTTCCACATGTTTTATGAGTAACATTCCTTAGTTTTCTCAGGTATACTTTTGAACTTTTGTGCAAATTTTCGGTATTATTCTAAAACAGTGATCGCTGATCTGTGTAAAGTCCCAAATGTTTTTGTGTAACTGACTTGTGTACGTTTCCTGGCATTTCTTTGGTGAAATTCCTGGAAAAACCTGTGGCAGAAAGGTGCCACAGGTTTTCTCAGGAACTTTACACTAAATTTTTTACAGTGTACAGCATTAAGACAGTTATGTTATCGAAATCCTTTGAGCATACATGGATATAATCTATATATTTTTATAAACACCATATAGTAAACTAAAATTTATTTCAGCTATAAAGCGCATAATGCAGATTAAGAAGATTTTTGCCGAAACTTGAAAATTATCATGCGTTATTTTCAAAGTAACTATATTATATACCTCAATCCTACATATGATTGTATTTAAATTCTTAAGGCAGCACATAGTTCAGAAATCTTCAACTTACCAAATGTAACGAGTTTGAAAATGAACTTTCATAAATTCCCGCCGATAGATGCGAAAGTATTCAAATTCTAATGCGCAGATCTGTATTCCGTATTATGTAGTAACGCATTATGTAGTACAATTGAGAAATAAAATAAAAAACCCACGATACAAATGAAAATGAGCTTCCAGAAATAACCACTCATAACCAACAGTTTATCTAAATTCGTTTATGTGATTATGTAAGAGAACGTTAATTATTATATGCGCCATGTTTTATGGTGTATATTATGTCACACATCGATAACGTACAGGTCAATAACATAGAGGCCAAGATCAGGTAATAATCAAAGTTATGCGTGATATATATACATAAATAATGTTACAATGAACGTGCATAATATATTTTGTTATAGCGAATTCATTAAAATTTTATTTAATCAAATTATTTCGAATACACTGTATATCAATTTCATTGTGTCAGAAATTAGTAAACCTTTTTTTAACTGAAAGAAAAAGGTTCGTAAACTCTTCGTTAAAAAAAAAAAAAAAAAAAAAAAAAAAGTGATATTTATGCTCCGAAGCACAATGATTTCATTAAACCGATTTGTTGGTAAAGAATCGAAGAGACGATGGTGAACTTAGCCAGCTCTGTTACTTTGTGATAATGGCATAACGGGGATTGAGTAACTTGTCGCGAAGTATGGAAACGTGCATAAGATATGTAAACCCCTACTTACCTTACAACAAAGAAACGTACTTGTTACAGGGGAAAAAAGTGACAGTCATATTTGGGAGTGTTACACATTGAGTGAAGTTAACGGATTTCATGGTTTATAGATGCTGACTATCAATTGTGTGTACAAGGTATCATTGCTGATTCCCGAAAATGGGGTGTTACATACACTCATGACAAAATGGACATTCCCAATTTTTAAGACGATATCAGCCATATTAAAACGGTATTATGCATACGTGAATAGCTTGAGGAACATTCAAGACCTGCAAGATTATTTGAAATAGTGAGTACAATGCTGACAAGAACAATTTAAATTCTTACCCTGCCACTCAAAATATTATGGTTTTAACTGATGGCCCACTCACTAATACCGGCGTAGGTGCAGCTTTCTGCGCTACGGAAGGGAGTGTAGTGACACACCTGGGGGCCTACAGGCTGGATGACAATTATTCTATTTTCCAAGCAGAACTATTTGACATCTTTAAGCCTATTAGAGTGGATCGCTCAACAAAATGTCTATTTTTTTAATTCCAATTTTTAGCGATAGTCTTTCCATCCTGCAGGCAACATATGCATTTAGATCAACAAATCCTCAAGTTATTGAGATAAATCACTTCTCAAAAATCATTTCTGTAAAACCTATTTAGGCTACAATTCATACCTTACGGGTATCCCAGGCAATGAAACGGCGGATATGTTGACAAAAGAAGAAATTTCTAGATCATCAGTTGATTTTTCACTTGCAGTGCGACGCTCACTTATAAAATGACATATTCGCGCTCACTTTTTGAAGCAGTTATAAATTAATCAAGTATAATTACGTATCCAGTGTTTACTGGAGCTCCATTAACTGCGGTTTATAAATTTGATCAAATAGCAGACCACATACTATGATCAATAAAGTTAAGTGGGTGAAATGTATGTCCATTATTATCTAGGATGTTATCTAGGATCCACATAACACTAATTGTGCAAATAAGAATATGGTACATATTTTCGAGAAATAATGTTGTATATAAAATTCAAATTAACAACTTTGTCTGGAATTCCAAAATACGAAAATTCCTGCCAGCTTTCGACAACATGTAAAAATGAATTTGCATTTTCGATAATCATTTCTTCCTTTGTAATTTGCATATCCTGAAAAGGCAATTTTAACTTAAATATGAGCAAAACATGAGACAAATTACATTTTAAAGATATTATAAATTTCGCTACCGATATTTTATTAATTATATTATAAATTTCCATGCAATAATAGAGAGAGAGTATAAAGAACTGTACAAATAAAAAATTCATAGTCATGTTGGAAACTGAGAAAAAAGAATACCAGTGCATCCATACAAGGGATTCGAATTGCAGTTTAATATTTTATAACAATTTCTAATATATTTGAGATGCAGGTTTAAACTTCTAAAAAAATTAAGTATAAAGTATTTGTAAATTACATTAGTCAAGCCAGAATATCATATCATTTATATCATCAAAGTTGCAGTAAAAGATGTTCGAAGGTGGCAAAATACACGCGAGAGAAAAAAAAATAGTAATCGTACATTAAATCCATTAGATGATAAGTCATCTGCTTCTGGAAAAAACATGGAACAAATAAAAATAAATTGAATACATATAAAATACAATTAATCTAATATAACAAAGCATAATTCTTTTGCAACACCTAGAATAACACTGCCTTAATCTATCGATGTTTTTTTTCTAAAAATTTCAATTTCAATTTTATTTTTTAATGACAAATATAAAATAAACCAGTGAGAAGACATCATATTTTATCTTTTTCGTATTATTTATATTTTATAATCATTGCTGAGAATGATATAATGCGGAACTTTATTTTTGTGACAACATTGATTTGGGAAAAACTTTTCAATTTATTTATGAAAGCAATACTGATTTAATTTTTAATTAACTGCAATATTTCATCAAAAATATGCTTGCGCGAAAAGTGAAAGTACTACATCAAAAGCCGATTCAAAAAGGATTCGAATGGACACCTCATTCATTGCTGTGCGTTTTGTAAATATATATATATATTACTTTTTTATTCAGTTTGAGATACCAAAAGCAATTTTTAATCACTTCGAGACTAGAGTGCCGGATATCAATTTGATTTATAAATACCACTAACTCTGTATAAATATTTAACCTTACTGTTACACATAAATTCTGTTATGAAATAGGACAAATATTACCATAGAATAAATTTTGTACTTAAAAGAAAGATTCTACGAATCTTGTAAAAATGCGCATATTCGTCGTTGGTCTCAAAGTGTTTAAATGCCAAAATACTATATCTTTTCTGCATTTGGATAAATGAAATATTTTATGTTTTACGCTTTCGAACACGATAAGAGTTTATGTGCAATTTTAGGCCTGTAATAGTTTTGTCGAAAATTTTTGCTTTAAAAACAATATTTTCAACGTATAGATAAAAAACTAATAAATTCTTTATGTTTTTAATATACCTTGTCTAAAATTAAGAATTACCGCAAGAGTAAGTGAAACATCACTTCTCCTATTTAATGAAAAATAGGAATTTATTAGTCAGTAATTTACTTTAAAATGATAGAAGAATCGAAATATTTGCCATTATCTCGATACACATACTTGGAGAAAATTAATGTTGATCAGGGAATTAATGTTGTGCTTATTTTTCACTGCAAAAATGTCCATTGAATATTAAACTAAATTTTAATCATTGAAATAGAGATTTGCATTCTTCCATTTGTTTAAAACTAAACTTAATTAAGGACACGATTCAACAGTATTTACTTTTTTGTGTATTTTTCAACTGATCAAAGAACAATGTGCTGTCATTCTCAGTCTGTTTATCTTTAAATGCATTTCACAAAATTAATTATACATTCAATTATTGGGAAAGTTTATGTTATTTTTAATCTATTCACATTTCTCCCATGCATTAATTTTTGAATGAAACATTTGAAGTTCCTGAGAAGATGCAATATGTAACAAACGAGTAAATTTTTAATACTTGATAATTGTATTTATACTATATATACGATAATAAGTATTATTAAGCATTTTTAATTTCTATGTGACTGATATAAAAAGTATTCAATTATGGAACATTGTATATTAACTAAATATAATTTTTTAAGGGAGTAATTACTTTTAAAATTGTGTCTATTGAAATCAATGTAAAAATCTCTTATCTAAATTTATATATAAAAATTTCCAAAAATGTGTTAAATGGTTTTATTTATAGTGTGTCTAATAAACATAAAATATTTATGTATATGTAAAACTTTACAAATGAAAAATCATGGGGAATAAACTACATAAGTCCACGGAAAAAAATTAAAATAAAACCCAAATCAAAGGTCGGTTTGAAGTAAATTGCGACGATAATACATTACAAATAACAAACTTTACGCTAACAGACACGTTTTTGCACAGAAATTGGTAGCAAATAGTTATGACAACAAATCGTTACGGCAGCAAATCGTTATCGTAATCGATAGTTAATCATGGCATAACTATCACTTATAAGCAACAACATTGCACCAAAAACTCAATTTTCTTTAAATTAGCATGTAAAAATTTCAATTTGTTGTGTAACATATAAATAAGTGTGCTTCTTCGTAAACCGAGAATGTGTATATTAAAAAATAAGGAAAATAATTTGCGTTGTACAATTTTTTTCAATATATATATATACAGGGTGTTGCCGAATTCAACCGATGAATTCTGGGCGGTGATAGTAAGAATCAAGAGGATGAAAAATTGCCATAGAACATGGGGTTACAAACCACGTTTAGTGGAATAAAATCGCAAAAATGGTTATGAAGGGTGTGACGTCGAGAAAGATCAATAATGAGTAGAAAAACATTTAATTTGACGTAAAGCACGATTACAATGCATTACAGTTCAAAGTCAGAAGGAGACGACTACATATTTTTATAGGAATTGTTCGATGTTGCGGCCGCGAAGGTCATTGCACAGCCGACACCGATGGACGAAAGATTGCCGGGCGAGTTCAAATATACAACCTGTACTGGCGATGTCTGCTGAAGCGACGATCCGGGCTACCTGATTCCATAGTGTATCCACAGGTGTCTAATAAACAACCGATTCCAGGTGGCCTCAGGAAAATAAATCTGAGGGATTGAGTTTTCCGTGGAGCGTGAAGGGCAAGTAACAGGGATATGTAGAATCGAGATGGTTACGCACCGCAATCGCAAAATTTGCTGTGTATCATCATGCATGCATGTAATAAGTCATGCCTCAAATTTAAAAATGTTCTACTTATTATTGGTATTTTTCGTTCCACTTGACGTCATAAATATTTTTGCGATATTCTCACACTAAACGTGGTTTGCGACCTTATTTTGCAGGGCAATTTTTCATCCTCTTGATGACTACTATCACCCTCTGAATTTGTCGGTCGAATTCGGCTACACTCTGTACATATATATATATATATATATATATATATATATAATTAAAAATATTTCTTTTTTTTCAATTCATAGGGCTCCCAAATGATCCGCTTTTTGAGTACTGGTATTTTCTTTAAAAGAAATATATTTTTATGTTTCTGAAATTTCTGCAAAACCTACCTTCGGAGATAAATTGTTCCGGAAATGTTGTATAAACCTACAAAGTAATTTTCTGTTAAAAAGTATTGGTATTCAGTTGGAAAATCATTTGGTAGCCCTGAAATCATTAACATTTTATTTTAAATATCCTTGAATTTTCAGAATTATCGAAGCGAACGTTTCTAAGCGATTTAAAGAGTTTTAAGTGAATATAAACATTCAAAATGGAATTATGTATATGAATTTTGAACACAAAATATTTTTTCTGAAATTATTATAAATTTTATTCTCATAATTAACATAATTCACAAAAACAACTTTTTTCCAACAAAATGGAAAAACATTTTTACTTTCCACAAAATAATAATTCACAGAAAATTATCTAACATTTTGCGATTAAAAATAAACCTTCTTAAAATACAATTAATGTACAGATAATTTAAGAATAAATTAATTCATATAGTCCTTTGAAAATAAGACAATGATAAAATATGTCAATATTGTCTTTCGTACACATATAGAAATATAAAAGTCTTTAATTTTCTTTCAAGTGTCAAATTTCTAACTTAACAATTAATAATTCCACAAATCTTTTCAAAATTTTCTCATCTGTTCTTTAATACCCTATTCCCTCTAATTTATGATAACGCAAGAAAAAAAGAGTGACATTATCACGGTTACATAAAGATAAGAATTGTTGATCAGGAAATTAATTTACTATTCTCTTTTGACTAAAAAGTATTTTATGGAAATGTCAAAGTTATGTAATATTTTAAGTATAAGATAAAACTTCATGAGCTTGAATGATCACCTCATGATAAAGCAGAAACTTTATTTAATTTCCTGTTTTAACACGTTTCTTTTTGATAGATTCATCAAGATATTAAAGATATGACTGCGTCATTCTCTAAATATTTTATCTTATACGACTTTATTTTATATTTTATATTTATATTTTAGCATTTGTATTATTTCAGGAGTTTTAGCAAATGTCACGTAAAATGTATTTATATTATGAATAATAATTATAAATTTCAGATATATATCATTGAGGTATTTTAGAAGATTTAAAAATAGATTCTTGAATTTTGTTTCTTCAAATTTATATACATTGTTCGTCAATTATATAAGGGGAAAAATGTACATGTAAACGAAGCACTTGTGAATATCATATGCAAACTGTCATTATTATTATACTAATGCTATTCTGCGTAGTTAGCTTTATTAATTTAGCATATTTTTATTTTTTCTTGTCGTATGTTATTTATAAAATTGTCCTTAAGTATGCTAATTTCCTGGGAAATGTGTTTGTTTCTTTATTAAAATAATTTTTCAGAATTTAATCCTGCTGTTCTGTTTTGGCTGTTTCACCCGAAGCGTTTTTTATCTTATTATAAAAAACGACGTTATAAAAACAATTCGAAGATATTTTGTGGCTTTGTTAGTGAGGGTGATATGTATTTACCATGGAAAGGCTTCTTTAAATGCATTTTTTGACATTGTATTAATGTAATGTTTCAGTCAATAAGGCGATATACGGTTTTCACTTAATTATGCTTAAAGGTTCCATACATTATTACCAATTCAATACAACACTTAAAAAATAAATGCCGTAAATTCATCAATAATCATTTGCATAATTGGATAAGTTAATTCAAGGTCAGAAATAGCAATAGCTAGATCAATCGACACGATATCTCTAATAGGTTATTAAAGCGATTTATCAGAGTAATTTCACTGTATAAGGCTATACTACGCACAGGCAAACCTATGACTCTTGATACTGTAGTAACACGAGACAAAGTTGCGAAACACACAGTTTTTAGTGACACTGAAATAACTCATTCTATGGGAGCATTTGGTAGAAAAGCGGAAGATGTTTCTAAATATAGAAATAATATAAGTAAGAAGCGAGAAGTTTCTAATTTTTAAATATTGTTATGCAATCGGAACATAATGTTCAATACAATGAATCCAAAATTTGGATTATAAGCTGTAAATTAAACCTCTTCCACGTTCTGACCACCTAATATTTTGTTTTTTGTAAAGGTAGTCTCTGGAACTGACAAACTATTTCAAAAATAGAGTTGGAAAAGTGCTGATGACAACTTTTGCCTTAACATAGGCTAAATTTCATGTCGGTATAACAAACTCCGAGGTGTTGCAGGAGCAAAATACAATCTAAAATTGTGATTTCTGAAATATTGTTGGGGTTAGAAATAAAAAAAATTGGCGGGGCGTTTACTTTTCAGATGTAAATATTTGCTATGATCCGTTTATCTAAAGTTCGAAATTTAAAAGTGTGAAATGACTGAAAACATCCCAAACACATTCTATATTACGATTTCTTTAAAACTATTAATGCTGGAAACTGAAAACTTAGCATGACTGTTACTTTAGAGACGTAAATACGCACTCAGAACAGTTTTTTTTTAAATTCAAAATTGAAAACTGTGCAAGATAAAAAAAAAATATTTTAAAATTGCGATTAATGTGATACAGTTGGTATATATTCTTGAAAATTCGCATGTCTATTACTTTTATGAAGCAAATTCGAGCTATCAACGTATTCTGAAAAACAAAATGATATATAACCCTCTAAGCGTTTTGCCCGTATTTTTTCGCTTCCCAAAAACAACTTAAATCGGCTGAAGACATAAATATTTGTAATAGAATTGTACTATAAGATATATGTATGGTAAAGAGATGTGAAGTGTATTTTAGAAACAAACCGTGAAAGAAAATTTCAATTAATATTAATTTTAGGAGCATTTATGTGAAAATGCAGGACGCATGGTTCCCATTAGTTTCCATGCTAGGAGAAATTATGCAGCTTTTTGGTAAATTTGCATAAATTTCAAATTACATGTAAAACATACGCATGAATCAATTTTGAAATAATTTTCGAAAAACACATAATTATCAAAACCTGGAATTTACGCTTTAAATATTGAAGTAATTCCAGAACACGCATATTTAAAAGGCTGTGATCAAGGTATGAATAAAAGTGTTCCTAAAACAGTTGAATTACCATCAGAATCCTCATAGATCCATTTCAACGATCCATGCATTTGTTAAGCATTAATTCTTTTGAAGTCTAACGTTACATTCAGAAGTACATCAACAAAAGTTTTAGAAAAGCTTTCATCTATTCCAAATAGTTTAATGCCATCGAAATCAAAAAGGAAACAGGGTGCAACGAATATTATCGATTTATAAAATACACATGAAAAAGACTTAAGAAGGAACCAGCTACAAAAAAGCAAACAGCTGAAGATAAAAATTTTCCAAAAAAGTGCGATAAAAAATGAAGGAAAGAAAACGAAGGGCAATGAGGATGAGTGCACTGAATAACGGGAACTGTACAAGGATACAACTTCGATCTACGACTGGACTCAACATATTACTTGTGGTAGGAGATTGCACGAAAGCTGTACCATTTACAACAATAAATACATCGATTGCGGTCAACAACAACTTCGGTCAGCGAACAAGAAACCATTGAAACTGTGGTAATGAAAATGGACTAATTTTAAGTTAAACGTGTCGTCATGTAACTTAACGTTATTTTGTGTAATCTTTTCTGGACTTCCTTTTTCTGACTCTTCACTTTTTATCTTTAATTATTTGTTTTAATTGTTCTTTAAATTCTTTTCTTTTTCTCATACTTTAATCATTAGGTTGAAATATATATTCATTCCTAATACAATAATATCTGTTCACAAAACCTTACAACAATGTCATATAAGTGTAATTATTATTGTTAACAATTTAATTGTAGTTTGTATTATTATGAATCTCTTCTACCCATGTGCGCAATCACTACAACCCTGTAAGGACAGATTGCGTAAAATAGCTTTCTTTGTTTTATTACAGATGTTCTTTTGAATTACAGCATAACAACAAAATAGAAATGGAAATACATAAAAAACAAATGAAGTCAAAATTATCCATGGATAGTTTAGCAAAAAATTAATATTTGCATTTTTTATTATCATTCTATTGAATTGTGCGCCGACTCTCCTAGCTTTGCCTTAATCAGAATTAGTGTTCCAATGTTCAGTGTCTAATTGAAAGAAACCTTGGTGTAAATTCATCTCTTTGAACAGCTTGAAAGATTCTTTGGTAAAAAAAATCTTCAAACTTCTTTTCATGAAAATGTTTAAGGGAAACAGTTATCTTCTTCTCAGGATTCTAATACAAGTACATGGCTATCGAAAAAGGACAGCCCAGAAAGATTTAACAAATATTACAGATGCTTTGAAAATTTTTCAGATGCAGCTTTTGCAATTTCTTCATGTATCTTTGAATACTCTAATAAACTATTCTATAACTGAGAGTCATTGTTTGGTGAGGTTTCTATTATTGAAGCAGTAATCCAAACTTTAAAATACATTCACTATAAAAACACAAACATCACGAAGACCTCTTTCTTCCTTTTTGGTAAACAGGAATTGGGACTACAAGATGAATATTAGCAACGAATATATCTATCAATTTTCATGCAATAATTTCCCTATGGAAACATGACTCGTTCTGCTTCGAAAACTCAATTTCTGATGTGGAAGACTGAAGACATGCAAGATATACATTTGTTCGACAACGATGACTATACAGTCCGCAGCATTAATGACGCGTTTTCTAAGGACCGGTTGTTACAGGGAATTTCATATTAATGTTTCCTAAAGCACAAAACCTACGAAACCGGATTGTGCTCCATATGTTGCACTTCTCAATGATTCCTGAACTGAATTGAAAGTTTTGTACATCCCGGGTTTTCGACACCAGTAAGTTGTGGCCGGCTCCATCTGTTACACTTCATAGTGATTCCTGAATTGAGATAAAGTTTCGGTATATCGCAGGTTTTCGGCACTTTGAGTGGAACTGAGAATCTTTGCCTTTCTTTGTAGAACTGAATTGAACTGGTAAACTTCTTAGAATGTTTTTGACTTGTTATGCTGGATTTGAACGGAGTGTGCCTCCGGTACTTTAAAAGATTAATTGCGACTTTTTAGATTTATAGTGTTAAATTATCGCAATGGTTTGTTTTGTACATAATGTGAAATAGACATTTATAAAGCTTGCAAGTTTGACTGGTATTTTATCTAATTATGAGTACATCTGGATAGATATAATTTTAACTTGGTTAAGTCAAAAATTCGGTAGCACGAATATAAAACTTGCTTACACTTATTTGATAAAAAGGGTAAGTTAGTTTATTTGAAATATAATATGATTTTGAATGGTAGAAGGCTGGTTTTCGATACCATCCACAATAAATAAGTACTTGAACTAATTTCCTCTCTTAAACCGCTGTTCTGGAAGTCAATTATGCAGATTTTTATGCTGCAAGTTATGAAAAAAGAATTATTAAACACAATATAAGCTTACCACCATTAAATATATATCTATTTCACATTCTAATATCAATAGTTACTAGTATATTACATTATTTTTTTATTCTAATCATGGAAATGCCAGGTAATTAGGTCCAACTATGAATAAGTCTAAAGTTATTTGGGCTTTATTGAATTAATTCGGAAAATTTCGATATTCCGTAAATCATTTGTTTGCGACTTGATCCGAGTATATTAACAGGTGAGAAAGACGTAAGAGAAAATAATTTAATAATTTAATTTTTTTTTTTCTTTACGTGTTTTCTACTAGTTTCTTATTTGATGTAAAATCTTCTAAGGAAAATGCAAAATATAAACTTTAAGTAAAATCTCACAGTAATAAAACTTTGTGCCTAAATCCCTCAAACATATCTACTTATAAAACCCCATAAATAATGTATGCATTCTTTATTTAACCTATACTCCTCTTCAAAAGTATTTACTTGCACCAGTTTGTATGTTTCTATCTATTTTATTTGTATTCAAACCTGAATGATTGCAAAAGAAGCTTTAGAAAGAGCAATTACTTCGAAAAGTTTCGCGATTTTGTTTACATTTGTAAATGTACTATACTTCTGTTATTCTGTTATTATTTGCAATTCAGATGCATGTGACACATAAAATGTGTTTCTCTCAGAATTATTCATGTTTTCGTCTTCCATAGCTTTGGCTACAAAATCGGTTGTATTTTTTTATTCTCATTTTGTACAAACTACGGATATCTCGATAATAATATCGTATAAAGTAGAAACTTAAAGTGTGTTTGTAAGTTTACATCTTTGGTTCAGTACGATTTTACATTTGATTTGCTACACTATTTCAAAATATTTTGCATCATCATATTTGTTTAAGTTTTTGTTTAAGTTTAAGATATTTAAATTCTAAAATCTTGTGATTCCTGTTTTATTTCCATATCCACGAATTCTAAAGAAAAAGAAAACCATTTCAAGCTACTGCAAATATTTAAAATGTGTTGTTAAAGCAAGTAGTACAAAACTGCTATTATTTACAATACTGCTATTAGTTCAATTTATACAATTATTATTGCTGAATTACACAAGCATACAACATTATTTATGAAGGAAAAATTAATTATTTTTCAGTAAGTAAAACGATGATTATCAAGCGTGCAAGCGAAACTTCAGACAATAATTTCGTTTTTCTGTCTTTTATAATTTTTTGAATTTATCTCTCAAATTTTAGAAATCTTATGCTATAAGCTATATATTTTTTTTTCAATTGTTATCACGAAACATGCAATTTCTTCGAAATATTTAAAATGCATGCTTTAAGGTCCATAATGTGTCTACGTGTGCCTACGTTTAAAACGTCAATTTCGATGAAATTTCCCAATTTTATTTATTTGATTTTCTTATAGAATGAACATTTCTGTTTCTAAATCTGTTTTTATTTTTCCTGTACGCCTATTAGAAATGAAATTAGAGACCTTTAAAAAACAGCTGACGACGTTAATTTATACCGGAAGTGGAGATATCTAAACCGGAAGTGGATCGAAAATTGAGGTTTATTAAACTGTTTTCGCGCATTTTTTAGTTTTTACAGTTAATGTTATATTTTAACTGTATCTATAGCATTGCATCAAAGGGTTTATTTGTTTTTTTAACTACTTTATCAAGTTAAATTAGCATTTTCTGCAAAATTTGATTTTTATCAAGAAAAGTAGACGAATCTCTTACTCAAAATTTTATTATTCTATAACCATGAAATTTTTCGAGTAGCTATTTGATAATGTCTAGAGCGTAATGAAGTAAATAATTAATTCTAGGTAAATAATTTTTAATATGTAGCTACTTTTATGAAGAATTACACGTAAAATTACTGAAATTTTCTATGTAATTGTATATAATCAGCTGTATCTCTTTTATATTTCAGCATATTGGCTAGTTTTTAGTTCATTACACTCAAGAGTGTCTTATATGCATGTGATAAAAAAATATTTGTGTTATATAGATTTTTTTTTTCTTTAAGCCGAAGATGTTTTAATAAAAAATGCTAAAAAGGGACTAAAATTTTTCATTTTTTTAAAAAGTTGCATAAATATTTTATATTTTTCATTATTTTTCTTATTTTGTATTATATTATACTTAAAAGTGCCAAAACAGTACCAAAATTACAGTTTATTTAAAAAAATGGCTTTTTAAATAGTCGGATAGAAATAAATATTAACATAACGACTTACAGTAGTAAACTCGAAAATGCTCCAAAAAGAATTAAATGCATAAAAATATAGAAATATTTGTAAAATAAGCAATTAGAAGGCTATAGTTACAAATTTAGTGGTTTATAAAGTGTTTATTTAATTTAAAAAGTTCTTCTAAACTCATATGAAAACTTTAAATGCGTTTTCTGAAAAAATAGATTTTCATCGGAAAAGGTAAACGACTTTTGCTCTAACTCAAAATTTTATTATCCTATAACCAGGGAATTTTTTGTGTAGCTTTTCATTAATGTCTAGAGTATAATGAACTAAATAATTAGCTCTAAGTGACTTATTTTTTATATATAGCTATTTTTATGAAGAATTACACGTAAAATTAATGAAAATTTCTATGTAATTGTATATAATCAGCTGTATCTCTTTTAGATTTCCGTATATTGATTAGTTTTTAGTTTATTACACTCAAGATTATCTAATGTGCATATGTTGGAAAAATATTTGTGTTTTATGCATTTTTTTTTTTTTTTTTTTGGTTTTTAGAGTCATAGCAGTTTTTATAAAAAAAAATGCTAAAAAATGACCAAAATTCTTCAAAATTTTAAAAAGTTACATAGATATTACATATTTTTTTTTTATAATTTTCTTTATTCTGTGTTAGATTACACTGAAAAATTCCAAAAAAATGTGCCAAAAATAGAGTTTCTTAAAAAAATGTCTCCGAACGTAGTCGGATACCTTAAAATTTTGGCATATAAAAATGTATACATGAAGGATAATAAATCTGAGGATGGAGAATAATAAAAAAAAAGTTTTTTCTATAAGTAAAAGCGCATTATTAAAAAGTGGGTGAAAACTGAATATTTTAGATAAAATTATATTTGATATTTGAAGTCACAGGACTTAGCTGGACTACACTAATACATTGAACAGCAATATTTTTATCATTTAGCATCCTCTCTGTGCTATACATTTTTATAATATGTATATGAATGTTATTTTCTTCTTATCGAGAAAAACTTTCCCAAAAGAATGGAAAACATATCTTAAAAGAGAATAAAAAAATGTAAATATCATAAAAAAAGGATAGATTTTGCGTAAAATTAGACGAAAATATCATTAAGGAATTTAAAGGAAATTTGAAAATGTGGTAAAGCCGAAATTTAATAATAAGAAGAATAATAACAATAATAATAACTTGTTTGACTTCGTATGCAGTTTTACATCGATACCAAAAACATTGATAAACTTGCACCCTTCGGAAGAATTCGCTCATATAAGAATGTCTGCAAGGCGCTATTTCTTGATTGTAGCAAAAACCAGGTAATGGTAGTCGGCAGCCAAGACATGTTATGTACCAGCATATATGCGGGGTGCCTTCGTTGTTATTCTTCATATATATTGGAATGAGCATCGATATAATTTTGGTGCTATACTGAGTTTGTTGGAACTATATTTTGAAGAAACGTGCCCAAAAGTTTTAGCCGTCTGCAGCTAAAAACACCCTATCTAAAAGCTAGTCGAAGCCTAAATCAACCGGCTAGGTCGAGCGACTCTCCCACCTGGATAATTCAGAATATACAGCTAAGAAACGTGATTATGTAGATTTCCGGAGTTACTTTAATGTTGTGTGAGATCATGACATTCTGATAGCGCTAAGATTTACAGATATTAAATATCTGAAATTTACTTTGGTATACGATATAAATTACGCGGGCCTCAATCTCAGATAGTCCCATTATTAAAGATGACCCAGTCCATTATTCTGGTTATGGTTTGGATAAACTCCAGAAAAATGCTGAATATCTCATGGGAAAAGTTCTCAGTTTCCATGAACAAAAATCAAATAGAAAAAAAAAAAAAAAAATGGAATTGCGATAGAGAAAATCATGTATGACAAAACTATCGGAAACTTCCCGAAATTCAGATGGGTGCCATAAATAAATTTGTCATCTGAATTTTGTTTTCCTTTGATAAGTGATTGAGACAATGGAACCCTTTTCATCAGACATGCAAATAAAATACCCTGCTGTATTGAATTGATACTGGAACAATTGTTCTTGTTCCAATCATTAGGACAGATGTGACTCAAGAACTACGAGAAAAAATATAAGTGCATTGCCTATGTTATCTTCTATACGATGGCTGGGGATGAAATTCGCGTTCATGAAAATATATATATATTAACATAAAATTTGGGAAAGCCGCATACCATCATGTGTCATATATAGAGTGCGTAAATGGCCTTTTTGTTCTGGTACTCTCTAAACGAAAATAAATTAAGTTGAATTTTAAGAACAGAGAATTGCTCTCTGTCTCATCAGTCATAGATATGTTTAAAATTAAACTTTCAGAAATTAAATATGCTCACAAAATCATAACAGAAACCGTAATTGTCATACGTACAACAACTGATATGTTAGTTTCTGAAACTCTTATTAAGATAAAGATAAATATCTCACTAAAAACAACTCGTTGTAATCTGGTCTGGCAAATCCAAATACTTAATACATCAATGGCAAAAATAATTTATATATCATGTGAGTGCCGTGCGAAAATCACCCACTATTCAGAATACTGTTTTTTCAAATGCCTAGGAATGTAGTACAGAATGTCAACAGCGTTTAAAAACATGCGGACATTTGTAGCTTATGAGTGTTCATATGACAGCATGTTTTGGCCGTTATCCTTTTGTATTATTTTCTATTTAACAGTTTCCACTCATCAATACATATGCATAATGTTGAAGAATGACCATTCTTAATTAGCATCGTATGTATAAAAATATTTTATTTTCGTATGTTCATTATTTGCACATGGGACATCAATATATCTCAAAGAATATGTATGGTATGAATTTTGGGATTGGAAAATAAAAATTAGAAAATTAAAAGTGGCATGCGGTTAATGTCATTGTACTATACAGTAGATATTACATATGTAAAAAATGAACTAGTATTGAAGTTTTAATTACAGTATTGATTATTGTGTTTGCAAATGAGTGGGAATGCAACTCGACAATGCTCCGTACCAAAGTTAAATCATCCGATTTCGTGTATCAACTCACAGATATTTGTGCTTTATTTACTGTTATTCCTCGTACAAATAAGTAAAAAAAAGTCTGATACTATAAAACACATAAATATGTCAATATTTCTAAATCGATATCCAAAACTTTCAAACATTACATACCTGAAGATTGTCAAGCAATTGTAATATACTATTGTAATAATACCACACACTGAAGCAGTTGCAACAATATTATCAATAATGATAGATTTTCACACGGTTCAGTGAATTTTAATCAGAAATTTTCCATTTTGTTAGAAAAATGGAATATCTCCCGTATATCTGTTGCCATTTTAAGATTACAGAGTTTCAAATACGGAATTATTACTGTAAAAATCTATCATCCAATGGGATTGCAGTATTTTAGATCGCCACGCATGCGCTTCACCTCCTTCGCGTCTGTATCACGCTATTTACGGAATTTAAGGACAACAAAAAAGGAACTATTCTCAAAAAACAGAAACATTCCGGCAACTCTGCTGCCAGTCATTTTTCCGTAAATTGACGGATTTTTTTTTTTACAGTGTATATCTCACTTTTCTGGCTGAAGTTTTGATATTATGGCAAACCTTCGCACCAAAGTGAACTAATATATCCGTTCACAATACTGTAGGTTTCACTGCAACAGACGCATTGTGTGAATTAATATAATTCTACAGATATAATTCAGTATTAAAACATCGAGTTTGAAAATTCATCTTTTTTTAGCAGTTTTAAAAAAATACAGAGAAAACAACATTTCAAATTTGTCCTTTTGCTCGGAGATCAGGGTGTTAAGAGGACCATTTACAACGAGTTGTTTGTTAATGAATTATCACTCATTCTCTCTAGGGTAAATCCATTTACATGTTATATCCAAATTCAAATAATGAAAAGAAACAAAACAATAGATTTTTATGTACATTACAGTTTTATTAAAACTGCATAAATAATTATTTAAGTAGGAAGAGAAAATATTATGCATATTTTATAAGAAAAAAGGGATAATTCTTTTCGTAAAATTCACCAAGAACACGGGATTAGGAGTACTAAAAGCGTCGGGCTTTCTTGATAATAATGTATAAATATTAACCCTTTGTATCGCCACGTTGCATATCTGCAACATATACAAAAGTCAATGTTACTTATACAGTGGGTTTTAAAAGACGATTGTATTGACTACTATATTTGTATACTATTTTTTAATTCATTTTCAGCAGTGAATTATGCCTGTAATCCTTGAATCAAGTGAATTTTTATTCTGCTTTTTTTCAAGCACAAACCGAGAGAGGGAAAAATGCCCCAAGCCGGGACTCGATCCCTTGTCCTCAGAACAGTGCTCTGATGCTCTACCACTGAGCTACAAGGAACGATATCCGAACTCGGCATTTCTCACTCTTATATATGTCGGAACGGCTGAAACCACAGCACAAGGTAAAAATGTCAACAGGAGCGCTCAAATTTCTGCGGCAAACATGAGACGACAATACAAAGCCCAGAATACGGCAACACATAGTTAATTTTTAATTCATTTTCAGCAGTGAATTATGCCTGCAAAAAGCAGTATAAAAATTTACTGGTTATTATTCAAAGATTACAGGCGCAATTCACTGCTGAAAATGAGATAGAACTATTGCAAATTCGCGAAAAATGCAACATACCAGCGCCACCTGTTGCGCGTTTTACACCAAAATCTAAATAGCAACAATATATATCAGGAAGTAAATGAATATAAAGTTTTATTAAATTCCGTGCATTAGTTCTTGAGATAGAGCACCCACAAAATTTTTGTCACATACAGACAGACAGAGTCATTCACAGTCATTTTCTAAGAACAGTCAAATTGTGTTCAGGATCTTCTAAAATCCGTTGGAAACCGGAAGTCGAATTTTTTCATGATTCCAATACTTTATCCTTGTAAAGATAGAAGAAAGTAATAAATGAGACAGGGGGATTTTTAAAACTACCTTGGTCTGTCCCAATGGAAAAAAGTTTTAATTATCCAAAAATTATGTTAATCCTTTATTTATATAGCTATATGTGTCAAATAAATCGAGTTACGTGAGAGAGTTATGGCTACTACACCACAATTTAAATTTTGCAGAACCAACAAAATTTTGCTGGAATTACAAATTTAAATTACAAAATTATTGTAAAATTAAAAAAAAAAACAAATTTTGTTAATTCAAGTAAAATTTATGAAATTTTGTTAAAATTTTGTAAGAGTGTTAACAATAATTTTTGTCAAAGCAACAAAACCAATTTTTTTTACTTCAACTAAAAATTTTGCTAAACAACTAAAATGTACCCAACAAAACCTGTTTTGTAGTTTAATCAATTTCGTTTTCTGGATGTTGGTACGCAGACGATCAATCTGACAATTGAAATGAAAAGATTTTATTTTATGAAAGATTTGTTCTGTATATAGTGTTATACGTAAATGGTACAGATACTGTCATTGAATATTTACAAAATAAATCTTTTTCACGCGTTTCAGTTTATAATCATGCATCGCGCTATAAAACTATATATTGAACAAATCTTTCATCAACAAAAATCTTTTCATTTCAATCGTCAGATTTATCTTCTGCGCACCAAAGAATCTGAGTAGAGTAAGAAATTGCAACATTAAAATGAAATATGTGACGGAATTTTGGATCAAAACCCCATATTGAATACATCTCATTTTGGGTGGTGCCTTGTCATCGGAATTACATTGTAATAAATATATAAATACACGCTACATTGTATATTTATATAAAAGAAAATGTTCTTACGACAATTTGCAACTCTTTCGTATCTAACAAAGTTCAAAAACACATTATATAATTAAAAACGCGCATAGACAGCATTGTGCTTATTGAAAGTCCTGTGACCGTATTATTTTGTGAGCCCCTGTAAATGTGTGAATGAACGAAAACTGCTATGAACTGCATATTATACAGTAAGTATCTTGTACTACACCGTACTGATGTATATTAATTTGAATATGTTACAAAGAGTTTAACATCATTAAAACACATTGCAAGCAATTTTCGTCTACAGACCATAATGTAACGGAATATTTTTGATTGCCCCTGTAAATGAACTATGAATGATGCACACTTGAAAATGAATACTGAGCTTGTTACGGTATACTACAATACCATATTTTAATTATCTGGATATCCGTTTTTTTTTCGATTTAGTGCGTGACTAGACAGACGACCAGACATACAAACTAAATTCATAAAAACTTTTCGACTGTGCTGTAAAGTGTTACAAATAATATTTTTTTATCAAAAAACATTGAAATTTCCATCAAACATGCTTCTATGCGATGAATAGAAATGAAATTGCACTAATTACGTAAAATGACGCCATTTTAAATAACAGCTGCCATCTTGAATTTCCCCAGACTTTATGCGATGCTTCCCTTCTTATATGATTTGTATTAATATAGAGTAGATACTGACCCAACGGTATAACTGTATCACGATTTGCAGTTTTTTCACTCCTAGCACCTGGACTACTTACATAATCAAAGCATTTCTACGATTCAATTAGGCAAAAAATTTTTATTTTGAAAAACCGATGATAAAAGATTTTAAAAAAAGCGAATTTGTATCGAGTTTATCACGACCCACACGGTGTACTTTTTTATATTCTTTGAGTCGAGCGTCACGTATACGTGACGACCAATGTGTATAGAATCTTTGATTATTCCTAGCAAAAATTTTTAATATAAGATTTTGCCTTACATAATCAGAGCATTTCTACGATTCAATTAGGCAAAAAAAATCTATTTTGAAAAACCGATGATAAAAGATTTTTAAAAAAGCGAATTTGTATCGAGTTTATCACGACCCACACGGTATACTATTTTATCTTCTTTGAGTCGAGCGTCACGTATACATGACGCCCAATGTGTATAAAATATTTGATTATTCCTAGCAAAAATTTTTAATTTAAGATTTTTCCTTACATAATCAAAGCATTTCTATGATTCAATTAGGCAAAATTTTCTATTTAGAAAAACCGATGATAAAGGATTAAAAATTTTGTAAAGGAGACTCAACCAGAAGGGTTTAAATTTTTTGAAACAATAATTTCTTTGCATTTAAAATTAAATTTCGTAAATTAGAATATTGTCAATTAGGCCATGTATTACATTTTATGAAAGGCAATTTGATTACTCGATCCCACCTTCGCAAGAACTGTATGCCAAAAAAAGTGACTGAGGGATTATGCATTTAACCCTTTGAGGGGCGGTGATATATATTATATACCACATAATTTTAATACGATTCGAACCAGAAACTTTTAATTAAATTTTACTTTTTTAGCTTTGACGGGAAAAAGTAGAAAAATTCTTTTTCCTTATTTTGAACTAAATTCTTTCGTAAATACCAGTGTGAATTCGACGTTACAGGAGCACAATTGCTTGCCCCTGAAAGGTTAACCCTTAATTGCAGAGTGAAGTAAATTTCCATCACTTTTTATTTAACTTTTAATAAATAAATGTACTTCTTCGCCACCACTATATTTCTATATTAATATTAATCCAGTAAATTTCCCGTGAACTATGTTGCTGAACAAAGTTAAAAATCTATCTTAAAATTTCTGGTGTCTAATATTTAATATATGTATAAAAAAACACAATTGTAAAAGAAAAACTCATATAATTAAGGGTTAATCCATTTTTTAACAATTTTGCGACCAAATTCTTGTGAAAGTTACCAAAGAAAGGCGACAGAGTATAAGTGATAAATATTGCGGCTACATATCCAAGCATGAGGAGCGCAGAAATATCGTCTTCAGTTTTGGAACGTGAGATTCAGCTTTCGAATCCAGCTGATGGCATTGTTTGTTTTTGCGAGAAATTACTTTTTACTTTTGAAAATCTTTGGAAAGACGAGTAGAGTCACTACTAATTTTTTTCTTAAAATAAAAATAAAAAATGAACGATGTTCTTTTATTGAAATTATGAGTTATATACTTTTAAAACTACTTAAAAAATGTATATAAACTCATTTTTATAAAACTAATTGTGTATTATTAAAATTAGTTATAAAAAATTTGATTGTTAACTTCTTGATTGAATAATGATATTATTGAAGTCAAGAACATTTGGACATTAAATAAATCTAAATTTCAACTTAGAATGGAAATATTATTCAAATGTATAAGCTTTTAAACATTTATAAAATAATAATAATAATTGCTTTAAAGATGGATTTTTTTAATGTAAATAACACTGATTTACAAATTTAAACATTTTTTATATACTTTTGATGAAATACCTTTTTTCTTATTATACTACCTCTTACTAATGAAAGGTGATATTTGACAAAAATCTATCACATCACATTTTTAAAATTTTTACATTTTTCAATATTAACATTTTTAATTCTGTAACATAGCTATCATGTCACATTCAACCAACCCGCATTGTCAACATAGATTCTATATTCTGTTTTATTGTGTTTTTGTGAACTAAACTTGTTTTGTTTTTGATAAAATGTTTAATAGAGTGTGTAAATTAAATTCTGATAGTTTTTGTTACGTTTGTGGACAATTTAATTTTCAGAAAAAAAGGAAGACCGATATCGAAATATCTTAAAACAGCATATTTGCATTATTTTGGATTCTCAGTGAGTAATCAACATAAAAAGTGGGACCCAGATGTTTTTTGTGAAATCTGTAGGCTTACTCTTACATGCTGGGCTTCGAGAGAAAAAAAAGTATTTTTAGTTTGGATCCCCAATTCTGTGGAGAGAACCTTCAAATCACGAAAATGGCTGTTATTTTTGTTTGACAAAAGCTGCAGGGTTTAATTCAAAAAATAAACATAAAATTCAATATCCTGACATTCCATCACTCTTGAAACCGATATCACATTCGAAAACTCTGCCACATCCCATATGTCTAGGTATGTCAAGTGCGAGTTGCCAAGATAGTGACGATCTGTTTATGGAGGATGAAAATGATGACGAGTTCGTAATCGAAGATGATAAAACGCCACATTTAATAAACCAAAATAAGTTGAACGACCTTGTACGAGACTTGAAACTATCTAGATCTAAGGCAGAGATTCTTGCCTCTCGTCTGCAACTGTGGAACTCATTGACACCAAATACCAAAGTAACTTTTTACCGAAATCAAAGTCAAATTTTTAGCAGTTATTTTACGAAAAAGGATGATTTTTGTTTTTGCCATGATATTCCCGGACTTTTTAATGCGATGAATCAAAATTATGATCCAAATGAATGACATTTACTTATCGATTAATCTAAATATATCTTGATGCTGTATTCTTCATAAGGGTAATATAAAACTTTACCAATTGGCCATGCCTTAAACAGTAATGAAACCTATCAAACAATGTCTTTTTTAATGAAAATGATGCAATATAAAAAGCACAGGTGGAAAATCTGTCGCGATTTAAAAGTAGTTAGTAAGTTACTGGGCTTACAGGGCGGGGATACCAAATATTCATGTTTTTTGTGCCTGTAGGATAGTCGAGCTAAAGACTATCACCATTACATAAAAAAATATTGGCCTGTCCGAAATGAATTGACTCCAGGAAAAATGAATGTGAAATATACATCTTCAGCGAATCCGCAAAATATAATTTTGCCACCATTACACATTAAATTGGGCCTAATAAAAAATTTCGTCAAAGTCATGGATAGAAACAGTGCTGCTTTAAAATATTTACATAAAAGTATTTCAGACGCAAAATTAAAAGAGGGAATTTTTATCGGCCCACAGATAAGTAAACTGATGCAAGATAAAAAGTTTTATCTACTAATGAAAACAATGCTTGGGATTCCTTTAAAACGGTCGTCCATGGATTTTTAGGAATTCATAAAGATGAAAATTATGAAAAACATATTGCTGTTTTATTAAAAAATTATCATGCAATGGGTATGAACATGTCTCTGAAGATACATTTTCTCCATTCACTCCTGGATTTTTTCCTGAAAATTTGGGCGCCGTGAGTGACGAGCAGGTCGACCGTTTTCACTAAGATCTTAAACATTTTGAAAAAAGAAACAGAAGTTTTTGGGACGAAATTATGTTCGGGAACTACTGCTGGTTTATTTTAGGAGAAACAGATCAAGAAATTTATAAAAAGAAGAGCAAAATCAATCATTTCTAATGTTTTTCTTTTTATATTTCATGTTATTATTATTTTTAAGTATTTGATAAATATTTTTAAAACTAGACATGACAGAATTTTTACAATAATTTTCCCGTACTCAATGCACTAGAATCTATGAAAAAATGCACATTTCGGCGAAAGTATATAAACCGTGTAAACCAGTGTGTATTTAACACTGTATACAATTTACGACAAAAATTGTTTCATACAGAAAATACATTTTAAAATATGTGCTTCTTAAATTCGATCTATTTAGTTTGTTTCCCTTTATTCTAAAAGTATAATTTTACACTAAATTATAATTAAACAGCAAATTACTTTAAGTACTTTAACATAATTTATTTGTTCACTCTTTTATAAAAGAACTTTTAATCAATGATTTCTCAAATTCCAAATTAGTATTCTCGTGTCACCATCAAAAAGAGAATTAGTTTAACATTAAATAAATTTAATTAAACGCTTATAAAATGTCCTTTTAAAATACTTGTAAATCTGCTGGAAAACAAGAAAATGCATTTTTTAAAGGAATAAGGAGAATTGTTTTTGGTAATTAACTAAAGAACTAATTAACATTCTTCAGTCATTGGTTTCAATCTAATATGATTTTTATAATATACATTTTCTCGTTTATTTGCAAATTTGTGTAATCTTTTTTTTTCAGTGAATTTGTCAGTAAACTATTTTTAGATTTTTGATGTATTCAAACAAAATGCATGTCAATTGCATTAATTATTGTACTATCAATATAGATATTTGATTTCACATAAGAACCTGAGAATGAATTTAAAAAGAGGCGACTTTTGTTTTGTGTAAATTCATAGTATACCGCCTATTTTTATATATTGTGTAAAAAATTATGTAACCCTATAGAAACAGGGCATTCTATATTAATATTATGTAAGACTCAAAGGATCATTTCAAAGGACTATTTCAAAAAGTCTAGAATACACTAATCTTCAAGCAATAAGACAATTTCAAAATGTATTTTTCAAAGATATTTCATTAGTTTTGATAATATTAAGAAATGTAATAAATTCTTATTCTAAATATTAATATAGCTTTACTAGGACTTATTTATAGAATTCACAAAATATATTCTATGAAATTATATAATATCATGAATTTCTATACATGCAAGGTGGTAATTCTCATGTTTATTTCGTTTGATAAGATTTATGTGTTTTTCTTCATACATTCAATAAAGGAATTTCTCTAGCTGAAACCTTTTTTTTTTCATTAAATAATATCTTGTAGCCGTAAAATAGTTCATATATAATTGAATTTCTGTTATTTGTCATTCACATTACATTACAAACGAGAGTTAAGAAATATCAATTATTTTACTACAAAGAGGAAGCTTTAATCATTGAAAACAAATCCAATTGGAGAACTAAAATAATCTATATATATTTTCCTTTTGTTTCGTTTGAAATTTAAAATCTTCGCCTAAAAATAATTTTATAAAATGCATGCACTTGTTCATTTTAAGGTTTTTCGAACAAAAATTCAGAAAAATTCTGCAATGTTCACTTACTTTAATAATAATATATATTTATAATATTTATGTTAATTTGATTTTTTTTCTGAATTTTCATAAGGTTGAATGATGTTTCAACTTTTGTCACTGAAATTTTCAGGATTATCTAACTGTATTTATTTTATGTTATTGTACGTTTAAAATTTTTTTTTCTAAGAACATTTAGTAGTGAACTTCATTAATATATAAAAGAAATGGAATTTCGGAAAGCTAAGATTAGAAAGCATTCTAATTATTTGATTATTTACATTTTTCATGAATAAAAAATATTTTTGGGTATAAGAATTAACATTTTTATATACAAAGTAATATTATTAAGCAAATGGAGAAAAGTGTGAATAATAATCTGATTAAAAGATTTTTGCAAATTTTACATTTTTCTGAAGCATTATTTTCTTTTATATTAAAGTACAAAAGATACCTTGAATTTCATAAAAAATAAACTTATTATTAGTTTAACAATACAAAATTATTTTAAACTTTATGTAATTTACAATGGAAAAAATATATTTGTATAAAAATTGCATAGATTTATTTTTCAATATGCTAGTAATATAAAGCTTATTTAGTTTCTTATATTTTCTAGATTTGTAATATATTCAATAAAAGTGAAATAAAAATACTTAAAACCTCAGAATAATAATATTCTCTATAAATATTCTGATTCAAGTTTGTTAAAGGCATCCAATGCTTATGTTTATTTTATCCAAAATTTAACGTTAATTTAACGTTACACATTATGTTTGTATAGCGGTAATTTTCAGAAACTGTTAACATAACTTTTGTAACATAACTTTTAACAGTCACTTTTTAAATAAATTTAAGCATCTTTTAAACCAAAATAAAGATTTTTAAAGAATCGATGTAAGAAAATTAAATGGTTGTCTCTTTGTACTTTATAAACATAATTTACTTCAACATAAAATTAACTATGCCTGTTGTAACGTCAGTGTAATTGAACTAACGAGATGAAAATTTTTAAGCTGATTAAAGCTAACTATCTTTTTAAAGATAATTTTAAAATTTACATTTTGAAACAGGGATGTATCGACTCTTTTACATCATTACACCTTTTCATACATAATCTAGCCCTTCAAAGTGTTATTGAAACAACTATATACTAGAATAATACTAAGATTAAACTTTTCAAATAAATAATAATAATAATAATAATAATAATAATATATATATATATATATAAGAGTGTAGTTTTTTGCCTCCATGTCTGTAACTACTTTATTAGCAAAACAAAATAAAATATTCGACATTGACAAAAGTAATTTTATAACATACGCTTTGAAGGGGTACCTTATTTTTTGATATAGTCACCACTGGCGGCGATGCACTTCCGCCATCGATACATTAGTTGTTGCAAGCCGTTACAGAAGAATCAGAGCGGCTGTTGACTACACCAAGAACACACTGCAAGTGTGATCACGAGGTTATTACAAATCATTTCATTGGCACGTTCTACAGGGTGTTTCACAAAGGAAACCTAACTTTAAAAATTAGTAATGGTGACACATAGCAACATGAAACAAGTGGTATGTTTATTAAAAAAAGCGTAAGAATCTTATACCGAAATCTTATAATTTAGTTAAAAATAGCACCGATAGATGGCGCTGAGGGCGTTAAGAATCCTTCTACAGAGATTTCAGAAGCATAGAAAGACTAGCCGTCGAAGGTTTCACCATTGAAATCTGACCGCTATTAGCGTATAGTGAAAATAATTCGCATCGGCCACATTTCCTGTCTGTTGAAATTTTTTAAAAAGCTCAGGAATTGTTTTCCCATCTAGGCCTTTTGCGACTTGAAGTCGCGTTTGAAAACTTCCTTTTGTGGCAGTAGGACTCTGATTTAATCGGTGGTACTCCAACACGATAAACACACGTTCCGCCACGGTATACATCACTTTCGGGATTATTGTCAATATACGCTAATAGCGGTCAAATTTCAATGGCGAAACCTTCGACGGCTAGTCTTTCTATGCTTCTGAACTCTCTTTAGAAGGATTCTTAACGCCCTCAGCGCCATCTATCGGTGCTATTTTTAACTAAATTTTGAGATTTATGGATAAGATTCTTACGATTTTTTTAATAAACATACCACTGGTTTCATGTTTTTACCTAACACCGTTTCCGTGTTATTGATTTTTAAAGTTAGGGGTCCTTTGTGAAACACCCTGTATATGCTCTGCACTGTCTGCAGTCTTCGGCCGTACACCACACCTTAATCTGTGGATATCAATTGGTGCAACGCCTTTCTCTGTTAGAAATTTGATCAGGCACGCTGTTTTAGCCGCACTTCCATATAGTCTGACACTCTCCGTTTTACTGTTTTCACGTCAGTGGTTCCATTTGCAAAATAAAAATATCCTGAGATGGAGAACATTTCAAAGTTAGTTGTCAATGTAAAATAATTTATTTTGTTCTGTTAATAAAGTAGTTACAGACGTGGAGGCAAAACTTATGGAATAACCCTCGTGCACACGACACACACACACACACATATATATATATATTCAAAAATTCAAAAAGATGTAGAAAACAAAATATAAATTGAAAAAATTGTTTCTGTTAAGTGTTAGAATGTGATACAAGGATTCTAGACCTTTTTTTGTTATGGCTATATCTTAAAAAAATCCCTGACGGCTCGGCCTACAGGCACAGGTAGATTTCGAAGAGGCAGAACGTGGGGTGCCTGTTTGTCGGGAATTGCGGAAGAAATGACCTTTTTGCGATGACGCTGCAGTTGGAACCGCCTACTTCGAAACGAAACTTGTTTGCAGGCGGAGCCAGCAAGGATTATTATTATTATTTTTTTTTTTTGCTATAAGAGTTGGTCCTATAAAAAACATGTCAATATAAAAGTTTTAGATAATATTAAGAGGATTTATAATAAATTTAAGCGAATTTGAAATATTGGGAATTGACGAAGTTATGAATTTTTTTCTTCTAAAACCTCCCTTCCCTCCCCCCCCTTAAGGCAATTTTTAATTATATCAAAAATCTGTCATACATAAGTTTTTGGCCCTCTTCCTAGAAGTAATAATAACTTCAAACGGATTCGATACGTATCATAATTAAGAAATTATGGGGTTTTTTTTTGTTTTCACAAAAAGCCCCCCCCCCCCCCCCCCTTGGTTTGATTTTGCCCATTAACCAACTTGACCGAGATTTTATGTCCCTTGATTTTATGTATCAGTTTCGAAAAGATGCGGGAGTTGGAACCGCCTACTTTGAAAAATAACTTGTTTGCAGGCGGAGCAGGCAGGGATTTTTTTGTTTTTAATTTTTTTTGCTATAACGGTTGGTCCTATAAAAAACTTGTCAATATAAAAGTTTTAGATAATACTAAGAGGATTAATAATAAATTTACGCGGTTTTGATATCTTGTGAATTGACAAAGCTATGATTTTTGTTTTCCTAAAACCCCCCTTTTCCCCCCCTTTGGGGTCATTTTTAATTATATCAAAAATCTGCCATACATACATTTTCGGCCCTTTTCCTAGAAGTAATAATAACTTTAAACGGATTCGATACGTATAATAATAAAGAAATTATGAGGGTTTTTCTGTTTTCACAAAAAGCCCCCCCATTTCCCCCCCCTTGGTTCGATTTTGCTTATTAACGAACTTGACCGAGATTTTATGACCCTTGATTTTATGTATCAGTTTCGAAAAGATGCGGGAGTTGGAACCGCCTACTTCGAAAAATAACTTGTTTGCAGGCGGAGCCGGCAGGGATTTGTTTTGTTTTTAATTTTTTTTTTTTTTGCTATAACGGTTGGTCCTATAAAAAACTTGTCAATATAAAAGTTTTAGATAATACTAAGAGGATTAATAATAAATTTACGCGGATTTGATATCTTCTGAATTGACGAAGCTATGATTTTTTTTCTTCTAACCCCCCCACCCCCTTGGGGCCATTTTTAATTATATCAAAATTCTGTCATACATACATTTTTGGCCCTTTTCCTAGAAGTAATAATAACTTTAAACGGATTCGATACGTATAATAATAAAGAAATTATGAGGATTTTTCTGTTTTCACAAAAAGCCCCCCCATTCCCCCCCCCCTTGGTTCGATTTTGCCCATTAACGAACTTGAGCGAGATTTTATGACCCTTGATTTTATGTATCAGTTTCGAAAAGATGCGGGAGTTGGAACCGCCTACTTCGAAAAATAACTTGTTTGCAGGCGGAGCCGGCAGGGATTTGTTTTGTTTTTAATTTTTTTTTGCTATAACGGTTGGTCCTATAAAAAACTTGTCAATATAAAAGTTTTAGATAATACTAAGAGGATTAATAATAAATTTACGCGGATTTGATATCTTCTGAATTGACGAAGCTATGATATTTTTTCTTATAAAACCCCCCCTTTTTCCCCCCCTTGGGCCCATTTTTAATTATATCAAAAATCTGTCATACATGCATTTTCGGCCCTTTTCCTAGAAGTAATAATAACTTTAAACGGATTCGATACGTATAATAATAAAGAAATTATGAGGATTTTTCTGTTTTCACAAAAAGCCCCCCCATTTCCCCCCCCCCTTGGTTCTATTTTGCCCATTAACGAACTTGACCGAGATTTTATGACCCTTGATTTTATGTATCAGTTTGGAAGAGATTTATGCAGAATTTTTCCAGTTATCGTGGTCAGAAAAAAGTGACATAGATAGATAGATAGATAGATAGATAGATATATAAACTTTTGAACTGGGGGTGGTTTTGGGTTCTGGGAGTCATGATCGGCGTAGATCTGCAAAAATTTTTCAAAATTTCCAACTTAGGTGAGAATGTAATAGGTAGTATTTCTTACGAAATCTACCTAAAAATGGCTGAGATTTGGCAGTTTGATATTCTAGGGTGGCTGAGATTTTGAAACAATATAATATTTGTTATGATACAACTCTAATATTTATGTACCAATATGGATGTGACTGAAAATCATGTCTGATCATGTGCACAGAACATACCAAGGTCTCGACCGAGTTTGTTATCTTCATGCGCCATCTTGTTTCAATTCAAAATGACGGCAAGTTAATTTTTGTATTATTTATTTTTAAATTCAAAAAAATATATAAAAATTATAAATTGAAAAATTTGTTTTCGTTAAGTGTTAGATTGTGATACAAGGATTCAGGATTTTTTTTAATTTTGGCTTTATCTTAAAAATTGGCTGTGATATGGCAGCTTGAAATTCGAGGGTGGATAACATTTTTAAACAGTATGATATATATTTAATATTGTAACTGTCATGCTGAAATTCGCATTCAAATTCAGTATTACCAAAAAACCGGGATTGAATCTTCTATAATCGGGTTCAACGCATTTTAGCTTCGGGTGTTTGAGAAAAATGAGTTGAATTTTTAAAAACATGGACTATGAAAGCAACTTCAAAGTTTTTACTTATTTTTTGTTCTTACTGAAACAAAATTTCCACATTTCCATTTCATCCTGTGTAAACATTCACTTTTTTTTTAAATACCTTAACTTATCATTATCGTTCTGAATATACTCATAAGTGAGATACAGAGTTACATTCACATGTCATCATGGCTATATATTGAAACTTTAATCAATAACATTTATTCAATTACTATGGGGCTCAGCCCCCTACTTACTAACGCTCGCCAACCCCCCGTGAATTTGGAAGCAATTCACATTCAGACCGCTACGCAGTCCCAGCTCACTGGCTCCTTTTTTATTTTTCAGCAATTCTAGCCGGAAGAAGTTCTACCATAAAACATTTGAACATATGAAATTGACAATTTTTTTAATGTAAAAAAGTAATTCTCCGCTGAAAACACAACTAAAAATGCATTTAGTTGGCGCTACGAAGGGGAATATAAATCATTTAAATGCTATGGAAAAAGGATCTTGGAAACATAATTAGTTTAAAAATTATTGCACCTATAATAATGTACAGCACGGCTTAAATTCCTTAGAAAAAAAAACTACGTGATAGGATGGTAGTTTATATATATCATGAATCATTGTTTAAATTTCGTTCGACATTTTACTGTTCTAATTGATTATAGATTTTTACAAAAAAAGAATTTTTTTTTACTTTAACTTACAGTAACAGATGGCGGCAGGTGCAATCTAGACAGTTGATTTTTTTTCCTCCGATTTTTGAGTGAGTGAAATTCGTAAATGAATGCTAAATAAGAGTTGAGAATTCATTTGAAATTAACGAGATTACTTATAATTAAAATGGGGAAACATCTCAGACGCTTTGGATTACGTACCTGTTATTTTATTTTTAATAATTGCGAGTTTGAGTTTCATTCTATAGTTTCACGGCTCTCACACTGACTGCCATATTGGAGGCGGAGCTGATCTAACACAATCTATTCTGTTCATTGGTTTGAGCTGTGGAAACTACGGTTGTTGCCAAACCATAAGCTTTTTAGTGCTATTTATATTTGGATAGTTTGTCAGTTTAGTACATTCAATGTTGAATTTGAGAATACATAAGTTTTAAACTATTTTAGTAATCATTTTTAAAAAGTTCATCTTTTTTTAACATAGTCTTTCCAACTTCATTAATTTAGTTTTTTCGTAATCTCACTTCAATTTTTTTTTAATCAAACTGTAATTGCATATAATTGTCTAAGCTAATTTTTTATTAAATCTTGACCCCCAGATCCCAAAACCACCCTCCGTTCAAATGTTGATATATATATATATATATATGATTTATATAATATATGATTTATATATATATAATATATGATTTATATATATAGATATATCCATATATATATATATATATATATACAGGGTGTATCTGAAATGCATCAACAAACTTATAGGGATGATAGTACTCATGAAGACGAACAAAAAATGCAATGGAACATGGGGTCGCGAATGACGTTTAACCCTTTCAGGGGCAGTGGTATGTTTATGAAACCACTTAAATTTAATTCCAACACGCCACAATGGCACCAGAATTTTGCTATTTTTTTTCCATTTAATATGTATGCGAAATATAGCCTTTTTGTTATTTACAAACAATTTTTTTTGTAAATTCCGGTGCCAGCCATTTATTTCAACATTTTAGTACTAAAAGTACTTTGCCCCTGAAAGGCTTAAAGGATGAAAATCGAGAAAATGCGTCTGAAAAAGGGACTGGCACCGGAATTTACAAAAAAAAAAAAAAAAAAAAAATTTGTAAATAAGAAAAAGGCTTTATTTCATATACATATTAAATGGAAAAGATTTTAGCAAAATTCTGGTGCCATTGTGGCGTTTTGGAATTAAAATTAAGTGGTTTCATAAACATACCACTGCCCCTGGAAGGGTTAAACGTCATTTGCGACCCCATGTTCCATTGCATTTTTTGTTCGTCTTCATGAGTACTATCATCCCTCTAAGTTTGTTGAAGCCTTTCAGATACACCCTGTATATATATATATATATCTGACCTATGTCATACGATAACGCTCGTATTTATAAATCAATTTTGATGAAACTAATTGTGTGTATTAAGCTAACCAATGTCTCGAACGAGTTCGTTGGCCAGCTTGGTCCGCCATTTTGTTTCAAGATGGCGGCCATTTAAAAATTTAAAACTAAAATAAATATACAAAAAATTAAAAATTCAAATTTATTTTTAAATTACGTTTTAGGCCTTGATACAAGGATTCCAGAGCATTTTTGGTTCACCTTTATCTTAAAAAATGGCTGAGATACAGCAGTTTGAAATTCTAGGGTGGCTGACATTTTGAAACAAAACAGCACATTAACGCGATTACTCGCAAATTATTTTCTTTCATTGTTGTAATAATTTTCCCAATCATACGCATAAAACTATATATTCATATCCGTTAGCGCCAAAAGTGGCGACATTGGCGACAAAATTGGCAAAATTGGCGACATTTGGCGAAATATCGCCAAATTTGGCGACCAAAATAAGTCTTCATAAATGAAGCCAATTTGGCTATTGCTCAATAATTTGGCGAATTTCTTATTCAAATTCAGTATTAACGAATCTTTTGTAAACGTTTCTTTGCATTTTAACTTGCTGTTTTCGTGTAACATTAGCTAAAATTTTAAAACGAAGATATAGGAAAGCTACCTTTTCCTCCCGGTACAGGCCGGAAGGACTTTTTTCAAGTCAAATCATCTGCAACTTTTATTTTATCCAACATAGTTGAAAAGGGTTTATACATTCGATTTGTTTGTCTGCCTATCCATCTGGCCGTCGCCATGCTTCTAACTCTCGTAAATATATTCGGATTGTAATCTAATTTTTATATGTTGTATTGAAACTCACTGTAGAATTATCATTATTGGAAATGAAGTGCTGGGCTGAGCTATGTGAGCTTAAACTGAAAGGTAGGCCTCCCTGCCTGGTTTGACCTTCACCTTGGAAATGAAGTGTTTGTTTACAAGGACAAACAAAAAATTTCGTTATATTACGGCCTATGAGGATATCATTTGCGGGAAAGTTTAATGATGTTACGATAATTTAAACGTAAGGAGTCTTACTTTTCCTCCGAAGATGCAAGTTTGCATCATGTCACATTTAATTTTATATCTGATTTCATATAACACACAATAAAATGACATTTTTACCACTAATAGGTCAATAACTACTTGATTTAACATAATTATTTCAATGTTGTACAATTCATATATAATTATTAAAAATATATATAAATTTTAAAAAAAGCAAAAAAAAAACTTTTTTGCCTGGTATTCACTGCGCGCAAGGTTGAAGAAAAAGTATTGCTTAAAAAATAACAAACAAAACTGATAATGATGTAAAATGTATGTATCTTGAACTTATACTTGAATTTCAAGCAATTAAAAATTAAATTTATTTTAAAATTGGTATTTTTTCAACAAAAAATGATTTTTTTAAACATTTTACAGTTTAAATTTAAATTTAAGAAAAATTAAATATTTAATTTCTTGAAATTGAAGTATAAGTTCAAGATATTCCAATTTTACATCATTATCAGTTTTGTTTGTTATTTTTGAAGCAATATTTTTTCTACAATCTTGCGCGCAGTAGATACCATGCGGATTTTCTTTTTTTTACTTTTTTTAAAAATTTGGACTTTTTTTAAATAATTAAATATGAATTGTACAACATTGAAATAATTATGTTAAATCAAGCTGATATTGACCTATTAGTGGTAAAAATTTCATTTTATTGTGTGTTATATGAAATCAAAAATTAAATAAAATGTGACAGGGTGCAAACTTGCATCTTCGGAGGAAAAGTAAGACTCCTGAGACCTCGTAATGAAATTTATAAAGATCACTGAAATGCATTACAAGAGTTTTTTTATGATGTTATTGTTGAAGCATTTATTGTTCACTTTCAGAGACGCATAAAAGAATTTGGTTCCAGGACTGATTATGATCGGTAATTGATAGATCTGCTTTTCAAGCTGTTGTATGTATTTCAGAACATAACTAATTTTTAGTGTGTGACGTGGAGTGAAGAAGATCTATAGATTATATACAGGGCTGCTTAAAATAATTCATACACATAATCGCACATGAGCATCAGTCGGGTAAAATGTATTTTTCTGGGATAGTGTTTTTAAATTGTTTATTTAGATATTTCACTTCATTGTATGAAAAAGGGAATATTCCTAATAATATTCTATTTCTGTTGGAAAGCGTTTTATAATCTGTGCTTGATGCATGTTTTTCTCTTTCATTTTACTTTCGTTGTGAATTGTATCTATCTGTATATATGGATGTACTTATGTGTGTATCCGTGTATATTCCTATTAATTGATACTGAGTGAAAAAATATTTACCGGATTACTAAATCATTAGAAGATATTTTAATACACTCAGAACATTTTAAGAACATCATTTCTTCACAAAAACGAAATTCCATATGAATGGAAGTGGACGCATTCTTAATGTATATGTAACAAAAGTACAAAATAGTATCGTCTAGTGCATTTTGAACTGAAAAATACAATTACTGATTTGATTCATCAAAATATATTTTTGATGGTTTCTTTCTTTATACAACTTATATACACTTAATAAACTCCAATTTTCGCATTTCAAATCCCATAGTTGCAAATATAGCGAATTTGGACGAACATTAAAGGAGCATATTTTGTTTTTCTTATCTTCTTTTTCAGTCATTTTTCTTATATTATTTATTTTCTATGCAAAGCGAAAATGTGTCATAATCACTTAAGAAGTTGAGTTTTATATTTTAAAAATGTTTCTATAATTTAAATGATTAAATACTTCATTAATGTTAGTTATTAAAGCATTTACCAACGGAAGCTCTTTTTTCAAAGAGAACTCTTTGAAGAAATAGCTATTCACTGTAAATATATAATTTTGTAAATTTGTAACACTGTAAATTTATTGTAGTATATGTTTCAAAGATAAATCATTTGAAACAAACTCAGGTGAGAAAAATGTAAAAGTATGTTAATCATAATATATATATATATATATTTATATCTTTACGAAAAGTGTTTGTATATTTTATTACAAATAACTAATTATTAATAGTTTACAAAAATAAAAAAGATAATTTTCAATATTTTAATTTGTGAAATAAATCGTTTTGAAAATTTTTGAACAATTTCTGAAATTTATGTCCACTTGAAGGGAAAACTGCATTTAAAAAAATGTTTAGTTGGTGATCTTTATTTGTAAGGAGAAAGGGATATAAAAAGAAAGGAGATCATGACAGTTGTTGAAAAATACTAGAACTTTATGTAATGTGTCATTGTCTTGAAATGTACAGGATTGTCACGGGTAACTATTATTGTATTCTGTTTCAACGAGTTCATACCTTTTTTTTCCTAACTATAAACTTCGTCATATACTTCTGTAACAACTGCATAAAGAAATAAAGTACAAAAAATATTATTATTTTTAAATAGTGTTACAAATATCATTTAAATCATCTCTTGTGAATATATTTATTAAAATTTCTATGGATATTAGACAAAACAGTCGTAATTTGTAGGAATATATGCAATACGTCGGTATCAGGAATGCTAAAAAAAATATGCTTGGAAAACTCAAACTGTCTTTCACGATTAATAAGTTGTAAGTAAGATAGTTTTTTAGGTTTCTTTAATATAATTTTTCATTTACGTACTTTTTTTAAATATCCATCATTAGATTTCAAAATTTTAATACGGCTTTATACGAATTCAACAAATAATTTAGGAAGGATATTTTTGTGGTCCTTTTGGTTTGTATGTTTGAAAGTTTTAAATGCCCTCATCTCTTCGTTTAGTAGAAAAAACTGGCTGGTGCCTTGCTTCATGTTATCTGTGTATGAATGTTCATTTCCTCTGCAATTTTTTATCAGTTTCTACGGTTATCTCCAAATTTTCATTACACTCTAACATTTCATAGAAATTTATAATACTGCAGTGTTAATAAAAAAATCAATCAATAAAATTTTATAAAACTATGTTTCATAAACGTATCTATTGTATTTAAAAAAAAAATATTTTTCACCTACAAAAAAGTACAGTCAGCCAAATGAGAATACATTTACACTGTAATATCTAAATTGTCACAAAAAAATAAGAGGTTATAACCATTTGACTGCAAGTAATGATTTCTTTTAATTTATGTCAACAAAAAAAAGCATAGTGGGGTAGTCTTTTTACTCAAATTGTGTGACACTTTTACATTTGTAATAGGAACACCTAAATTGTACATCAAATTTGAGTTTTAGGTGCGTTTGCAAATATATAAATACATAGCACATATAGTCGTCGTCTAGTCCGTCCGTCTGTTCCTCTGTCCGCATATAACAGTGCAAAAACTACTCGACCGAATGGTTTGAAATTTAATATATATAATCGATGCAGAATTTACTAGCGTCCTTACAAAATTTATGAAAATTGAAGTTTTCTTCATTATATTAAATCCTATCATACGAAATTAATTCAATAATATCTCATGATAAGTAATGATTCTAGGTTGCCATAGAAATTACGTCATATTTCAGATAGAGTCATACCATTTCCTGTTACTAAATTTAAAAACCGAATTTGTGTACTAAAATTGTTCAGTTATAGCAATTATATAATCTACCGACAGTTTTGTGGATAGTTGTTTCCAGCGGAATAGATATTAAATAGAAAACAAATGTCTAAATAGGGATTTTAAGTTCTGAAATATTCAAAGTTAGGCTTAAATTTCGCATTGGAAGTAAATAACTGAAGACATAAATCATTCCACTGAAATAATAACAATGATTTTTTTTTTATTGTCTTGTATTGGATACCTGTGCATAATATAATTTTAATGTAACAGAATTGTAATTGTTTGTAAAAGTGTATTGAAACTTAATTTCATAAAATAAAATTCATATCTATAATATGAAATTATGAACATACGTTTTACGTACAATTTTCCACTTGTTTGGGAAATGCTACTCAAGTATTCCAAAGGGGAAATCATTTGGTCAAGTAGCATAAAAATTAGGAAAGTTAAAATTTGTGATTAATTCATTTGTAATCATTGCAACACAGATTGTAATGTGGGTGTTTTTTTTTTAAAACATAACTCAAGATCAACTTGACGGAATCAGCAATAATCTTAGATTTCGTATTTGAAGCTACTAAAAATCTATTTCTGTAAAAGATATAGGTAATACATCATATTTTATTTGAAAATTTATTACAAAAATAATAATTTTTTAAATTAATTTTAATTGTAACCTATGATTTTATTTAACAGAGATAGTTTTCTAGACAGTTGAAATATACGATTCCAAAATTATAGCTCATTCCTCCAAGTACTTTTTTTCAGTTATATTTAAAAGACTACCTCCATTGCTATGTGTTTTGGAAAGATTGCAATTTAATTTAACATTAGAAGTTCCGGAATATAAACCTGTATCCTGAACTACTTGAATAAAAGGCATCCTAATTGTTATCCCAAAGTACAACGTAGGAGAAAACTCAAATACTATGTCAAATTAGGTGTTCTTGTGAAAAATTTCAGCATTTCATACAATGTCTAATAGAGAAGAACGTTTAAACTTATTTTCTTAACATAAATTAAAATAAGGCCTAATTTCCATTCAAATGGTTATTTCCATTTTTGTTTTCTTCGAATATACAGTGTAGATATTCATGACCTTAATATTGATATATTGATGTCAGATACATTGAAACATGGATTATTTCTGACAGTTTTTAGCACACTAGATTAATTTTGACACAATTATAGAAATTGGTTGAGAAATCGCACGAGATGCAAATTTCAAAACTCGGCGAAATGTCCGGACCAGAATTCGAACCACGTATCTCTTGACTGAATCTGCCAATGCTCTACCAACTGAGCAATCTTGGTCAAATCTGTCGGATCTAATTCACCCAGTTTGGTAGCCTAAGAGGGACAGCTCAGACAAGGAAACCAAGTCCGTAGAACATAATATTCCTCCCGGATTCCTTTATTAAAGTAGATGCAAAAAACAATGTTCACACACTTACCCTGCCTGAGGAGATCCTACACGCGATACGGGGCAGGATGTCTGAATGGCATAAAACTAAAAAATATAGAAATGTATTCCCCACTGCCGAAAAACAGATTTCCCACGCGACATTGGGCAGTGAAGTTGGTGGATTGAGTTCACAATGGATCAAATGAGGTACTTTGGCACTTGTGCTACTTGAGCCTTGGTTATTATTATTTTTGGAACAGGATCATAGCATCTGGTCTGATATCTGAATCAGGCTAGAATGTCCGCAATTTCTCAGTTGCTAGAGCATTGGCAGCTTCAGCCAAGAGATCCCTAGTTCGAATCCTGGCCCGGACTTTTTCGCACAGTTGGAAAATTTAGAACTCATAATTTTTTTATCACGCCGTATTTTTCTTCAAATTATTATGGCTTTTATTCACACAGTGCGCATATTAAAAAGAACAACTTGTGTCTGGTTTTAAAAATGAAGTTACATTATTACTTATGTCTGTACATATAAATGACATCCTAATTTTTTTATGTAAACAAAAATATTACTTCTGAACACATTTATAACTATATTAAAATCATTAAAATTACAGATATTACATTACAATTACATAAAACATTAAAAACATATTTAAATTGGACGTTTCGGATATACATAAAAATCCCACATCAGCAAAAATTTTTTTAACGTGTGTCACAATAAGTTCTAACACATCAACACAATGAAAATATACTGAATCAAAATGTCGAGGCCAAAGTCACATTAACATATGAATTTTCTATTTCTACTTTTTATTAGCTTAGAGTGAACACCCACTAAAAAATCATATTAACTGTAACATTAAGTAAAAAAAAAAATTCTATCAAAGAAATGCCCTGGTTGAATTCACTATATAATACAAAATGCATTTTGAAAAATACATTGTATGAAATAATATTACACTATATGTATATAGATAATATGACTATAACAGATTATAATAATAAAATATGAAAAAAAAAATTAACAATCTTGAATAATAATAAAATGATTTTACTGCGTCACAAGTTGTAAATTTCTAACTTAACAATTAAATCATTTGCGAACATTTCAAAAATCTATCTTGTTCCATTCAATACAAAATTAATCTTAAAATCAAAATGAAAATGTGAGGGAAAAAATAATATTATCGTGGTTATGTGAATACCATTATTGTTGAACAGGAAATTAATTTGCTATTCATTTTTCGTTAAAATATGTTCTGAGAATGTCAAAATTATGCAATCTTTTAAATATGAGATAAAAATAAATGAACTGAGGATGAAGAGATTATTTTTAGCCAGAAAAGAGTATTTAATTTCCTGTTTTAACAGGCTTTTCTTTCATTTATTCTTTGAGATATTAAAGATAAGCTACTGTCATATATTAAACTAGTGTATCGTGTATAATTAAAATAAGTAATTACGTTTTCATTTTATTCATAATTCTTGGAAAATTATACATAAAATTTCTTTCTTTACAACAAACAGTAAGACAAGTATTTTAGATAGAAAACGTTAATTATTCTTACAAAACTTAAAGCTGAATTAAGAAGTATATGAACTCAACAATATATTTCCAAAAAATAACATTTTATTCCCAACCTACTGAGTCTATTGAAAAAAATGTTTTATTTGCATACTTAAAATGGAATTTTTCTGTCTTTGCAACTCTGTTCAAATGTTTATGTATTTTATATCAACCATTTTAAATTAACTTTAAAATTTTCGGATGAAAAAAAAAACGTATTTTGTACCAAGAAATATATCTTATTATAAAATGAATTGTATTCCTAGTAGTATATTTTTTGCTTTCTTATAAAGTTTTCCTATTATTAGTATTTTTTTGTCAATTTAAAAATATTTTATTTTTACAATTGACTTTGTTTCATGAAGTAGGGCTACGTTACTAATTACGGATAAAGTTTATTGTTTGCTAATAAAAGAAGTTTGAATGTTTTAAATTCCCGCACGAAAAAATTACCTTCATTTTAATATACAAAGATTAAATGGATTATGAAAACTCTTTACATATGAAATATCTTGGATATATCATGATAGATGTGACCAAAAAATGTATAATATTCTATAACACAACAACATAATCGCTGCAACGATAAAAATCTTAACAAGTATTTATAAATGCATAATTATTTCTTTTTAATATTAGTTAAAAATGTAAAATAACTCGGTAGTGCATGCAAGGTAAGAAAATAAGTTTCGCTTACCTTTATTTTTTAGCCAGTCCAGAGAGTTATCAGTGTATCCACATTGATGTGCAGGAGGGGAAGTTCCTTTGATATCCAGCTTAAAACTTTTATCACTACTTCTTTACAGAAGGAAAAAACATGATTTGATTATTAGTTATGTATTAAATGATTCAACTCTTTCATTCTTCACTAAATTAATTTTAATTCTACTTTTGCAATTATAAAAATATATTGAATTTTAAGTTTACTGATATATATATATATATATATGCTTAAATTTAACATTGTGAGGAGCATGTATATTGGTTCCTTTCCGCGTGAAAACATAATCTAGATAGAGAGTATTGTAAAACAGTTTATCATTTCATCAAATTTCATAAACTGAGAGGGAAATCCTTCATTTCAACAGATTTCATATGTGGAGAGAAACACTTAATTTTCATTTAAAATCACTTTAGTGGAAACTGAAGTAATTTTTCGCCCTCTTATAAAGAACGTTGATACGACGAAATGTGTAAGTTTTAAATGTTGATTTTTTTTTCCTTCATGTTGTGTAGTTGTGGTATAATATAAATTTTTCAGTCCATTATATTAAACAGTTATTAAGTTCTTCATTTTATAAACAGACATATAAATTAACTTTGTCATTTCCAGTAATATATATATATATATATATATATATATATATATATATATATATATATATATATATATATATATATATATATATATATATATATATATATATATATTTCATCTAAATGTAATGACGTAATTTGTCTGCATAGTTTTGGAAAAATGAATGTGTGAAATGTCTGAAATTAGTGCTGACAGTAATTTTCTTTTCAGTTCTGAAATTACTAAATATATCATTATTTCAGATTTTAAGTAATACGGAGTCAAATATTTACAACTAGATTTCAATAACACAAATATTATATACAAATTATGAAAATTTTAAAACGTAAATGTAACTTAACGAAAATAGTTTTAATATTTTTCCGGTGGGATTTTCTGTGCACCTTTTCTAACAGTCTCAGTCTTTAAGGTGATATGAAAACGGACTTCCCGACGCTCCTTTTCGCCTGTTCTGCTAGAAAAGATGGACAGTGAAAAAAGTATTAAAAAATATTATGTAAATCTCTTCTCTTCTAAAATTTATTTTTAAAATAATAAATATGTAAAAATTGAAGGCTAACGTTCTTTATATGAACAATCTATGAAAGATGATGATTATTAAAATAATTGAAGTTAAAATTTAAAGATTTGTTTAGAGTAACATTTAATAACGATTCATATTTCTTCGCGTATTTTTCGATCTAATTGGCCATTTTTAATGTAACGGATTTATGGGTTTGAAAGACACATGAGTTATTTATAAAAGTATTTTTTATGTTATTTTTTCTTTGAATAAAAACCAGAATAAATAAACAATGTAACATCTTGAAGTATGTAATTAAAAAAAACGATTATATATATATATATATATATATATATATATATAACAAAAATCTTCTTCAAAAATTAGAGCAATGTTTCAAAGAAAACAATAACGATAATCACTTCTGGGGAAAATAACAATAATATATATCAATAAGTAATGAAAACATCCTGTGCCGAATCGAATAAGCAGTGTTAAATTGATAAAATACCATTAAAGTAAATGGATATCATTCAGTTTCTTATTACATTATTTTGCTAATAATAGTATATATTAATATCATCATAAGACAAATATTGTTTTTTGAGCATTTATTAAATGTTTTTTATAAGAAAACACTAGCTGTATATTTTCCATTAAAGAGAAACTGGATAACTGATAATCACATTACCTCACGTCGTTCACAAAAGCAAAATTCCAATGAAAAATATAACAAATCGTTATTATTTATTTATTAAGCTTCTTTAAACTATTTTAAAGCATTTATATAGACAGTTAATATGTTGTAGAAAATACATTGCAATATTAGTGTGTAAGCAGCCAATTCAATTTATTATTGCTGTTAAAATATGGTCGTTTGTCGGGGAATGCTAGTATATGTTTGGTGCAATGGGAAAAAAAGGGGGATTGGACGCTAGCTTTATAATAATGTTGCATTTGTTTTGTTGTTGTTATTTAATGCTGGAGTGTAAGTTCCATTTAAAGAGTAAAGTATACATTAAAGGATGAAATAATTATTAAAAGTAAAATTTTCATTCTTCATATAAAGTTATTATAGTTAACGCAATGGGCATCACTATATATTATATTGGTTACATCAGAAAATATAAAATGATCTCAAATACAGTGTTTGTTAATATAAACTTTTTAATTTTATCAAACTTTTAAAATAAATATAAATATTTTTCAAACACTTCACTTTTAAGATATTAATATTGAAGAACTTTGATAAACTTAATGGATTGCAAAATTTCATATAATCCAACTGAAACTTTCTAATAATATTGCAAAAAACACAAATTGTAACTAAAGTATAGTTTATCATTAATTTTAGAGACTCATTTATATAATTGTTTTCTTCCGAATATAAGAATTATGTTTCAAACGATCTATGACAACTTTTAAGCGATATTAAATAGTCAATAATGCTGTTTCATTGAATATTAATTATGCAATGTAAGCATGTTTTCTGTCTATATTGTACGGGATGTTCTTTCAAAGCACTTCTAAGTCACAGTTTAAATAGATGACTGGGTATTTAAGTTCTTAAAAATATGTAATGTTGTTTTATATGTAGGATGTATTTGCTATATCTTGTATTATTTGTATTTTTACTGTTCCAAACAGAGCATTTCTTGTAGGTATTTAAGTTTTTAAAAATATGTAATATTGTTCTAATTGTAGAATATGTTTGTTATATCTTGTAGCATTTGTATTTTTAATTCCGCAAACAGAGCCTTTCTTAATGCAAATTGCTGAATCTTATTAAAAACAAAACAATTATGAATGTTGCTTTTAAACTATTATCATTACAGATTTTAATACAAAATTATTTTGTTTCATTTAAAGAATTTCAGATATTCAAATAACATAGCTCAATGTTTTAAAACAAATCAGACAAAAGTAAAAGCCAATGAAGTGAAGTTTGTAATATATTTAGAGACTCATTTACATAATTGTCCTTTTCCAAGAATAATAATTAAATTTCAAACTAACTCTGATAATGTAGTTCATGCAATTTAAATTAAAAAATGTGTTAATATTTTAATTCTTAATTGTACAGGATGGAAAGTAATTTGAAATCAAAATTTAAATAAATGTCAGAGTATTGATGTTTAGAAAATATATAATAGTGTTTAAAATAAAGATCAACCTTGATATCTGTTGTAATATTTGCATTTTGAATAAAAAACGTGGAGCAAACGAATTTAAAACAATTACATGGATTTAAAATATGAATAAACTGGTGTAACTCGTTAAATTATGATCATGTTTAAAGGTTTTTTTTTGTTTTTTTTTTTGAGGAATCAGTAACATTGTTACATTTTCTCCTTATTTTTCATCGGAAGTCACTACTAAACTAGACAAGGAACTTTGAAAGACAAATTCCGTAAAAATAAAATAAATATTTTATTAGAAAAGTCTTCCATTTGACTGCTGGGAATTTCTGCTTTATAACGGTTGTTCTAAAAAAAGGTGTTTTGTTTAATTCTTAAATTGAATATAGAAATCTAAAAACCCATTCATTGTAATAATTATGATTTTGCTTTTCAATTGCAAGATTTAAAATATAAAAGGGCAAATAGTTTTCTTAGAATAAACTTTTCAAAAATTAAAAATAATTAAAATAGAAATGAATTATTAAGACAAATTTGACGTTTCACTAATTAAATACACGTGTCATGAAGCTCACCGCCTACTTGAGAGGGATAATCCTTTTGTAATATCTTTTGCAGCTAGGTTATTACTGTCGAAGGGCACTGGCGAAATTTCTGCCTCATCAGGGTATAAAACAAAATAAATATACCAGAAGAAGTGATTTTGCTACTGATGATCGAGCCGGAATATTTTGTTTTACCAGGATCTTGCAAGATATCGTTTATCAGACCAGCAAAGTTCAGGGTTTTTAGAGATCTTGTTTTCAAGAATTGAAAAAAAAAGGATCCGATTTCAAGTAGCGCATTTTACTAGCACACGATCTTCACTCAGGCGCGTGTGATTTAATATTTATTTAGTTAATAAATTTCAATATTCGAATAAAATCTTTGTAATTGTCGACTACGCAGTCCTCAGCATTTTTGCGTTTTCCGACTCCCCGCCACATGGATTTTGGTGAGCAGTTGTTATAAATAAAATTCTACTGAGCGTAACAAAAGTGAGTTGTTTTATTTCAGAAAGTAAGTATTAGATTGCAGCACCACAAAAATAAGAATTGTATGTTTCCAGTCACTAGTGACAACTATGTTCCTAAGTTCTGTTTTTTCTGCGATTAGTCCCAATATATGTAGACTCAATATATGTGTTATGTGTAGGTACTTGGTGATGTGATGTTCATTAAATATGTGTAAAATAATTAATTTCATCTACCTCATTAAGTATTTATACTTATTTATTTAATTAATATTTAACATAGAAAAAAGTTGCGACGAGCAAAAATGTTTTCATCGAAAAAAAATTAAAAATAAATACCGAGTCGAAATCAAAATGGCTTTACTCCTGTCTTCGCTATCAAAGTACGGCTAAAATCATCCTGCTAAAGTTATACTAAAAATTAACTGTCTGCACGAAGTTCGTCCTTTACGGGAGTGGTAATTCTATATTTATTTTCCTTTCTGAAGTAAATAAAGTGCAATAATGTTTCAAAGTTTAAAGGAGTTTAAGGATTCAATCGAACGTTCCAAACATATGTTCATAAACTGGAACAGACATTTATACTTCATGATATTAAAGAGGAAAAGAAGGTTCCTGCACTTATATCGTGTATGGACCCAAAATTGTATAAGTTGTTATGCGATTTATCTTTTCCTAAATCTGCTGATTTTTTTAAATATGTGGAAATTGTTGGTATTCTGTTAAAACATTTAAGACCCGACCCTAATTAATTTTGTCAAAAAATAAAGTTTCGTAATTCTTATCAAATGAAAATGAATCGATGCAACATTTTGCAGCTAGAGTAAAAAAATTGACAAATTTTTGTGCCTTTTCGGATGAATCATTAAATGAAAATCTTTTGGAATAGTTTCTTAGAAATTAAAAAAAAAAAGCTATTCAGAGTAAATTACTTAAGCAAGTTGATGATTTAACTTTTGATAAATCCATTGGAAAAGTAATTATTTTGCAAAATAATGAAATTGATATTTCTTAATTGAAGCATAAAAATTTAAATGTAAATAAAATTGCGTATTCTAAAAATGTACAACCCAATAAATTTACAAATAATTTACAAAAAAAATGTAATGTTGTTTTATATGTAGGATGTATTTGCTATTTCTTGTATTATTTGTATTTTTACTGTTCCAAACAGAGCATTTCTTGTAGGTATTTAAATTTTTTAAAATATGTAATATTGTTCTAATTGTAGAATATGTTTGTTATATCTTGTAGTATTTGTCTTTTTAATTCCGCAAACAGAGCCTTTCTTAATGCAAATTGCTGAATCTTATTCAAAACAAAACAATTATGAATGTTGCTTTTAAACTATTAACATTACAGACTTTAATACAAAATTATTTTGTTTCATTTAAAGAATTTCAGACATTCAAATAACATAGCTCAATGTTTTTAAAAAAATCAGACAAAAGTAAAAGCCAATGAAGTGAAGTTTGTAATATATTTTGAGACTCATTTACATAATTGTCCTTTTCCAAGAATAATAATTAAATTTCAAACTAACTCTGATAATGTAGTTCATACAATTTAAATTAAGAAATGTGTTAATATTTTAATTCTTAATTGTACAGGATGTAAAGCAATTTGAAATCAAAATTTAAATAAATGTCAGAGTATTGATGTTTAGAAAATATATAATAGTGTTTAAAATAAAGATCAACCTTGATATCTGTTGTAATATTTGTATTTTGAATAAAAAACGTGGAGTAAACGACTTTAAAACAATTACATGGATTTAAAATATGAATAAACTGGTAAGTAATTATTTTGCAAAATAATGAAATTGATATTTCTTAATTGAAGCATAAAAATTTAAATGTAAATAAAATTGCGTATTCTAAAAATGTACAACCCAATAAATTTACAAATAATTTACAAAAACAGAAAATTAACAATAATGTAGATAAGGGAAATTCTGATGTAAATAAAAACAAAATTGAAGTGTTACAGATGGGTAATACATCGCATTTAGAAAATGCATGTACATATATTAATACAATTTGCAACCACTGTAAAAAGTGATGTCATTTAAGCAAAGTTTGTAAAAGGAAAAATAACAATGTACACAAACAAACGAATGTATTGCATACAGTTTATATTCCATCTTTGAGTCATCACAAATATACTACTCCAATAAAAGTATGTGTTTTAAACGAAAATAAAGCTAAAACTGAAATGGAGTTAGATACCGGCTTTGAAAGTTCTGCCGTTCCTGTTAAATGTTTTCGGAGAATCTTTCCAAATAATAAAATTTTTCTGCCAGATGTTCAGTTAAGAACTGCAACTGGTGAAATGTTTACACCTGTTGGGTATGTAAATGTAGATGTTTCTTATGAAAATAAAACAAAAAATCTTAAGTAATAATTGAATAAGAAGATAGTTCCCCAATTATATGGTAGAGATTGGGTAGCTGCGTACAAATTTGTTTCCTTCTAATTTGAAATATGTATATGTAAATAAAATTGCAAATTCTGCTGAAAAATTGAACGTATTATTAAATGACTTTTCTGATTTGTTTACCAATAAAGTTGGAGAAATAAAAGGTTTGAAAGCACAACTTTATCTAGTAAAAGATTCTACGCCAAAATTTTCCAAAGCTAGAACTGTTACTTATGCTCTATATGCAGTGGTAAATGATTAAATCCAAATGTTACAAGATGGGGGTATTATAAAACCTGTCACTAGTAGAAAGATACTAGCAGTGGACAACTCCTATAGTTCCATTGGTTAAACCTATTGGTAAAATTCGTTTATGTGGTCATTTTGAAGTTGGAATAAATAAATTTTTGAAGTTCCAAAAATATCCTTGGAATAGGGTATGTTGAGGACATGTTGAATACATTAGGTGGTGATTTGAATTTTAGAAAGATTGCTTTAAATCAAGCATATCTTCAGTTACCTGTAGACAAAAAGTTACGAGAGTTGTTAACTATAAACACTCCTAAGGGGTTATTCAAATTTTTAAGGTTACCAATGTGTCTTACTAGTTCTACAGCAATTTGGCAAAGAAAAATTGATCAAATTTTAAGCGGTATTGGTGGTGTTACAGGGAAACTCATGAAATTCATTTAAAAAGCCTAAAAGAGGTGTTACAAAGATTACGTTAATATAATATTAGGATAAATAAAGACAAATCAATTTTTATGGCTGATCATATTACATATTGTGGTTATAAATTTGATAAGAAATGTATTCATAAAACACGAGATAAAATTGATGGTATTTGAAATGCTCCTAGACCAATAAATGTGTCACACGTTAATGCTTTTCTAGGCTTTGTAACATATTATTCAAAATTTGTACCAAATTTATCTACAATTGCTCATCCTTTAAACCAATTGCTCAAAAAGAATGTGATATTTATATAGTCTCCTGTTTGTGAACAAGCATTTATAAATATAAAATATGAGATTATATCTGAAAGAGTTTTTTACAATGGTTAGGCTATGTAAGTGGGTCCGTAGCCAATTTGTTTTCTTTAACGAGAGAAATTTGTTTAAAAAATAAATACATTTTTGTAACCAGGTTTTTTGTGCATGAACATTTAATGGTATTCTACATGATGATTTCTTCTCTCACCTTGGACTCCTTTTTCAATTGGTTTTAGTCTCATTTTTGAGATTGTATATATTATTTGGAGAGAAATTTCACTTTTTTTAAAACGGAATTATATTAATGCCCTTATAACAAAGAAATGGCCTATTGCATCCTATAAAAAGTGATAAAGCGTTGATTAATTATACATATTTTTAAGTATCAGGAGTGAAAAGTTTTGCTTAAATAATGCATTTTGTTATTCTTTTAATGTTACTTGAACGAACTAACGGGTAAGAGCTAGATATTACTAATAATAGGTTTAACAGGTGAAAATGATAAAAGCTCTTGGAAATACATGTGAATAATAGCATACAGGTGAAGAACGATGATAACCGACAATCGCAAAATTATTACAAGTAACGTGTTATCGGTTTCTTATAAAAAAACTTATATTTGGAGTCAATCTGGAACAGTGCTCGCACTGATGCAACTTTTTATTGCCAGTATTTCCGAATAGTGATCAACGGCTTATTTAATGACAGAAATACTGCGAAATAATAAATATAAAGTTATTATTCAGAAATATTACCACTGTGCCAATCCACAACATATTTTCTACTCATGCAATTTCTTTCAAGGACATTTCTCAAAAAAATCCAATGATACGAGGGAATCGCAAATAATTGAACGCTGAAATTTCATTTTAATTTGTAGTATCCTATAGTCGATTGCCACTATGAGGGATTTAAATGTAAAAGAGTGACTATTTACTTTTTTTCAATAAAAAAGTACTTCATTAACGTTGTACTAATATTACCAATCAAATTATAAATATTCAATGTTCTAATATCATTTCAAAAAGTTACATTCAAAACGTTTTCGTTTGAAAATTTTAAGTTAAATAAATTTGTTCCATTAAACTAATTTCACAAATAGAAAATCAATTCATTCTTCCCAAAGCCATTATTGGGAAAGGAAAACTCAGCTCGGTGGGAATATATGACTAATTTTAGAAAGACATTTACATAATTATTTTGTTTTGAAAGGAGTAATTGTATTTGATATTATTTCTGAGATCTTTTAAGATGCAGTAAACGTTCAAAATTGCAGTTTTATGTGATGTAGATTTCAGATTTCAGCACCGTTTTATTTTCAACTTCCTTTTGGAATGTATTTTAAGTTAATTTAAAATGTTTACTGATGTAATAAAAACTTTAAACTTATTTTATTGAATAATTGTATACGATGACAAAAATTCCTTAGTGCATTTAACTATCTTAAATTTCTATAAATTTGCTATTTCTTGTAACACATAGTCTTTTAGTGCGGTAGGAGCAAGGATTAATTCAGTAGGTAAAATGCATCTTTTTGCGCATTTTAATTGCTTCGCTCAATATTGAACTCAAATTTCGAGTGATATCATGTAAAATCTAAATACTTGAAAAACTAAACATTCCTTCTAGTGTGTTGTGATTGACTGTTTTTGCTACGGGCTAAAATATACGAGTACTATGGTATATATATAAAACGTTAGAGTAAGTTATGAATATTTCAAGAAACATGAACTAATATTTATGTCCAAGTAGTTGACTCGCCCGGGGTCGTGTAATAAACATAAATCTTTTTAAATATACGAGTGAGAGGTTTTAGAGAGGTAGAAGCAAGGATTTATTCAGTAGGTAAAATGCATCTGTTAGCGTATTTTAATTGCTCAGCTCAATATTGCACTCAAATTTCGAGTGGTATCATGTAAACTACATCTATTATTATCGTATATTATCTAAAATATACGAGGACTATAGTATATACATAAAATGATAGAGTATGTTATGAATAATTCAAGAAAAATGAACTAATATTTTAGGTCCAACTAGATGACCCGCCCGGTGTTGTCCGGGGCCGTGTAATAAAGATAAATAACTTTAAAAACGAAACTGTTTCCCCGGTCTCCGATGGCTTCGGCACCGTGTATACCGGACATTCTCGTACGCTCCTGAAAATCTTTTAGTTTCCCCTAGCACCGCCAGGGAGAATTTTGTTCCAAACAAACGGCTTTCTGAAAGAATCTCGGCACTGTACAGAAGACGTGATGCGCGCGAGCAGCAAAATTGAGCTGGTTTGAAGAAGATCGGAACATCATTAGGCTGAGGTATTTAAATGAGGCACAGTTAGAAAAAGAAACATTGAGGGGGGTGCGATTGGAGGGGGAGTGGATATTCAAGTGCCCCCTTAGCAAATGACTAATTAGAAGGACCACTATGCATCTTTAAAGATTGAGTCATTTGGTTAAGCTTGGAAAATAATTTAAAAGTTTGCTGAGATTGTTAATCGAAAATTCTGCTATTTCTTTTTTAGAAATACACTCTGAAGCTACAAATGGTGATTGTTATACTAATTTAGAAAAATGAAACTGGTTTGGAGAAGCTCGGAACATTATTATATGAATTATTGAAATAAGGCACAGTTAGAGAAATAAAACTTTTGGGAGGGGCTGCAAGCTGGCAAGGATCACTAATAACAAATAACAACAAATCATTAAAGCTATTTTAATCTCATCAATATATTCTTATTATGCAAAACATAAAATAAAGAAATGAATGGATTAATATTAATACTCGAGAAAATGTGACACTACCTCGTTACAGCGATATAACTTAAAAATAGAAATTTCTTAAGTAGTTTAGAAATTCATGAGTAATCAGTATGAATGAGTAGGGAATAATGTTATTCTGAATTGTAATATCGACTTTGAGGAGACACATAGCAAGATAATTTAGGGGAATGTCGGGTAGCCGCGGATGGCGGGTAACCACGGACATTTTAATTTCTAAGAAATTCAAACTGTTGCGTAAATAAAGAATTATTGTGAATGAAAGCCCTCTAGAGTAGAAACAAATATAGTTTAATTGCGACGTGGGCGCCGAGTAAGTTAGTCGTGAGTGAGTGTTTTGTTTTCGTCAATAAATTTTCGATAAAACGAGACAGAATGCATCCTATGCGGAGAAACATTTGAAGAAGACTGGATTTAGTGCCAGGAATGCAAAGACTGGGCATATAAAGATTGTGCTTATATAGATGCATCGGATTTTTATTATAATTGTGGTGTTTGTAAGGCCAAAAAACGGTTGAGACACCATTGATTAATAAGTCCGGGGCTACCCGCTGTTTCTTGTGACGCCAAAAAAATAAGGCCAAACTATTTTCAGATTATTTCGTTAAATATTTCGATATTATTAGCAATGTTTAATTAAAATCATTAAAGAAGTTTGTAATTTTATTTTAAGTTCAAAATAAAGACAGAAATTTCATTCGTTTTTTATTTGCAATTTATCCAAGTGTCCCGGGCTACCTGATCTTCCCCTAAATAATGACTTTAGCTAGGAATTTATCACCAAACACTTATTTAAAAATCCAGATATGCATCCTCTACAATAAATAGAACTCCAAATATGAAAAATATTTCAGTTTGTGCTTCATGTGACAGTATCTGAATTTATTTTAACAGAGCAAATGACAAACAGTATTTTTTATTTCATTTTACAGTGCGTGATGTTGAAGAAATTGTATTATTTTAATAATTAGTTATATTTTAATGCGTTTAATAATTTGTTATATTTTAATGCGTTGAGCAATGAATAATACTCTCAAGGATTACATTCATATTTATAATTAGGTTTTTTTATATTCAGTGTTGCAAAAGTAGTTTTTCTTAGCATTTAAAACAAAATGCAACTAAAAAAACTACAGATTTTGCCCTTTTGCATGACTGCCAGAGGGTTTTAAAAGGGATTAAGTAGATTATTTCGTCTAACCAGGTGACTGCGTCTAACCTGCTTATGAGCAGCAGTTGCAATTTTTCTATTTGAAACTCAATTCTACTGAAATCGTAAAAAATAAAAAAAAAGACAAACCACATTGCCGAGTTTCCAATCTGCGCATTTATAAGGCAGAGAAAGTACTTTCTACAAGTACCACAGATTTCACATACAAGAAAAAGTATTATGATTAGTTTGGTGAATGAAAACAATTAACTTTACACTATCGTGATTTGGCAACATGCGAAGATGTTAAGAAGCATTATTTATGGATTCGGTTTAACTTAACATGAAAGCTGTAATTGGAAACATTTTGTTCTTGCAGTGTATCAGGATGTTGCTGATGCAATTAAGAATATATGCTTCACAACGTCAGTTCCAACTGTTTATGATACACAAATCTTAAAATGTATTAGTCACTATCATCACAAATATCAAAACTTGAAAAAAAATATCAAGAGTAGGGTAATGTGGAGAAAATTGGTGCTTCATTTTTTTAAAGTAAAATAAATAAATAAATAAATAAATCCTTAAAACGATTGAAAGTTACAATGCAAAACATAACTTTTTCAAGGATAAAGTCATAAAAAAACGAAAGAATTTTAATCAGTACATAGCACGTTAGAGCTGTTTTTTTATTAAAAAAAACAGAATGTCATTTTGTACCCTTAAGAATGCGCTATTGAGTACATTGGTAATTTTTAAAATCAGGTAACATTTGAAAGAACTGTGAATTTTTCTTAGAGATCATATGTTTTTTTTAAGACAGCTTCAAATAGCTTTCACTTTTAAAGGCCCTGTTGAAATTCATTAAGTTTTATGATCTTTAAACAATGCCCTTTCTAACTAAATTAACTATTAAAAAATAATACAACAAATGTTAGTTTAAATTAAAGTTTTGAAACTCACGTTTTTTTATACATCAATGAAATTATAAATGATACTTAGAAGATTTTAATACAGCTCAATAATATAGAGGGAAACATTTTATAATGGATATTATGATATTTTAGATAAGTTACCTTCTGAATAATAATAATAATAAACTTTTTCAAACAATTTCTTAAGAAATATATATTAAAATTTTTGTACTACACAAAGGTGACAAAATGAACCCCACTCATTGATATATGCTAGAATGAAAATTTTATACATTTTAGAATGAAAATTAAACGTATTTTAAACATTACACAGTCTTCTGAATAATAGGCCTATATAAAAAATACATTTGTCAAACAGTTTCTTAATAAAAGGCTATGTCATAGCGTAAACATTTAAACAGAAGTACAGTCTCGGATCTTACATATTTCAGTAGTTTAATTCCTATCTGAATCAATCTGAAATAAAGAAGTAAGTTGTAGACTTCTGAGAAATGATTAATAAACAAAATGTTAGTGACTGTCATAAAACATAATGAAACTTCAGTAAAAATTAATCAATTTAAAAATAAAACTAATTGTTGGGAACCACCGTAATACTTACATATCATGGATATGCCTAATATAAAATATGAAAATAAAACATGTGCAAACTATTTATAAAATGCATTGAAATTTGAATAAAATCGTGGCTTGATGACGTCATAAACATTAAATGCTCTATAACTCCAAAATTTATAATCATATTAACTAACGATTTACTGCGTCGGATTAAGTGTCTCTTTTCCAATTCAAATATATCTTTGAATTGAAATTTGAATGAAATACAGGGTCATGAAAAATCGAAGAATGTGGACAATATAATTACAAATATCTCGGCAACTCATTATCCGATCGATTTCATTTCTGATGCAAAATTTATGTATTTTTATTGACTTTTATATGCACTTCTTAAAATAAACAACTTCGAAATTTTCTATAGGCCTTTTATCAGAACGATCATTTCGATAGTCCGAAAAAAATAGTTACGGATAATCGAGGTTAGTGAAATTCAATAAGCTTCCTCCCATTATTACATACTAAGTACATACCAAATTTCAAGCCTCTATCTCAATTTGTTCGGGATATAGAGCGTTTACAGACACACAGACAGACAGACAGACGGACGACATTTTTTTTAAATATATTTTTCGAAATCTTTAGTGTCTGAAACGTGTAAATCTGTCAATTTTTTTTCGATTTTCAAAACGATTAAAAGACTTACTACGTATGATGAGTAAGTAACACACAGGCACATTAAATTATCCCGCTTTTTCGTACGCTGGGTAATTTGGTGCATATTATAATTATACTTGGTGCATTAATAATATTTTTTTCTAGGCCATTTTCAAAGATATAAAAGGAAGAAAGGCAATACATATTAGTGTGTACTTTCAACATGCCAGTAGAATTTTTTATTTATACGTACATCATATCATTTTTCATGTAAGTGGAGAGATATCGAAACTTTAGAAGGTGGTCATTTTGCATTGTTCTTGACAGATTCCAGAACACAAAATTCTTCCTGAAAATGTGCTAGTTACATAATAGTGATATATTTAATGCACAATACACATATGTAAGTACTTTAAAAAAAATTAAAGATTCCTACCATATAATAACATCATGATAATAGTATTTGAAAATGAGGCACCGAAATGAGAATTTGAAAATGAGGTCTAAAATAAACTTTTAAATGTAAGCTCCAGTTCAAAGTAATTTTTCTGTGCAAATGCACCCAACCTCTTCGTGTACTAGAACAGTAGCGTAACTTTCTCGAAGACCAAAGAAATAAAAAGACAATGACAATAGGCTCAATAGATTTAAAAACTGAAAATTAAATTATGCTCAGTGACGAATGATGGGAAAAGGCTTGTTGCGTTTAGCAGCGGGTACAGCTCCGGCTGAACAATGCATTCTTTTAGACATTAAAAAAGGGGATCGAGAGGGACATCAATGTTCTACGGATGTGGGTTTTTGTTTTAGCTTAGGCTATAAAATGTTTCCTTTTTTTTCTCATGCAGAATAAGAGAATTGTTTTAAAATTAAAAGAAACAACCTATCTCTTTAAATATTTTACCGCTCTTTTATTGTCTTCTTCTGTTTCTGAAGGAAAACATTTTAATCAACGATATCTGGAAGTGCACCTTAATATAGCTTTTCATCATGAAACTAAAAAATATTAGCATGAAGGAATTTAATTAAAATTTTATAGCTCTTCTTTAAAATATGTTCAACAATAAAGATTAAGGTTTTTCTTTTACAAAAAATAATCGAAATATGTTTTACACATAATTGAAATAATAATCATCATACTTCTCTTGTTAGTGAAAGTGTTATTGATATTTTAATAATTATATTTTTATAGTTTGACAAACTCGTTTTAAAATTATTTATTTTTCTTTAAAAAATTCACTGAATATCTTTAAATGAATTTGTCAATATTTTTAAATGTGTTAGGAACAACTTTTTTAAATTACGTTAATGTATTTAAACTTAAATTTTACCAAAACATATACAGTTTGTTTTGTTAATGTAGAAAGAGATTCAGAGTGTTTAACAAATTATAATAATTATAGCAAAAAATATAATTTTTAACCAATGATCATGCTCTCATGAGTACAAAAATATGTTCCTTGATTAAAAAATAAATGATGTGGCGAATAGGGTGTATTATTTTATTATGACAACAAACTCAGAGAGTTGCTACTAGACATCGAGACGAACAAAAACTGCAATGAAACATAGCGTCGGAAATCACTTATTCACTCAATAAGTGTATCATACAGTGTATCATACAGTGTATTCCTCTCTTTCAAAGAACTCGAATTTCTGTTAATAGCTTTTATGTGTTAAATGTGATAACGTCAAGAAAAATGCTAGAAGTTTCTATTTTATGCCCAAGCAAGCTAAACTCTCCATATTTTGGACAGCAGTTATCTGTTTATAAGGTATCAATGCATGTATATATACTCTATTATCTTCACAATATTTCGTGATGTTATCACATTTCAGACAAAATATGGTAAATAACGTTTGCAATGACATGAACGTTTGCAATGATATGGTACATGCAATACTAGATTGCCGCTGGGGAAAAAATGTTGGAAGAAGAGGGGAAAAAGAGGGAATCGAATGGGAGTAAGGGGAATTCTTCAACCCCCAGTCAGATATATAGCAAAGAGTAGGATTGTTGAGAGTTACAACTGATGTTGCTCTAGCCGCAGTGAAAGCGCATTTGCGTAATGGTGACAGTTTCATTTGAAACCTTTTCACATTTTTATCAATGAAGGACTGTTTTAATGGGACTTTTAACCATGTATTTTCAGATAAGATCTGAGTGTAAAATTGGTAATATGAAAAATAAATATCAAATATACAGACATTAATAAATGAATACCTGCTTTAATATGGTAAATAATTCCAAATATTCATTGATATTACTTTATAATTCTTTAACGTATTAACTTAACATTGAGTTCGGCTTGCGTGGAATGCTCTGTATATTTGTCTAATTACCAATTTTTGTTACATTCCAATTTTTGTTTCTCTTGATTTATATTAACAACTTTGTGAGTTTGTTGCCATAATAACAAAAATTCCGCATTCACTACACTATTTCCTTTTATTCAAGAAACGTGTTTTACTCTCATAAATGCATAATCAATGGTTAAATACTACTATTTACTGTATTTGACTTACAGTACAAAATGAAGAACAGTACAACTATATGAAGCAGATGTACAACTTGAACTACTTGTTTCAAAAGGTACTGACTTTTACGACTTAATTACAACCCTACATGTGAAAGATAAATACAGCTTTAGAACATTTAGAATGTTTTTGCCGCACTCAAAGTTCAGTAAAACCTCTTACTTAGACATATTTATTCATAAACGGATAAAAATACACTGCATTTTTTAAAAATGGGATTAAAGATGTTTTTGCATCGGGAATTTGTTTACTACTGACTCGTGCATTTACCATATACCCCCTGACTGCCGAGCAAAAGGGCAAATTTGTAATGTTGTTTTCTCTGTAATTTATTTAAAATACTTAAAAAATCTGAATTTTCAAACTTGAGATAAAAAACTTAATTACGTATATAAGTATACTCCTTGAGAGTATCAATCATTACTTGATGTTTTAAAAATGCATTATATTTGTAGAATTATATTAATTTAAACAAACCTTGTATTGCTGTGAAACCTACAGCAATGACCGTGAACGACATGACGTAGTGAACGGATATATCAGGAAAAAGATACGACATATCTGGCCATACGACAAGTCTCACAAAACCCTCCATTTTTCAAATAACTAAATATTGACTTACTCCACTGTCATTCTAACCCTCTCAAATGTTTATTAGTCTTTTGACAACAGAACTATAATTTTTATCAAAGAAAATATTCAAAATGGTGTTCAATATGGCGGTCTGAAGAATCTCGGATAAGAAAAAAAACTACCGATCAGCGTAGCTTCCAGATTATTGAAAATATGGTGTAAAATCAGAAATGCGTTTGTGTGTATGTACTTAACATAATTTCAGTATAGAAATCTGTCTTAGATCTACTATGTGGACAGTATTGGCGTGATTTACAAATATTCTATTAGTTAATCGCCTTTGCTAGCATATTAGGCGCTCAGCCAAGTTTCAGCCCATCTCGTCCTCTTCTAGTTAAGGTAATATTGCCTTGTGATAAAAACATGACATTTCGTCATGTGATAACTTCCCCCTCAATATCTTTGTACTGTTGAATAATACACAAGAACAAAGTAACTTATATTTCATATTTAAATTTTAAATAAAATAACAATAATGTTAGGTAGATAGAAAATTACCTAACACTGTAAAATTTATAAGTAGTTTATAACATAAAAACAGGTTCTGTTGTACCCACTTCTTAACTGGGTCCAAAAATCCCTAACCACATTTTTTATGTATAATAATTATCTCTCTAAAAGTATTTTCTAATCATTACTTTTTCTGTTATGTATTTCAATAAATAGTTTGGTCTCTATTCATGTGAATTTATTTGCGAATCTGAGAAACAAAATCAAAAGACATTCTGGGAGCAGATTTTAACGCTCAAAATTTAGACAAATATTTAAATGCTATAAAGTCAAGAGAAATGCTTTGAAAGACACTTTAGCCTTTTGAAATAAGCAAGTTTGTGAATATATTTCACCATAAGTGGTGTGTAATAAAGAAGAAAATTACTCAACCTAACACCGATAAAAAGGGATATTTCATCTTAAATGAAAAATAAATGTTTCATGTATTTTTTCTCTTTTAGGTAGCTTTCAATACAAAAAAGTATAAAGCTACCTATTGCAGCCGTTCGGAGGAAAGCAGTTCCGGAAAATTTCGATATATTTTCACCGATCATGACCCCCCAGACCCCAAAACCACCCTCCGTTCAAATGTTGATTTATATATATAGATATATCCAAATATATATATATATATATATATATATATATATATATATATATATATATATATATCTGAACTATGTCATACACTGTTAAAAATTTGCAGCAAACTATCCAGTCATTTGACCGTTTTTGTAAAAAATGGTTACATAACCGTAATTTAACTATATTCTGACCATAAAATGAGCAATAATATGGTCAGAATAGAGTTAAATTACGGTTATGTAACCATTTTTTACAAAAACGGTCAAATGAATGGACAGTTAGCTCCAAATTTTTAACAGTGTACGATAACGCTCGTATATATAAATAAATTTTGATGAAACTAATTGTGTGTATTAAGCTAACCAATGTCTCGACCGAGTTTGTTGGCCAGCTTGGTCCGCCATTTTGTTTCAAGATGGCGGCTATTTAAAAATTTAAAACTAAAATAAATATACAAAAAAATAAAAAATTCAAATTTATTTTTTAATTACGTGTTAGGCATTGATACAAGGATTCCAGAGCATTTTATGGTTTACCTCTATCTCAAAAAAATGGCTGAGATAGAGCAGTTTGAAATTCTAGGGTGGCTGACATTTTGAAACAAAACAGCACATTAACGCGATTACTCGCAAATTATATTCTTTCATTGTTGTACTAATTTTCCCAATCATACGCTTAAAACTATATATTCATATCCGTTAGCGCCAAAATTGGCGACAAAATTGGCAAAATTGGCGACATTTGGCGAAATATCGCCAAATTTGGCGACCAAAATAAGTCATCATAAATGAAGCCAATTTGGCTATTGCTCAATAATTTGGCGAATTTCTTATTGAAATTCAGTATTAACGAATCTTTTGTAAACGTTTCTTTGCATTTTAACTTGCTGTTTTCGTGTAACATTAGCTAAAATTTTAAAACAAAGATATAGGAAAGCTACCTTTTCCTCCCGGTACAGGCCGGAAGGACTTTTTAGATTATAATGTTTTTTACCTTATCGGAGGTCCTGCTTGAGCTCGCATTTAAATGGAGTATTTTATTTTAAAAAATAAGAACGAAAAATCATGCGTCAAGCATAGATTATGTAGCGCTTTCCAACGCTTCCAAAATAATTTTCCAAAACAGACCGTGTAATAAGCTAAAAGATAACATCTAAGTAAACAATTTGGAAAACGCATAACATATTTAAAAACATAATTCAGGAATTTCCAACATATACAATATTCGGAAAAATATCCGGATACTTTTATTCAGCTCTGTATATGATCTATAGATTTGTATATATACTACATAGAATGCTGAATTTTAGTTCAGTTAGGAAACGCGTAACACAGTTTAAAATTATCCTTCTGGAGTTTCTCTCAATAAACGGAAATGTGTTCGCGAACTTTTGTGCTGCCCTGTAGAGGATCTACAGAATTTATACACACCATGTAATAGACAAAAAGCGAATTAAATTAAAAACGCGTTCAGTAACTTAAAACGCACTTCCAGGAATTATTGTTAACAGACAGTAGAGAATTCTTTTGTGTGACCCTGTAAATGAACGATGACTGCTATACACACTATTCTGTAGCAAGCCTCTTGTAATGCCCCTTAGTAACATATATAAATTTCAATGCGTTTAAAATAGTGAAACATTATTTAAATAAACCGCTGGCGATTTTTCTCCATAGACGTAATGTAACGGAATTATTTTGACTGTCCCTGTAAAGTAACTATATGTGCTATGCACACCATATTCCATATTAAGCTTCTTCTAATGCACCTTAGTGATATATATAAATTTCAATGCGTTTAAAATAGTGAAACATTATTTAAATAAACCGCAAATGATTTTTCCCCATAGACCGCAATGTGACGGAATTCTTTTGAGTGTCCCTGTAAAAAAACTATAAGTGCTACACACTTCCGTTGAAATAGGGAACATGCTATAGATAACGACAATAACATATACAATTTGCAGAGCAATCCGAGCATATTTACGAGAGTTAGAGCACGGACAGACGGCAGACGGCCATACGGGCAGACAAACCGAAGTCATAAACACTTTTCAACTAGGTTGGAAAGTGCTAATAATGTTTTGAGTCTAAGTGACCCAATCAAGTGTGTTACGTAAACAAAAAAAAATCAATAACATATTACATATATTTAAGATTAAACTTGCGTTTTGAAGTTGGCTTAAATATTTAGAAGAAAATAAAAAAAATAGCAAACATTTGGCACGATTAAATATGTAAGTTATTGTTTCGTAATATATGTACAAAAGTTGTCAGTATTTGGATATGAATAATCCGATTTAAGGTACCCTTTTTCCTTTTCCCTTTCTAATGGAACATTCATTATTGAAATTAAAGAATAAATATAATTTATCAGAAATTTTTCTCTCATTATTTCTTTCAAACCAATTAATAATTAAATGCACACTTTTTGCGATTATGCCAACATGTATTAGGAGAAAGAGTTTACAGCTTATTTTAGAAGCATTTCTAAAACATTGCTGAATTTCTGAACATAATCATCATCCTGATCATTAATCTTGTGAGTCAGTGTAAACGTCAATTAACGTGTCAGAGGAAGACAGTAATATTTGAGAAGTGGGAAAGTCTCGTCTAAATTTGCAATGCAGAAGACTAAATGTAAATATTAACGATGATATATTATTGTGTAATATAATTGTAAAGTGTTATTTTTATCACAAAATTCAGTGTTGTCTAATCGAAATCAACTTCATTTATTCAACTTGTTACAGATTAGATGAAATGTTTATATTTAATTAATAAATATTTTATCTCACAATTATGATTCTGCAGAATATATAAATAAAATAAAATTTAAGAAGTTTGTTGGTATTTTGAAAGGATTATGAAAAAAAAAGGTGGGGATACGAAAGAAATTATTGTTACTTTGAGATTTTCTTAAAATGTGATAAAAATTGTATAAATCTATGTTTTTAATTAGATATCGAACAGTTCTTTTTATTGTTGAATTCAAACTAAATGCTTTACTGTGCACGTAAACCAAGTGGTGTTGCATTACGCACAAGAGATAACAGAGATTATGATGTCATATTTCTATGATCGAGGCTAACGAAAAAGACAGGCTACCACGGTGCATTCCACTTATCTTTTTTTACAGACCGCTAGAGTGACGTGATGCTCTTTTCGTACACCTGCATTGGTGCATTCGAGCATCACGTGACTCCCGCGGTCTGTAAAAAAAGATATTCGTAAAGCACCGCGGTAGCGTCTTTCTTTTTCGTTAGCCTCGTCTATGATCATGAAGCACAATCTAACGAAATGCAACGAAGTGTGAACTTAGATTCTTTTTTTTTCATTTTAAAGAGAAAGCGACAATATTTCACATGAATGTTAATGTAGCAAGATTAATGTGCACAAAACCCCCTGCTTTCTTGAGGGGGAAAAGAAATACATCGCGGAAAATAATCGCGGTCGTTATTTGAGTCATTATTATTAAAAATTTTAATATTTTGAATGCAAGGCGTGAGAAATTTTCTATGGAAAAATTTCCAAGTATAAATTTTATGAATTTATTTCAATTATCGATGCTAGATTTTCTTTGATTTCGTCTTTGTCCCAGGGTTGGTGGCTCACGGAAAATATTCCATCTAGTGCTGCGTTTGTAGCCTTGCCAAAATGTTATAGTGAGAAAGTTCCAGGCTGAGTATTGTTCCCAAGTGTTTCAGTTGGTAGAATATCTATGCACTATACTGATGACCCGGGTTCGAGTCCCGGCTTGGGTACTTTTTCACTATGTTTGCTATACGCCTATTAAGCAATTAAAGATTTTAATATTATGAATGCAAGGCGTGAAAAATTTTCTAAGGAAAAATTTCTAAGTATAAAAAATAGGAATTTATTTCACGTTACAAGTTTTTAATACTTATTTTTCACCAAAAGTAGGGTGTGCGAAATATATCCCAGTCTCATTTTTGAACAAAATGTTCATAAAAAAGGTGTATGCGAATTTTGAGGTAAAAGTCGGTATTTTGTTAATGTTTAAAAGTTATTTCTCTGATTTATGTTCAGTTATTAAATTGCCCTTTTTTAATAGTTTGTCAATATAAAATTCTGCGAATAACCACATAGAATCTAAAATAATAATTTCATAGACCATATAATATTTTCAATTTAAAATATATTTTCACTGAAATCGCAAAGTATGTAATTTAGGAAAACGATTATTATTATATATATATATCCAACATCTTTTTCATAAATTGAAGCAATGTTAAAAACAAAGTAAGAAAGATGATCGCTTCTGGATAAAATAACAAAATATACATCAATAAGTAAAGAAAACATCCTCTGCTGAATCGACTGAGCAGTGTTAAATTGATAAAATAACATTAAAGTAAATGTATATCATACAGTTATAGCATTCTATTGTTAATGATATTATATATTAATATGGCCATAAACCAAATATTGTTTTGGGACATTTATTAAATGTTTTATAAGAAAACACTTGATATATATTTTCTATCAAAGAAAAACTAGATAACCGATAATCACATTACCTCACGCAGTTCACAATAACATATTTCCGATAAAAAATACAAAAAATCGTTAATATTTATTTTTTATATTTATTTTAACTTTTGTAAAGCATTTTTATAGACAGTTACTAAGATGTTGAAAATCCATTGCAATATACGCACATTATAGGTAAATAGATAGTTTAATTTATTATTATTCTTAAAACATAATCGATTGGCGATGAATTTTAGTATATATATTTGGTGCAGTGTAGGAAGAGGGGATTGGATGCTATCAGGATAATAATGTTGCATTTTTATTTATTTCTTTACTTTTTCTACTTAACACTGTAGTCAACGTTTCATCTAAAGAGTAATAGTAAATTTTAAGAGATGAAGGAATTATAAGGGTGGATCAAATGAAATCGAAACAATGGTTATAATTTAGTTTATTTTTGTATGAGAGTGGTGAAACTTTGTGTAGCGCCAAACTGAGAAATGGGGAAGTTAATTCTTACTTCGGAAATGGACTTGAACTGGATAGCAACACAGAAGCAAGTGATATAAATTGACGGTCGGTCAACAGTACCGTTCAGCCCACAATCTGTTGTTGTTATTTTTCATCTGCATCTCTGGACTGTTTTTGAGTAAAAAAGAGCAACAGAGTGTCATTTTTATTTAGTGGTAGGACGAGTTGGATTTTGCGAAGTGCATCGCGTAAAAAGTCAGTGTATGGATAATATGCACTGTCATTGACTCGTTTGCAGAACGGACACAAGAACTTCTGCGAGGGAATCTGGTGAAGTTTAGGTTCCACAGTGATGAAATACCAACCGTATAGCCTAGATCTTTCGCCATATATTTTTCCCATCTTTGGTCCACTGAAAAAGCCATTGAAGGGTTGCTGTTTTTACTCGGACAGCGAGATCGTGGATTATGTTTGAAAATGATTCCTATTTCAGCCAAAGTACTACTATGAGCAAGCAATTCATTACTTGGTAAAGTAGTGGTACATGTGCTTATGTAACTTTGAAGATTTTGGTTAAAATCAACTATGTAATTTTATTCTGTGAATCCTGTACAGTTTTCATTTGATCCGCTCTGATATAAAAGTAAACCTTCCAAACTTCATATGAAGTTATTAAAGTTAATAAAATGTTTTATATTGGCTAAATCATAAACGAAAAAAAAAATACTACCTTAAACAGAGTATTTGTTAATAATTTTGTTTTAATTTTGTTAAAATTTAAAAATAATTTTCAATAATTTTCAAACTCTGCAGTTTTACGAATTTAATATTAAATAACTTTGATAAATTTAATGGATTACACAATTTTATGTAATCCATCTCAGTCTTTCTAATAACATAGTAAAGAACATACAATACACCTAAAGTACAGTTTATGATTATTTTAAAGACTTATTTACACAATTGTTCTCTTCCTACTATACGAATTAAATTTTATATTACCTATGACGACATTTAAATAGTTTTAAATATACAATATTGCAGTTGCATGGAAAATAAATGAGGAAATCTAGGAATATTTTCTTTCTAATTGTACAGAGTGTGTTTTAAAGAATTTTAAAGCCAGAGTTTAAGTAAATGACAACGACTTAAATTTTCACAAATATGTGATTTTTTTTTTTAATTTGGACAACCTCTTGTACTATTTGTTACATCTTGTACTATTTATGATAATGACATCCAAATAGAGCCCTTCTTAATGCAAAATGTTGAATATTATAAAAAACTTTCAAAATAATTAGGAAAGTTGCTTTCAAACTGTTTACATTCAGACTTTAATACTAAATTATTTTGTTTCATTTCAGAATTTAAAATAATCTAGGTGAATATTTTTGAAAGCGCAAATAGATCAAATTAAATACGACAGTAGTGGAGTTTTAAAAAAAATTTAGAGACTCATTTAGATATTTTTTTTTCCAAGTTGAAGAATTACGCCTCAAATTATCTCTGATACTGTAGTTCATGCAATTTAAATTAATAAATGCAGCAATGTTGTAATTCTGGATTGTACAGGATGCATTGTAAATAGAGGCGTCTTAAATTTGGACGCATATGTGTCTGAAAAAGGAATTCGGACACTTAAGTGTCTGAATATGAAATTTCAGATATCATAGGTGTCCCAATTTAAAACACATAAGTGTCTTACTATTATCAGGGTAAAAAATAACAGAGAAAAATGTCTGAATAATGATGATATGTCTGATATTAAGACATTTAGAAATTCAGACACTGAAGTGTCTGAATTTGATATAATGATATCATATGCGCGATGACTGTGACACAATCGTGCGACACCGTCTGCGTCGCGTCGGTCCCTGCCTAGAACCATCGTTTGAGATATTTTTTTTACATATATACATAAAATGAAGAATGAAAGAAAAAAAAAAGAACTAAAAAAATAATTTCCATATTTAAATCTTGTTTTAGTATACCAAACAGCAGGCAATAGTACTGATTTTGGAGAGCAATAGTATACCTTAGATGTTTCTTTTCATCTTACTATTATCTTTAAAAAACACATTACTTCCTCCTTAAAATTCTTTTATATTGTCAGTAAAATACATACATTATTAGTAATCATGTATTATTTAAATATTATACAGGCATTATACAGACAGGATGTTCAGTTTTTAGACTATCTAAAATTAATTTCCATGGTGGATTACGCATGAAATCCGCCTTCCCGCCAATAAAAATTATATATTTGGAATTTAAAATATTGGGGTAATCGATTGTTGAGTAACGGTCGATGATCACCATCAGTAATGCATAATCACGAATTTTGCGGGATTTTACAATAAAATTAATTTATCCTATAAAAATATCATGTAATATCATATAATACCAAGTAAGTAGTCCTATAAAAATATCAAAACTCATCAGAATAACTTCATTACTAGGATTTAAAATAACCCGCCCATGTGGTCCCGATGGCGAAGCGGGTAAGGCAATGGATTTGTAACGAGTAAGTCTCGGGTTCAACCTCGACCTAGGTAAAAAAAAAAAACAGCTTAGATTATTCCACCCTTATTCGAAAATAGAAATGTTTCCATAGATGGCAGCACTAGCGGTTTTTTTTTTAAAAAATTTCTAGCTGTTTGCCCGGTTAAAAAAAAAAAAAAAAAAAAAAAAAAAAAAAAAAAAAAAAAAAAAAAAACGATATTTCAGACATTTCAAGTGTCTGAAATATTAAGACACGGTGTCCCTTTATTTAACCATCCGCTTCAATTTATTTAAAGTAATTTAAAGACAAAATTTAAATAAATCACATAGTATTTATAGTATTTATATTTTTAACAAATATTTAATAGCGTTTAAAATGTAGATTAATATTTGTATCTTTAATAAAGGACTTAGAAATAATGAGTTTAACACAAATACATAAACGTAAGGGATGTGTTAGCTGGTTTAACACTCGTTAATTTATTATCGTGTTTCAAGAGATTTTTTTCGGGGAGGAAAAATTGAGATTTTAAAATGTTATCCTTATTTTTAAACGGAAGTCACCCCTAAAATAGACAAGACACACTAAATAACGAATTCCATACAAAATAAAATTCATTTCATCATTAAGAAACTCAGTGAAATAAAATTATTCTTGTCTCACATTTGACTTGCTTTTGTCACACATTTGACAAATTCTGCTTCATAACTGTTCTGAAATAAATAAACAATTGTTTAAAATTCTTTATTTGAATGTAGGTATACGGACAACTATTCATTGTTATAAGCATTATTTTCATTTAAAATCGCAATTTTCGAAACATAAATCAGCATACATTTTCTTAAAGCTCTCTATTCGCAAAATTAAAAAAAAAAGAATAATATATAAAAGGACTTATAAAGACACATTTAATGTTTCACTGGTTTAATGAATGTGTAGACTCACTACATATTTGAGAAGAATAGTTCAATTACTAAGTTTTCCACACTGCCCAAAAGTTCAAATTATGCATTTAACCCTAGAACGGCGGTAGGGGGAAAATGACTTCTGTGCAATTTTGTCCGTTGATTACTTTTGTTTGGTTGGAAGAAATTTTTTGAAATTTTTGGACTTTTCCTAAATAGATAAGAAGTAATTAAAAAAATCAGCACTATATATTTGTTCGTTTTTAAAATATTGAACAATATTGAATATATATTTATATGAAATATATATATATAAGGTAGAAATACAAACCGAGAAAATTTTCAAGATTGCAACTCTGAATCGTTTATTCTATATTCAGAAAAACGTCTTTTTCACTTATTTATAATCATAGGACGTAATTTCACCAGAATAGTTATGTAATTCTAAATAAATTTTAAGCAAAAAATAGAAATTATTATTTTCTTAATTGGACGCTATTAAACAATATTGATTGAATATATATATATATATATATATATATGTGTGTGTGTGTGTGTGTGTGTATGAAGTACTGATGAAAATATTTATTTATCAATTTTGTTTTATTTTAGTTAGCATTAGTTTTATTTTGTGAAGCCAATCAATTTTTATATCAAACTAATGTGTTATTTGAGTAGTTGTAGTATGATCCAATGGATCACCCTGTAGGCGTTACATTTACAGTACTTTAAAAATGCAAAAAAATATCAAGTAATATTAAATATAAATTAAATATAAATGATGAAGTACACGTAAATTACATGTTTATGCCGATGTATGGCATTTAAAATTGTTTTATCGTTGCAAATTCAGTAGTTTCATCGAGGGGTCAAAATGATCCCTTCCCGTCGTTCTAGTAGGTAAGATTTTTCCACCGTTGTAGTGTGAAATGTTTTTGACACAGGTATAGACACACTGTAAGAAGACGCAAATAAAATTCCGTATAAGAACATTGTTGTTTTCTTTTGTAATTGATCACTGATTAAGGTGGTGTCAGTAACGAAAAGAAACCGTAACAGGTTCACATTTAGTGTTAGAAAATGATTGCTACACTTGTGTAGAGTCTTTTGTCGTTATGATTTTACTTTCGATGGGCACGGATGGCCACTTGCCTCTTCAGTGAAAGGTATACAGGAAAAAAAATATATCAGACCGAGAGATTTTTTCACTGAAAATTGAACCAGATTATTTTGATCTAAACAAATGTTCTAAAGATCTAGTTCTCGACATATAGCGGACTAGAGTCCAAGAAATCATTCGGATTTTGGGGAGCGTATTTTCAAGAATGGAAAGAAGGGATCTCCATTTAGAAGTATAGTATATTCCAGCGCAGGTTCTTCATCTAGGACAGTGTAAAGCAAGTGTAGCTAGCACTCGGGACAAAACAACTGTCTGCTCCCCCACCCCAAGATCAACACCGGCGATTTCGTCAAGCTCTTTTTAGTTTTTTATGCTTTTGATAATTTATCTGAAATGTATGTACATGAAGTCAAATCTTGTTATTCTAAAAACATAGTTGCAAATGTGAAAAAAAAATTATATTCATAAAAGCAGAAAGAGGTGATATAAAAAAAAAGTTCTGGGAGCCTAATATATATATATATATATATATATATATATTTATATTTATTTCATGAATAGTTCATGAAATGTGTACTAATATTACAAACCCAATTATAAAATATTCAAAGTTACAAAATTATTTCAAAAAGTTACATTCAACCATTTCCTTTTAAAAATTTACATTTAAATAGCTTTATATCATTAAACTAATTTCACAAAGAGAAAATCAATTCATTTTTCCCAAATCCATTATTGGAAAAGGAAACTTCAGCTCGGTAGGAATATATGACTAATTTGAGAAAGTCATTTACATAATTATTTTGTTTTAAAAGTAGTAATCGTGTTTGATGTTATGTTTGAGAGCTTGTAAGGAGCATAGAATGTTTGATATTGCAGTTTCAAACAATATGAATTGTACATTTAAGAACCGTTTTATTTTCAATTTCTTTTGAGGCGTATTTAAAGTCAATTTTAAATCTTTACTGATGTAGTAAAAAAATTCAAAATATTTTATTGAATTGACACGAGAAACCAAATGCATTAGATGCATTTAAGCATTCTTAAGTTTCCTTAATTTTGCAATTTTAATGAGTTAGGAGAAAAGGGTTGAATTTTTAAAGGCATTATTGTCCACATTTTGTCCACATTTTGTCCACATATTGTCACACATTGTAATTATTTACAAGAAATTGCAATCAAAATTCCAATGAAAGTATATGACAAATTTTAGAAAGTTATTTACATAATTATTTTGTTTTGATTGCCACTATCCTGTTTGACATAAGGTCTTGAAGCTTTTAAGAGTTAGAGAAGTTTCGATAATGTATTTTCTGTGTTATAGATTTAAATTTAAGCAACGTTTCATTTGGAAATTTCTTCTTCAAGTCATTTCTCGAGATTCACTCTTTTAGTAAGAAAGAAAATCATTTATATATTGAGTACAAGAGGACAAAAACACAATAAGTGCATTTAGGTATCCTATTTATTTTAGTTTTATAAAAGGAAAGATAATGTTCAAATTAATCTTATAAAATTAATGTTTAGTATTCCAATCTTTCATTATTCATTATTTCAAAGTAAATCTCAGTGAAAACATACATTGTTTTGGTGCGTTCGTAATTATATAAATTCGTAGCATCTATGGTCGACGTTTGGTCCGTCCGTCCACATATAACAGCACAAAAACTACCCAACCGACTGGTTTGAAATTGAATATTTACTATCGTTGCATAATTTTGTAGAGTCATTTAAAATTTTATGTAAATCGATTCAAAACTAAAAAAGATATTAATAAATGTTTAATCCTATCGAACGTAATATGTATAATAAAAGCGCAAGTCATGTGACACAGGAAAACAAATATGTGTAAACCACTCCCTTTTACATATGCCAGGCGGCGGCCAATTTTATTCAAAATATTTTTTTTTTAATAAAATTACATATAAGTTATATTTTTAGAAGGATCGTTAAAAAAATTGTTTGCTTGAGACATGAGTTACAATAAAAAATCGGTAGATTCCGAGATAACTTCAGTAAAAATTACGTTAACAGCCAAATGTCTCCATCCATTAGTGTAAATAAACAGAGGAGATTTGTTCATTATAAGTCATAAAAATATTAAACCATGGAGGTAATCATTCGCAAAAGAAGATATCCATGGTGAATGTTGCAGCTTTGTTTAGTGCAGAAAAAAAATCGCATTTGTAAACGTGGCATACGTAATAAGAAAAAAAAAAGCATGCTCATTTCGCACATAGCAGACGATATAACTTATTTCGCTGAAAAAATAACGATGATTTTTTTAGATTGTGAAACTAGTTATAAATCGAATGCACCTCATATGTCACGTTTAACTTACAATTTTCAAATTGTTTAATTATTAATTTACCTATATATTTAAGTTAAGGTAATCAAGGGAATATAATAAAATACCAAATGAAGAACATTTAAACTATTATATAATTGTATATATAAATACTTATCATGAGATTTAAAACGAACTTTATCTCATATTAACGTAAATCATATTTAAAGGTTCTCAAAAAAGAAATCGTATTTTCTTTATCTCAATTAAAATTAACCATATAAATTTGCTTGGATGTTGTATATAATTTTAAATCATTTTTGGATAGTTTAAGGGGTTTACTACGTAAGTTATTATTTTTATTATTAACTAGTTGTTACCCGTGACTTCGTTCACGTAACATTAAAAAAAGAATAAATGCATTAATTTAGTAAAACATTTCACTTGATAATTAACAACATATATAATTAACCAAAGCTTTACCACATTTTATAGGAGACCATACGGTATTTCTTTGCTATAGGGGCCTTGACATAACCCAGTCTTAAAAAGTGAAATTTCATGCCAAATAATATATACAATCGCGAAAATGAAACTGCGACTAATGAAAAAAAGGAGGACCAAGTAAAATCGTGAAAATCGAGGAATTCCTCTTCGTAAAACGAAAAACAACACTTGCAGAATTCTTCTATACAACAGTGCATTTTAGATGATATTTGGTGTACAATTTGTATATGTTTGCATTGCTAAATGGAAATTATTATATTGTTTATTTGCATAGATATATGTTATATATTTCTTACTACATTATCTTGTTTATGTATATATTAAATTAAGTGCTTCACGCTAAGTGGTGTAAATAGTGAACAAACTGCTTGCGGATTTTATACATTGATAGATATTTCACAAAGATATAACAATCTGATGCGATTCTAAAATGCAAATAAAGGTTGCTAGAAAGTACTTAAAATTCTGCCCAATTTAACCTCGATATTTTCTCTATCGCGTCAAGAACGTTATAAGCAAATAAATACCAACGACACAAATATGATGATCTAAATTTACATATTTTTGTTAGTATATATAGGATTTTTTTTATTTATTTCATGCGCTTGAAATTTTTTACGCTTTCTCTAGGGTTAGGTGTCGAATAAATGTACTTTCTTGTTATTTTATTTTGCCATTTCTATTTATTCTATTTTCCATTCATTCCATTTATGGATATTGATTTAATTTACATATTCGTGTCAAAGAATATTCTTTAAAGTTATTATCAGGATTAGGATAGGATACGATTAGGGTTAGGATTAGGATTAAAAATTGAACGACAATGGCATGACCGATTCAGGTTTAAAGTATGAACCAGGAAGTCTATTTACATCATGAACAATAAGAAAATTAGAAAATTATCGCCTGATATTTTTTTAATATGTTTTACAGTCATAGTTGGCATCAAAGGTGAGCGGGGAAATGATCATCTAAAATACCATTAAGTGTTTACCACGCAAAAAACAAATCTGGTTACAACAATATATTTAATTTTGCGCCAAATTTCACTTGATAAAAAAAAAAAAAAAAGCAAATTGACTATGGACCTAATTACAGATCCCTAACCTTCCTATTCTCGGAAATGTTCTACCTATATGTAAAAAAAATTCTACTATACAGAACGCGGTTTTATGTTTAAAATGTTATGAATTGGCACGATCGGCTTGTTCAAGTTTACACAATTCGCCTGGAAGAAAAGATTCATTACTTTTTGATTTCTTCTTTGCTTTTGCATTACACGAATTTGTTGGTAAAATCGATTTTCTTTTCGATAACATTGTTGTTTTTTAAGTTTAAAAAATATTGTAATTTTACTTAAACATTGCTTTAAAATCCATGCAATTTTTCTTATCCTACAAGACTTTACAAAAATCTATTATGAAACAGCTTTAAAAAAAGCTATATTTAAAAAAGACAACAAAGTTTTTCCTATTTTAAAACTAAAAGAAATGTAAAATTAAATTCCGATTCGAAACTACGATTTACAAATGTGTTTCGATTGTGGGAAAATGATAGAGGAAAAATGCTGCTACTTCGACACAATCATATTAAATCTTTAGCTTTTATGAGAAAAGCAAGTTTCTTTTAAAAAATATAGTTATATTCATTAAGATTTTCTGATTTTCGATACGGATAATTTTGCGATGCATATCATTGACTTTTTCCATCCAATATTTTTTTTTTTTTTTTTTTTTTTTTTTACTTTTTAAAATTTAAATTAAAAATATGGCATCTTTATGTTAGCCGTGTGCAGACGATAAATCGCCAACCTATCCCATCATTCGTATTGAATTCATTAAAAATATAAATCTTTCACTCATTTCATTTAAAACACAGAACTTTAATTTACAACACATACATTTAAAATACATATATTACGTACATTTAAAATAATTCCTTTCATGTGAAAAAAAAAGAAAAAAAAAGAGAAATTAATCACGAATAATTTGATATCCCAAGATCATTTTATTTCAACATCAGAACAAATCTGTTTTATTTTTCTATATATGACATCATATTCGCTTGCTTTCCATACGTACTCGTATTTATGCACTTTGTATTATTATCAAATATTTGAAAACGCACGTTTTATTTCTAATATGACATCATTTCATATTCTGTTTAATTCTTAAATAATTCATTTCCTTTTCATTTTTCACGTGGAAAATTTTCACTTAAAAATAAATTGTTGATTAAAAATTATTACTCAGGGGTTTTATTTTATATTGGCAACGATAAAGTATTAGCAACGGAGCAACGTATAATAAATTTAACCATTTTAAAAAAAGCTGCAAAACCGGGCCCTTTGCGCCAAACCAACCAACCATTTTAAAATATACGAAAAAATGTCCATTTATTCTATATGAAAATAATGAAATTTTTAATTTTTAAGAAAAATATTGAAATAAAATAAACAAAAACCAGCCTATATTCATTTGAGGGTTATAATCAACTTATATGCAAAGATACAGAATCATTAAATGCTTCCTTTTGACGCTGGCTTCAGCCTAACATTTGCACACAATCAGATTTATAATATTATTAGGATTACGGTTATTACATACAATCCTCTTAAATTTCACTTGTATGGTCAAATATATCCTAGGTGATTTCCTGTATTATAAACCTTTAACACGGATATTGAAGTTCGGGCTCCATAAACGGTGAGGTGTAATCAATGTTTTATTTTATTTTTGTTGAGGTATTGCTTTTTTAAGAAGTTTTTAAATTTATATGTTACGTTCAAAACAGAACGAATTAAGTCATAATGAATATTAACAGAATGAAATTAAATATACAAAATAACCATTTAATTCCATACTAATTCTTTTAAAATCCATTACACAACAAATTACAAAAGCTATATATATATATATATATATATATATATATATATATATATATATTTATATTTATATACAGGGTGCTCATAAAAAAACTTTGCCGATATATCGAACTCTAGTGGCCGGTCCGTTCAACCGATCAAAATGAGATTTCAGATATAGTTATTCACAGTTATGAGCTCGGTATTCTGTGAACGGCAAGAAATTAACGCTGAATTTTAATATTTAATCTTCTTGATAACTTGTTATTGTTTTAAAAACAATTCAAATGCCTAAAATAGAATTCGATTATAAAAACATTACTATTCAACTATCTAAAGAATGATAACCACCTGTACCGAATGTACATCATAATGGACATGTAATTTTCTCCCAATTTGTCTAAGCTATAACCAGTAATAAAATAAAAATATTCCCAATGCTAAGACAAAGTTATAAACATTATATAAAAAAAAAATCACTGACACATTAGAAGGAATTATTCATAAAAATCAAAACAAAAACTATGCTCACGTTTGTCCATACTAAAACCAGACGCCAGTTTCAAACAAAGCAAACTGTAAACATCTGTTAACTGTTGCCAAACTCAAAACTACGAAAATGTCAAAAATATTAGTTATTCATCTATTAATGGAGCACGTTTTAACTCTCTGCAGTTAGAGGATTAAAAGAGATAAGGTTTCAAAATGTATGTCCATTGTAATGGAAACCGAGTGTGAAAGGGTTGGAGACATCTGATCTGTTGCACCACGACCCAGAACAAGTAGACGGGCAAGGTGTAATGTTCGAGTGACACCGGAGAAGGTTCTGGCATTCGCCATTTTAAATCCACCACTGAACACGGCGGAAATAAGCAAGGAATGTGGATACATGCGTCAGTATGTCTGGCATTTGTTACATTTATATGGTGCGCATTCATACCATTAGACACTGGTGGAAGCATTGAAGCACGGACAATTTGATTATTGTAATTTCATGCTCAACACCTTAGAGGAAAATCCGTATATTTCTTTGTGACATTCTATGGACAGATTACTCAACGTTTACACGGGGTGGCATTGTGAACGTGCAGAATGTGCATTACTGGTCTCTGGAAAAGTGCCCGCATCGCCCGCACCGTACGACACCAGGTACGCTGGTCAACGAACGTGTTGTGCTGTATATTGGGAACCCAGATTGTTCGACCCATCTTCTACGATGGGACCTTAACGGGCGATCATTACCTGCAACTGCTACAAAACACGGTACGTGACTGGTATGAAGAGCTGCCTCTCCGACATGCATGATGGGGTCCCTCCGCATAAAGAATCAAACGTCCGGGCGTATAATGCTACCGATTTCGGTCAACAGATCATTGGATATGGTGGTCTGGTAGAGTAACCACCGCGTTCTCCGGGCTTGACTCCCACCTCTGGGATTACATGAAGGCACAGGTCTATGTAACTGAGCTTACTTCTCTGGTTGATATGAAGCAGATCATCATCCTTGCTTGACGCACAGTTACACCTGCTATGCGTCCACGTGTTCAGGACTCAGTAATATCACGCATTCAGTTGTGCATTGCCACCAATCGAGAATACTTTGTTTGATCAGTTTCTGTAGTAGATTCCGGAGTTTGATGTATTTATATATATAGTAGACCGTTTTCTGATATGATAATAAATTTATATTTATTTTCTATTTAATGTTAATATTTCGTTCTTCGCTTTCTATACGACCCCTTGGACAGATCATTGGATATGGTGGTCTGGTAGAGTAACCACCACGTTCTCCGGGCTTGACTCCCACCTCTGGGATTACATGAAGGCACAGGTCTATGTAACTGAGCTTACTTCTCTGGTTGGTCAGCTCAAATGTTTAGATGAAATAACCATCTTTGGGGATACCCCGATTTTGTGATACAGGCTACAGGTGGTTTCATTGCAGCCTGATTTCGTTCTCGTATTACTTTAATTTTTTTTTTTTTTACTCATCACTCAATAAAAGACATAATTATGTGCAAAAATCTCAAACTTTTAAATTTAATAACTATGTGTTATATCTATTTATAACATTTTGTTTTACATCTGTTACGACATGTGTGAAATTTTAGTAATTATAACTATAAGGATTGCTGGACCGTATAAACAATTATATTTCGTAAAATTTATAAAATATATATATATTTTTTTTAACAATGCCACAACATGAATATTTACTTCATTTGAAACGTTTTTTGTAATTGAACTATATGTGTACAATCAACGGTTGTTAAATTAAAGTTCGGCGATAAGTAACATATTGCCCCCTGTATATATATGTTCATATAATAGGGGGAGAAAAACTGTACTTTTCAGCTGCTTTTTTATTGGGACTGCTTGATTGCGACCACACTTTAGAAGTTGAAGTATTCCGCTTTTTAATGACGGAATATATAAGTCGAAAATAAGGCAAATATGACTATTTCCAAAATGCGGTGGCGATCGCGCTCGTATTAACCGTTACTCGTAAAGCCCATCAGAATAATAAACACTTTAAAAACACAAACATAATTACACTATTTACAACCATTAATTTCTCTATTTATCCCAATGCTAAAATTATCGCGATATAATACACTTTCCTGGAAAAAAGGGTAAAAATACCATCTAAAAATATCATCGTTGAGAGGGAACAGTGTTCGATAAGAAATGGATTTCTTTTCTAATTCTACCCTCTTTTTCGCAGAAAGTCACATTGAAATGAACACATGATTTGCTCGTATTACCAGTCATATTGCTTTTGCTGCTTGTAAAAAGCGTAAAAATCTTAATATTGTTTAAATGATTAACCATTCATAACGCGCAAATGGACTTGATTTAAACGTGTTCTCGATTTTGCTGTGCTTGTATTAAACGAGTTCGACAATAATTAGTTTAAGAGGACGTTTAGGAGAAAAACTTTATGTACTGATGGTAGTTAGTGACTCAATAAATTGAGCCCGAAAATTAGTAGCAGAAATTTTAGGGGTGACGGAGCGTGCCGAAACAAGCAGGATCATACAATGCATGACCGTACAATGCACTGGCGGTACATAGAAAGCACAGAAAGAGATTTTGGATTATGGTAAACGTAGCGATTATATCAGAAATGGTCATAAATGATTCAAGAATATCGTTTTACAACACTATCAATAAGGAAAATCTTAATTTGAATGCTTACACAAGAGAAAACGGGAAGAGAAAAATTCTTTCATTTGGGCAGTCACTTTACATAAAGGATGTTGTCTTTGCCTGTATATGATAGTGCAGAATCTCAGAAGTTCACTTTATTCAAACGTGCATTTTCCGTGTAGTTTAAACAAATATTATTTTCATCTTCCGCTACAGTATATTCGCACCTGATACTGTGAAACGAGAAAATGCCGAAATCTTTCTGAATTTGAATGACATATGTGACAGGCACCTATTTTTTTAATATATTTTTTAACCCCCACTCCTACAATTACACATAAGGAAAAACATAAATTACATTTCATGTTGAGTTCTTAAGAAAATAACAACTGTGTTAGGTACATAGAAAATTACGTACTTAACAAAGTAAAGTTTTGTAAGTAAGAAATAGTGAGCAGATAACCTAAAAACAAGGTTATTTAGACCCACTTTTTAAGTGAGCCAAAAAATCCCCTATGTTTATATCTATAATAATTGTCTCTCTAAAGTTTTTTTGTTATATATTTCTTTAAACAGTCACTGTCGCGACTGTTTAGTCCCTATTCGCGTGAATTTATTTGCAAATACGAAACTGTAAAATCCCCCAAAAATTCAAAAGACCGCAAGAAATTATGCAGGTTTTAGGGCTGAAATTTTTGAAGAATTTTCAAATGCTATAAAGTCGGGATAAATTTCTTAAATATGCACATTAGCCTTATTAAATAATTAAGTCTGGGGATATTTTTCACTATAGGCGCTATGTTACAAAAAATAAAATACTCAAGCGACACTAGTGAAAGGATTTTTTTTTTCAGCTCCAATGAAAAATTATTTTTCATGTTTTTTTTTCTATATTTTGCAAATAGTTAAAAAAAAATGGGTTGGTACAATATCTCATTCAGCATCTCACACATTATGATATACTTTTATTGCGTTTCTCAATTTAGCTTCACGTTTTAATAAATATTATTATAGTTAATATGTCTCTCTGTAGGTTTTTTATTTTCAGATCGAATACCTTTCTTCAGTTTTTCGTTTATAGACTTAAATGGCTTATTTTATAAAAAATAAAATATGAGTCCAAGTACCGTAACTGCGCTGAATTTCAATGAATTCATTATATATATTAAACATTATTACATTTCTCGTTTGATGGATTACATATTTTTAAGAATATCACAAAAAAACACAATTAATGATTTTAGACCATTGCTTTATAATGGATTTACAAAAACTATCAGTTTTGGTCTCCAAGTAATGCGATTTTATGGCACTCTTTGTCTTTTTCCGTTTCTTTTTGCTGTTTTGCATTAATTAAATTGAAGAAAAAAATATTTCTCAGAAAGGTATTATATAAAACAATTACTAGTTAAATACGCATGTTATGCTTACATGCATTAGAAGAAAGTTAATGCAGCTTATTTTAGAAAGATCTCGAAAACATTTCCGAATTTCTATCCATAAGCATCATCTTGATCATTAATCTAGTGTGTCAGTGAAAACGTCAATTAATGTGTCAGAGGAAGACAGGAATCATCGAGAAGTGGGAAAACCCCGTCTAAATTTTGCGATGCAGTAGCATAAATGAAAAGATTAACGATGCCGCATGGCTGTGTACTACAATGTAATGTGTTATTTTTATCACATAATTCAATGTTATGTAATGGAAAGACCACTTCAGTTAGTCAACTTGTTAAAGATAAGATGAAAGTTTATTATTCATAAATAATTTTAAATAAAATTATGATTCTCCAGCATGTTTAAATATTAGTTATTCAAAATATTTACAAAGTTTGTTGGTATTTCGAAATGATTGTGAAGGGTTATTGTGGTGGGTAATATGTGATAAAATGTTTTTATTCGAAATGTTCTTAAAATATTCGTATTCTAAAAAAAGATTAACCCCCGTTGCGCTGACGTAAATTAATACATTGGAACTCGGATTATATTAAGAAAGACTATTGCATATAAAAATATAAACAATTGGTAGTTTTACAGAGCATTTTTCGATAAATACGGTAAAGTAGACAGTTTTTTAATCGAATAATTATTTTAAACGCTATATAATGTTGAAAGTTAGTAGTTGAAAAGATTACCTTTAAAAAGTTTAATAGTTTGAAAAAGTTTGCATAGGAATTTAACCACCTTTCGCAGGCACATACTTGACGATCTTGCTGTGTGTATAATTTTTCTATTTCTTCATTTTTTTGAGCTATTTTTTAAATTTTTGATCAAAATTTCACTATTTCAATAGCGATTTATTTCATATTTCAAAAAAGGATTTTTTTTTGACATTATGCTGCCAATTTTAAAAAAGTGCAAAAGACGCCTTTGTAAATACAAATTAATAATAAAAAAAAATAAATAAAGAATGTTGATGAAAGATATTTAATGTTTAAAATTAACTCATCAAAATAATAATTACATTTTACTGATACAGTAATTACACAAATTAAACACGTATTTCGATAAATTGCATTATTTTAAACAAAAGCATCGATCGTTTTTTTCGACAATTATAAATGTTTGGCTGCCATTGGCCAAAGCATCACAAAATCTAGTAATTCGCACGTGCTATTATTTACGTGTTTTCTCTCTTATTATTCAATAGACTATAGATTTTATTATAAATGTCTGGGAGACAAGACATGTTTTACTTAATCATTCTGTACAAGGTCATTTTCAAATGTGTTATATTTCTTACTTAATCAATCACGTAAACAGCCGTCAGCTGTCGCGACATTGATGGATCCCCCTCCCAGTTAAAGGGCAGATGGGATGATAAATCCCTGGAAAACCTTTCAAGCATCAGTAATCTGGAAATATATTTTTTAAAGACCAAATTAGCGTGTTTTGGGAATGGGTGAACTGTAGGATGAGGGGCGTAGCTTGTAGGCGGCAGAGCCCCTTTTGTGAAAACAATAAATATTTATTTGTTTTTAATTAGACGTTGAGAATTTCATGTGTACAAAATATACTTTAAAAATCAATGTTCCCGTAGAGGTATACTTTGTATTTGACTGGCCTGTGTATATTTTATTTTTATTAAATAATTAATTTTATTTATGTTAGTTAAACTTCATGTTTTATTTTAAATATTTTTCTTCTTTTCTCTTTTATCTCTATTTGTTTATTCCATTTGCATTCCATTGCTTTATGTTTTATTGTGTCACCTTCTCCTTAGATATTTTCTCTCTGCCTTATTGGCTGATGACTCCTACCTTGCTACTGGTTGTTTGAAACGTTTAAGGCGGTATTCAAAACAAAGAATTTTTCCACGCTCAACAACTCAAAATTTTGAGACACATTCTCAGACTCATTTTTAAAAGTAACAACAGGAAACTTGGTGGCGTGATTTATAAAGACATTTATAAGGGCCCCATGTTTTTATTTTTCGTTCAATTAAGTAGAAGTTGATTTACAAACAATTATTTTCACAGTACGATCATTTTTTTTGTTTCCAGCGCTATCGCTTTGGGAAATTCGGTTCAAAATGTACAATTTGACAGCATTTTTTGAAATATATTCTGCCTTTATCAAAAAATCGAGACAATACGTAAATTATAAAGTTTCTGAATAAGAGAATCTGCCAATTGGATGCATTTTAGAGCAAAAATGAATGTTTACAAATGTTTCTCAAAATAAGCAGTTTGGATTTGAATACACCCTTAATTATTTACTTATTTTTATGGTGTTTAAAACTTTTGCAAATTATAATGGACATTACACCAATTTCTATAGTATCAAATGGAGTTCTATAAAGCTTAAAGTATATCATATGAACAGGAAAAATGCAGATCCGATGAAGAAATGTTGTTACAAATTGAAATTATACGTATATAAATATATATACCTATGCTAATATTATAAAGATATAGCGTTTGTTTGTAGTGGATAATCTTTGACACTACCGAATTGATTTCAAAATTAATGGGGAGGGGGATGATTGTGGCAGCCCCTGCTTTAATATAGACTATATGTTATTTCGGCAATGTTATATCGACTAATCCTAAGTGGGTGCAGGAGCGAAAAACCTTCTAATATTGCGGTTTCTGTGGTAATAAAAAAGTATCTAGAAACTTAAAATTTAGAATGGTAGTTACATATAAGATGTAAATGCTCTCTAAGAACGGTTTCTATTTAAAAGAGATAAATGCCTGGAAATCGTTCTAAATACTTTCTAAAGTACTAAGTCTGTGGAATTGTTAGCGACAGAACTTGAAATGTGACATATCTGTTACTTTAATGGAGAAAATATACGCTCATATTTGTAAAACAAATTCAAATTTTAAAGGGTATAGGAGATAAAAAGTTCTAAATTATAATTTTTGCGATACGGAAGGGACTACAAACTAGAAATTTGACGTGTTGATCACAAATGCTCGCTTTGAAAAATTTCTGAAAAAATGCAAAATTAAAATCGTGAATTGAGCGTATTTATTTCTAAAAATGTTCTAAATTGAGATTTCTATAGAATTGTTAGGGATAGAAACTCGGAATTTGACAGGACTATTACTTATAAACCGTGAATTCTTTCACAGAATAGTTTAAAAGACTCTTCAAAATTTTACAAGGTGAAAGAAGCAAAAGGCGTTCTAATGACTTTCTAAATTAAAATTTCTTTGGAATTAATTAGGATAAAACTTGAAATTTCACATGCCTGCTATCTTTAATACGCAAATACACGCACAGAACAGTTTTTTTTTTAAATAAAAATTTGAAATATAAAAGGGTTCAGGTACTAAAAACGTTCTAAAATTGCAAATTTTGTTGCACAGAAGGAGCTAGAAATTTGAAATTCGCCATGGCATTTGATCATAAGATGTAAATGCTCTCTATTCTAAAATCGTTCTAAATTACTAATTCTATGGAATTGTTAGCGGTAGAAATTCGAAATTTTACATGGAGTTTACTTTTAAATCATAAAAGCTGTAAATGAAAAGTTCAATGAAAATTCGAAATGCAAAATGGCGTTGGAGCAAAAGACGTACTAAAATTGCGATTTTTGTAGTACTGTAGGAGGTAGAAACTTGAAATTTCGCGTACTGGTTACTTAAAAGTTGTAAATGCTCTCTAAAATAGGTTTAAAAAAATCGAAATTTAAAAGGGTGCAATGTGCGAAACGCGTTCTAAGAATGTTCTAAAATACGATTTCTATGGAATTATTAAGGACAAAAATTTTAACTTTCACATGACTGCTACGTTAAGATTTAAATGCACACACAGAAAAGTTTTTTAAAAACAATTCTACATTTAAAAGGGGGAAATTAGAGGTTTTCGTTCTAAAAACGAACTAAATTAAGATTAAAATATGTCTAACATTTTGAAAGTCTCTATACAACATGTTTAATTTTGAAATTGATTTGTTTTAATATCGCATTTGGTCCACATTACAGACATTATTATGACAGAGTATAATAGACCGGTAAATTTTTGCTTTATAAAAAACATGACTTCTTTTTTTTTAAAATGAAATTTATTTGGATTTATTCAAGAAAGGATAAAGTGTTTTGAAAGGAATATTAAACGAAACCGTTTGTGCGAATTTCGATCACACTTACCCACTTGTTTTTAGTTAATCAGACATAAACTATTCCATATTTTTTATTTTATTTAATTTAATTTTTTGTAAATTTTACGAAATTTTTAATTCATACTGATATATAAATATTAGGGATGGATGGCTAATGTTTTAAAAAATCGATAAAAATAAGAAGTAATAAAAATTAATAAAAAAAAAAATGTCCTCATTTTCTGCGAAAGTGGCAGATTTTCACAAAACTCACAAAAACTGCATAAATATCTGTGCGAATTGTAAGTGGATTTTATTTAAAGGAAATGCATTGTATTATATAGGCCGAAAATATTTAACTGGATTCGTTTTAATAACGTCAAATATCGCACCGGAAGTGAAAATAACACTAAGATTTGCGTAATACGTAATAAAAAATTCAAACTCCAAGACTCATTTACACTGTCTTTGTGTACCTAAAATTAAATTTGCATATATATATATGTGCGATAGATTACTCTAGCCATCTCTGAAGTAAAACACCTACGCAAGGTCGCGTTTACATTTATCGTTATTAATATGCATTATTTGGAATATCACAACTTCATAAAAACATCATATTTTACCCCAAATCCTAGTGGAAAATAAAACGTGTTTTTTATGTAATTTTTATCGAAATTTTTGAGGAATTAATGTTTCTATTTTTTTTTCTTAACAGCACATTTAACAGGAATTTAATATAAGCAGAAAAATTTAAATTAATTTAAATTTTTGGTGATAAATAATCTTCAGTGTTCTCTATAAGAAGCAAAAAATATACCTCTCAATTTGATATGTAATAAACTAAATTAAAAAGTAATTAATTAATTAAATAAGGCATAATTTAGTACTTCAGGAAGTTCATATATTTATGACAAGTAATATCACAGACAATGAACGGATCTCATCTTCAATCTGCTAATCATGTGCAGTACGAATTATTACATATAGTAAATTCCCCTTAGTCTAAATACCAATGCATAAAAACATCTAAAACCCATTAATAGCAGATTCCCAACAATCTTTTACATTTTCTTTAGTAAAATCAAGCGATGTGTACATTTATTTCATCACAAATTTAACTGTAACATACTGTTATTGATTAATGAAAATGTTTTAACACGGGCTATTTTTATTGTGAATTGCTTTAAACTTTTATTTCAATTTAAATATTTATTTAACCGAAAAGTGAACGTCATGCTTAAAAATATGATCATATTATGGCCGTAATTTACGTCACATTAAGAATGTGATTTATTTCATCACCAAACAGGCTACATATTCTCATATTTACTTCAAAAAAGGTTACCCATGCGGTGAAAATTCAATTTAACATATTATAATAAGTTACTTCTGACATGTTTGACTTTTAAAGAAAATTTATCGTTCCTTTTTAGTTACAGTTCATGTTTTAGATAATACATGTCTTCAATATATAAACTGTGTATAAGCTATTTTACAATATTGAAATTAAGTTTTATTATTTATTAAGAGAAATATAACAAAACATAGAATTCTTATAAAATGCATGCTGCATAAAATAGAACAAATGTCATGTTTAGCCTTTATTTATTTTTCTCTAATTCGAAGTGTGATATATTTGTGTGGCATATGAAGTGGTTTTTAAAAGAAACCAATATTTAATATTACTCTTATTACTCTCCATTAAAATCTCGGCAACTGTATTTGTAGATCACTGTGCTTATATGAATCCTGGAAATATCTCAGTGACTGCTAGTTGAGGTATAAATAATTTCCTGGCATCGAAAAAAAAAGACAGATCAATATTATATTATATGCAAATCAATAAGCCTAAAAATAAAGCTTTTTTACACATCTTATTTAAACAGATACGCACATCTACTTCTTTGTTCACGCATGAGTAGATTACCAGAATGTTTTAATGGGCAATTGCTAGTATTGTGATCCATTTGTTAAACATTTAGCCCATGCCAACGCGTCTTATTCTCACCAAGTTATTTATATATCTTTATTTGTTTAACATATTTAATAAATTCTTCCTTATTTTATCTTAAATTGAATACTGACGATTAAATATATTGACGAATAATTTTTTATACTGATGATTAATTTTTATATTTAACATTACTTATCTATTTTTAATAAAAAATAATTTAAAATTATTACATAATTTTGATAATTTTTTAAATCTAAAATTGAACACAAAATATATTTTTTCTCTTTGTTTAACAGCGTACAATCAACTACAGTCAAAAACGTGTCCAGACCAGGGATCGAACCCAGAAACCTTGATATAACGCACCAAGTGCTTTACCAATTAAGCCATCCGGACGACATCCAGTCTCGCACATCTTTCAATAATATACGTTGGCAAGGCTGCAACTCTGTAGCGCTCTTTTCAGTTTGTTTAACAGAGTACAACCAGCTGTGCTGCGCTGCGGAGTTGCAGTCTTGCCAACGTATATTAGCGAAAGAGGTTCCAGACTGGATGCCGTCTGGATGGCTTAATTGGTAAAGAACTTGGTGCGCTTTACCAAGGTATCTGGGTTCGATCCCCGGTGTGAACACATTTTTAACTTTAGTTGGTTGTACGCTGTTAAGCAAAGTGAAAAGAAAATTCACATCCTTTGTAGTGCTACTTAACCCATTCGGGACCATGGGTGCATATATGCACCCTCAAAAAGAGCATACTTAGTAAAAGAGCGTAGTTTTAGTCCTACTGAAAATGTAATTGGAAATTAAAAATATTTTATGTTACAAGTGTCATAGTATTTAATTCCGTTGCAATATTATCAAATTTGTTCAATATTTCTCCAGCTGCAATGTAAACATTGTGCAAAAAAATAATCCTACATTAAAAGAAGATATTTTCACCTTATGTTTACATAAGGAAGAGTTTCAATGTATCCGTTTAAGTACAGCTTTTATAAATTCAATGTGTATCATACGAGTTCTAAACGTTACCAATGCTGATAATAAACCAAACAAGTGTAGCAGAGTTAATAATTGTCTCCTCTCTCATTTATTAAAAGATACAAGCTCTTATGTTTCCGGCGATCAATAATTATGTGTAATCTTTCATAAACCATTGTGGAGAAATGAATAGATTTATGATTTTAACGAAAAATATTTTCAATTGGAAATATTAAGTAAATATTTTCCATAAACTAACATATTTTAAATGGGTTGCAACTCTTTTCAGATTAATTTATCTTTTTCATGCATTTTGTGAATAAGAACATTTTCAATACATTTTAGAAAAACGGAATTAATAAGAAAAAATGATACATATTAAATAAATAAAAAAAAATGTATACATCCCACTTAAAACCAATTTTTTCTTATAATTTTTTGAATATATTGTGTGTGTTTTATTTAAATATGTGTCACCCGCATTACACCAAAATAATACTTTACAAATTAATATCAAAAATTTTATTATGCTATTTAAATAAATACATACATTTATTTCATTATTTAAAGATACTGAATAGTGATA